>VDFB02281492.1:428746970-429014959 GCA_007258455.2 Sequoia sempervirens | reverse complement strand
CCCCTCGGCAAGACGTTATAGAGAAACACTGGGTTACATCGAAAGCTCCCTATATAGCCACATGTCGGTGTAATATCAAAATTCTTTCACCGACAACCGGCCCTCATGTAGCATCGCCAGGACACAAATGTTCTTATATCGAAAAAGGCCCCCCATTCAATACATGTCGCTATAACTCAAAATCCTCGGTGAGACGCTATATAGAATGAATAGCTATACCGAAAAACCTTAGCATAATATGTCACCGAGAGAAGAGAAGTCTCCTGCCGAAAGCCACTTTAAACCACATCGGCAAAGCTCGACCCCTTTGCCAAGACCTCCTGCCACAATTCAAAACATATGCCGATAGAGATAACTGTTGTCGCCATAACAAGAGAAGTGTCTTGCCAAAAACTTGCAACAAGAAATAGTGAAACATACATAGGTCGGGGAGACATTTGGGTACCTATACCGACATGAACCAGAATGAAAAATATGCATAACCCAATGGATTCAATGGGACAACATGGGAAAACAAGGATAAAATATGCATGAAGAGAGGGAAATGCATCTAAGCAGGACTCATTTGGAGGATTATGAGTAAAATCAACATGTGAAAATATCAATTTTTGATAGTTCTAACACATTGCTTGCCACTAAATATTATAAATAGATAGACAAATTGTAAAAGAGCTATTGGATGAAAAATCCTATTCATGGTGAGATGATGGAAATACTAGTGAAAACTTTAAAAAATAGCCTATCATTAAAAATATAAAGTTGAAACAGATAAAATATCTATTAGAATAACACTTAAAATCCACAAAACTATTTTTTTCTCCATGCTTATATAGATATCTTTTCAACTTTCCAAATCAATTATTTAAACCGAGTTCTTTATCACCATACTCATACCTATTTTCTATAGGCCATGACAACAATTATATGATGCCAAAATCTCTAAAAAATGTGTAGAACACCACACACTTAATCATAAATTTTAGCTACATTTCTTGCCATTAAATATTATAGAGAAATCATTTATGCAACATACCCATGTAAAACGACTTGTAGCAAATAACTGTCATTCTAACACCTATTATACAATTTCTCTATTTATCTTCAATATTTATTAACAAAGAACATAGCTCAAATGTTATATCAATATGTTTCATGTTATTGTGTATTTTCCTGATCTGCATAACAAACTATTCATTATCGTAGTTTTCCTATTCTATTCTCCATATTTTAAACTTTTATTTAATGTGGGTTATAGACCATCTATCATTTTCCTATGATTGTTAAGTGTTTTCCTAATAGCTCTTTTCCAATTTCGCTTGTTCTCTTATACCAATATGTTTCATGATATTCTTTTTTTCTCAAATTTAAAATATAAAGTTGAGTAGATAAAAGAGATATTAGAAAAACACTTAAAATCCACCAAACTATTTTTACCTCCACACTTATACACATATCTTTTTAGCTTGGCAAAAGAATTATTTAAGCCTGGAAAAAAAATTATTTAAGCCCAGTTCTTTATCATGATACCTATTTTCTTTAGGCTATGACAACAATTATATGATGCAACAGTCTCTCAAAATTGTGTATAGTGCCACAGGCTTAATTTTAAATGCTAGCTACATTGCTTGGCATTAAATAATGTAGAAAAATATTTTATACTAAAACACCCATGTAAAATGACTAGTAGCAAATAATTGATATTCTAACATGTCTTATACAATTTCTCTATTTTTCTTAAATATTTATTAACAAAGAAAATAGCTTCAATCTTGTATCAATATGTTTCATGATATTCTTTTTGTCCTGATATGCTTGAAGCTCCCTGGAACAAACTGCCCAGGTCTATTTATGTAAGGGGTCCATCTTGCTAATTACATGTGATGGCAGTGTCTTATATCAATATGTTTCATTATATTTTTTATTCCTCATCTGTTTCAACTTCCCCACAACAAACTGTTCTTCATGATATTATTTTTTTCATTTCCCCATAGTTGTTTTACAATTTCCCTAGTTTTCCTATAACAGTTAGTGGGGAATAATGTAATTAAAATTTTTAATTGACAAGGAAACTATGATTGTTAACTATTTTCCTAATAGCTCTTTTCCAATTTTTTCTTTTTTTCTTGTACCAATATGTTTTATGATATATTTTTTTCTCAACTATTTGAACTTCCCCATAACAAACTGTTCTTCATGATATTCTTTTTTCTAGTTCCTCATACCAAATTGTTCATTATTGTAGTTTTATTGTTCTATTCTTCACATTTTAAAGTTCTATTTAATGTGGGCTTTCCAGCATCTGTCATTTTCCTCCAATTGTTAAGTGTTTTCCTAATAGGTATTTTCTAATTTCCATTCACCCAAAAAGTTTAGATATGGAGATCTATGTATGTGAAATTACTTACAAAGAATATTCAAAGTAAAGAACCCATTTCAATTCAAATGTATGTATATATTTGAGTTTGCAACATATTCTTGCTTACCTAAAATTCTATCACTATCCAGACAAGGTGTAACAACAAATTCTATGTCACAAATCACTTCTCAGTTCAAAATTCAAGCTACATAATTTCCAAAAAATATTATAGAGAAAATAGGAAAATTGCAAAACAACTATTAGAAAAACACTTAAGAATCATATGTAAATCATAGATGATCTAAAGCCCACACTAAACATATTCATACAAGATAAGCAATCTATATAAGAGTTGGATTGTCAATTAAAAAATTGAGCTACATTCTTTGGCACCAAACCCACATTAAATATAACTCTTAAAGCCAATGAGTAGTTACATTTTTAGGCACTAAATATTCTAGACAAATAGAGAAATTGTAAAAGAGCTATTACATGACAAATCCTATTTAGAGCTGGGCTGATAGAAAATTAGTAACCCTAACCATATTTTCTTACAAAGAAATAAGATTTAACTACAATTTCTCCTATGGTAATGGCCATAAGGCCATATATATATGCAATAATTCCTATGTTAATCTGCAATTTGTCCTATGTTAATGGCTCTAACAAAAAAGATGCATAGAGATAACTAAAAAAACAAAGGACGATAAAATTACTAACCCTAACCCTATTTTTTGACCAAATAAAGAAGATTTAACTACAATTTCTCCAATGGTAATGGGTACCAGGTTGAAGGTGCATAGAGATAACAACAAACAATAAAAAAGGGATGAAAAAATTACTAGCCCTAACCATATTTTTTGACGAAAGAAAGAAGATTTAAGTGCAATTTTTCCATCCATACAAAACTGTTGGTGTAAATAAAGTCTTGTACCTAGTTAATTCATTACTAGGGGACTTATTTACAACTTAGTTAAGTTTACTTAGGTCATAGGAAGGAATCTTTCTAGAAGGTGTTAGTTGTCATAATTAGTTGTTATCTTATCCTTTGAAAACTACTACATATGAACCTAGGTAAGTGTGATTAGTTGTCTCATGTCATATGATTAAGACACTTGTCATAATCCTATGCCATCTTGCATCTCACCTTGGATACATAACCAAGGGGTTTCTCTCATTTGTAATCAATCATAATCACAATCATATCATTTATATTGAATACAATTTATTCTTATCATATTCATCTTTCTCTCTTTTTGTGTTTTCCATTTGGTCCATAGATCTTGGTATCCATAGCCAATTCTAACATGGTAATAGAGCAGGTTGGGTGCCATTGGAGAGTCTTTTTTTGAAGAGAGATACCAGATTTTGGGAGGTTCCATTTTTGGCTTTTTGTTGCATGTTCAAATCAGAGCTTGTTGGTGCAAATCTAAGCTCACCATTGCATAGGGAATGTTTGAGAAAGTTAAATTTTCCTTTTATTTTGTCCAAATTGGACATATGAGGCCAAATCTATGAGGGTTTCAAGTTGAAGAGTGGTTGCTAGATCCAAAAGGTAGCTATGATTTTGGAGCATTTTGGGTCAAATCTGACCCTGCCATCACATCCAGAAGGGCCAAAAACCAGAAGATAGACTGTCAATTTGTCCAAATCAAAGCATGTTGTCTGGTGAGGAAAAAAAAAATCTCAGAGAGTCGTACGACCCCCAGGTCATCATTATGATGCTGGTATGAATTTTTACAAAATAAATTTAAAGATTCTTAGTTGAAAATTTTTGAATTTTTTTTTTGAAAAATTAATTTCCAGCAGCTAAATACATTGCACAAAAGCTTTTGATTTTAAAAATAAATAAAAATTAAAAAAATGGGAAAAAATATTTCTATGGACCTCTGTACGTAATACTTTGCAAGCTTTAGATGTACCATCAAAGGTACCATGGGTCCACTGCCATCACCATATGGCAGGAGGCCAATGGCCGTGACTAACCACTTTTCATTATCCATGGGAAGCTATTATAAAAAAATACAGTGAAAGTTCATTCAACTGGACGACACAATTTAAAATTTCTCACTGGCAATCATTGAAAAGAAGATTTCGGACATCAACAAAATGTTCTGGCAGCTATGATTCCATGAAATTGGTGGTTTAAAGAATATTCTGAGGGTATCTTCTAGATTCTAGCGATTGCAACCAGGAGAGAATATTTCGTCTGTGGCGCACATATGCCTTTTTACGAGCGGTGAACTATCAAATTTAATCACATGTTTTGTTGATGTTAGCCTGCGTAGCATGACGCATCATTTCTAAAAAAATTTCCCCCCTCTAATTGTATTTTAATTTTGAAGGCAAACTTTGAAGCTCCATATCTCAAGCATTCTAATCCTTTTTCAAGCAATTTTTTTCTATTTGGGCTAGTTTTTCCATGCTCTTTGTAGTGGTGAAATCTTTTTTTTGTTTTGGTGCCTAGTGTTTCTAGAATTTGTAGATTGTCACAGGTGTTGTTGCTTCATCCTCATTTTGGGAACTTTGAGATCTCATATCTTGCTCCTACAATAACTTTTTGGGTGCAATTTTTTTTGGAAAGTGCATGATTTTTTGTGTACTTATTGGTGGTATGATTAGATTAATATCATTTTGTACCAAAAATTGTACTTGATACTGTGGCTTATTTTTGCATTGTAAGCACTAAGATCAAGTCTAGCTTGTTATTTTTGGCATCTAGCAATTGTAAATGCACTAAATATAAAGTGCCAAATTAGATATTGCTTGGGGGGTTTCTTGATTGAGTGATTTGGGGGGGTCTCTTGGTGCATTGCTTTGATCTGTTTGCTTTTGCTCTCTCATTCTCATGGATCATTCTAAGGTTCCTTTGCTCACATCATATAATTATTCAACATGGCATCAAAATGCATGGAATATTCTAATGACAGAAGGTCACTCTCTATATGTTGAAAATAAAGTACCTGAACCTGTAGATGATGAGAAAAAGTTAAAATGGATGATCAAACATACCAAAGCTCTTGGGTGTCTTCGTAGACTAGTTTCTCAAGATTTACTATTCCAAATTGAATCATGTAAAAATTCTCATGAAGCTTGGGAAAAATTGAAAACATTGTATGGTATTATAGATGAAGTAAGAGGCTATCAAATTGATAATGATTTGATGAATCTTGATCCTAAGAACTTTGAAAAAATCCAAGACTACATCACTAAGGTTAATGATCTAAGAGAGCAATGTAAAGCGTGTGGAATTGATAAGAAAGACATTCAGTTGGTCTATAACACAATAAAAAAACTTGGTCCTGATTATGCTTCTTTTGTTTCTAGCTTTCATACTCATAGATTGACTATGGGGTTTGCATATACTACACCTTCATTTTTATCATTCTCTGAGATGTTGATACATGAGCAACAAAGGCTTATCTCAATGGGTCTCATCAAGACTTCTAAATCTCAAGCATTTTTGGTTAGTCAGGTGAAAGAATCAGAATTAGATAAGAAACAAAAGAAAGCAAAGAATAATCAACATTCAGATCAAGTAAAAAATAATCCAAATTCAAATCAAGAAAAGAAAAAATCCTCTTCCAAAGGGGAATCATCAAAGAAGTAGAGGCCTTTTTGTGCATATTGCAAGAAGGATGGACATGAAGAACATTACTGTTATCAAAAGGATATTGATGAGTTGAAAAATCTTCTCAAAAATAATCAAATTGATTTTCCTTATAGAATGTCTGAATCTCCTCCTCCTTCTACCTCAAAGCAATCTAAAAAGGAAAAAATTCAAGCATCTACATCAGGAAATAAATGACAAGATCTTTGTGCTTTTTTAGGTCTAGGATTAGGGAGATGGCTTCTAGATTCAAGAGCTTCTCATCATATGGCATCTTCATAGAATATCTTCTCTTCATTTTAACCTTGTATTATGTCTCTTATCTTGATGGGAAACAATACATACATGAGTGTAACAAGGAAGGGATCTATTAGTTTTGGGGAAAACACTTTTTAGGATGTCTTGTGTGTTCCTCATTTGACAAACAATCTTCTTTCCATATATCAGATTACACATGGTGGAGATGGGAGAACTATGGAGTCCACACCTGATTCTATCATCCTTCGAGACTTGGAGACTCAAGAGATCATTGCTACTAGGGTGGTTGATCATTCATCTTGGTTGTATATCTTTACAAAGTTTTCTTTTGATGATGACCTTGTTCCTAAGGCTATTGATCATATGAACCATGATTCAGAGGAGGCATTTGGCTTCTTAAACTTGGGAGTTCTCACATATGATCCAATTCTTGAGTCATGCATTCTATCTCCTCCACCTACTATTGTAGTTGATGATGCTTGTGATTCCATAGTTTGGGTTCCTTGTGATTCAGAGCAGTAGGAAAAACATAGTCTTCCAGATATGGCTACTTTGGATGACTTCTTTACAAGTATTTCAGACTTGTTTGTGGAGTCTCATCTTGCAGATTTGGAGGACATAATTGATAGCATTCATCTTCTCTTTGGTGAAGATTCTCTCTCTTTAGTTGTTGTGAGGGAACACCTTGACCCTCTTGTTCATTCTCTACATGATCATTCTTCACAGTTTGGCATGAGTGTGGATTCTTTTGGACAACATTTGGAGGAGGCATCTTTGTCTTTAGAGGGGATATCTTTGTCTTTGGATCATGTTCTACATTCATCTCTACTATATGTTGGATTTTCCTCTTCAGCAGTGTGGCCTAGAACACTTGTTTGGAGTGTGTCAACTTTCAGCATCAACATGGAAACACTTGAGCATGCTTCAGAGATATCATACATCATTCATCATCTTGACATATTGCATACATCCATGGTTTTCTTTTTCTTAAGGAGGAATGTTGTTTGGTGAGATTGGATCATCTTTAGCATTCAATGTCGAGCTTCTACCATCATTGCAAGAGACTCAACATTGAGGGGGGGGCTACCTTGTCTCTCTTCTACTTCTCTCTTATGGGGGGGTATTTTTTCTCACATGGGGTTTTTACCTTCTCATTCTTCATTGAGAGCATTTCATTTTTTTTATTCCATCTCTCTTTTGGTGAGGAGTTTTGTCCCACTGGGTTTTCTCCTTTTCTCCATTTGTGAGAGATTACATTGATTGCATTACATTGTACATGGGTACCTAACATGGCCAAGTATTTGGGACCCATTCTTGCATCTTTGTGTCATTTTCATAATAATTTTCTACTCCCTAAGTTGCACTTAAGGGGGGCTATTGGTGTAAATAAAATCTTGTACCTAGTTAATTCATTACTAAGGGACTTATTTACATCTTAGTTAAGTTTACTTAGGTCATAGGAAGGAATCTTTCTAGAAGGTGTTAGTTGTCATTAGTTGTTATCTTATCCTTTGACAACTACTACATGTGAACCTAGGTAAGTGTGATTAGTTGTCTCATGTCATATAATTAAGACACTTGTCATAATCCTATGCCATCTTGCATCTCACCTTGGCTATATAACCAAGGGGTTTCTCTCATTTGTAATCAATCATAATCACAATCATATCATTGACATTGAATACAATTTATTCTTGTCATATTCATCTTTCTCTCTTTTTGTGCTTTCCATTTGGTCCATAAAGTTTGGCATCCATAGCCAATTCTAATAAAAACAATAACACCAAATACCCATGTAAAATGAATTACAGATTTTAGACGACAACAATTTTAACATAAACAATAAATAAAACATTTATGCAAAATACCCATGTAAAATGACTTACAGATTATGCAAAACAACAATTTTAAAATCCTCTAATCTTCTATAAAATGGAGTTGAAGCCATCGATTTTGACAATAGTCTCCTATCAAATGAACCATAGAACCAAAGCTGACAACTTTTAGAATAGTCTACTATCAAACTAACACCACAATGGCTCTTTCGACAATGCAACTTAATCAATATATTTTCTTGCACATTTCAGACTTTACTTTCCCACACTACAACTCCCATGTAAAATGACTTATAGACTCCAAAGAACAAAAATTTTAATATAACCAATCAATAAATCATTTATGCAAACCACCCATGTAAAATAACTCTCATATTGCGGAGAACAAAAGTTTTAAAACCCTTCAATCTGCTATGAAACTGACCATGGAGCCGAAGGAAATAATTTTTACAATAGTCTACTATGAAACCAACACCGCAACGGTTGTTTTGACAATACAACTTAAACAAAGTATACTTTCCAACACTACAACACTCAATATTGCATTTACTTCATCTACCCACATTTTATCGTTTGTACCCATCATACAACAATGACAGAATGAAAGAACAGTCCCACGAGAAAACACTTACGATTTAGCTTTTGTGTATCAAGGACATTAACTCCACCACTACCAACCCACATAATTACCAACCTCCACATCTCCACAAGAAATCCTAGTCAAGTCCCTGCCAACTAGGACATCTCTGATGCTAGCAAATCCAATTCACAACTGGGTTGACAAAAATCCCAACGAAAACTTCAAACAAAATAGCCTATCAACTAATTAGTATATTTATTTATTGAAAAAAAAAAAATAGACATTTTTTATATTTTTTTTTGTGTTTATTGTATATAAATCCTAAATATAACTAAAAATCTATTAGTTTAATTATATTTATGTTGTAACAATTTTTTTAATACAAAACATACCAAATTTATGATGCAACAATTTTTTTAATACAAAATGTACTAAATTTCATTTACTAAAAAAGTTACAATTAGTTAGATTTATGAAGTAATAGAGTTTATAGTTTATTTATTTTTTGAAAGTATTAATACTATATGAAGCTACTCTAGAATATGTAGGAAGCATGTCATCTTTTTATGACATTTCATATAGATTTCAAAATTCTAAATATTATTCAATCTAATTTCCCACTAAGAATATCGAGGAACCACATCATCATTTTATGGTATTTCATATATATTTCAAGATCATAAATATTATTTAATATAATTTCTCACTAATCTTTATATACTTCATTTAAATCTTTAATTAATTGAGAGTTATGTTATTTTACTTTAGATTTAAATATTACTATATTTTATGTACATTACTTATTTTGTTATGCAATCAAAAAATACTAGAACATAATATCTTTGGGAATGACTTAAGAATTATTTGGTTATATAATAAGGGAGATGGGCAAGTTGTTTGGACTAAATTTGAGAGAATATAATGATTCCATGGAATATTGTAGCAGCTCATTTTTTGTTATAAATTTGAATTAGCATCTTATATATCTACAACTAAGGTCTTGAGGTATGACTCATCATGTAACTTGCAACATCAACATATCTAGTGAGAAGTGCATTAAAATTTACTATAAAGATTTGATGAAAAAGTTTATAATGGTATCTCTAGTAATTGAAAACAAAATAATCATTTTTTATTAGAACAATGCCAAATTATTACTTAAAATATAATTTATATGCAACCTAAATGATATCAATCCCTTTTGGTAACCATAAAACTTGTTTTCTTTGATCTTTATATCCAATAGAAATTGGTGAGTAGTTAGAACACACAAAAACTATTTTGGTTATAAAAATAACCTAATAATATTTAAAATATAACTTATATTGAACTCTAAATAATCATAAGACATTTTAACAATCCTTCACATTTCATGGGGAAATATAAGGTATTTAATTTTTTAAATTTCTATTTTTTTGATAGAAAAATATATTAATATGAAGTACTCCAACACATATACATTGTCACCCCAATAGTTGTACAAATAAACTATAGCCTCACCATGCAAACCCCAAAGGACAACAGAAACAACAAATTACCACACAATTTTTTTTTTGAAAGAAGAACAATTCATAAGATAAACATGAACATATATTGCATATAAAGCAATTATACAATCACAATGACCATTACGTCCTCTGGGGTACACGAGATGGCATCACAAAGTCCTAAAACTAATACCATAACAATAACAAACGAATCAATATTACATAAAGATAACATCCAACCATCCATGATCAAAAGAGATGAAAAAGATACATATAACATTTTATTAATAGTTCAATATGCCAATTGTGGAGTATATTTCCATAGATACAACACCATTTAGAATTACATACTATGAAATGTTAACACATAAAAGTACCAAGTATTTATATACATTTCATGAACGACAAACATCCATTAGAGATCATAAATTAAGGTCAAGGATTACAATCATTACAATGATAATAAAAGTTACATCGTATAAGAGATACAGTGATACAGATGTGTTCCTCAACATATATGGGAACAATACAATAAGATAGATTAATACAATTAAAAAGGTGAATACAAAGTAACAAGATCAGCTCCGACTCAGGTACAATCCTGGAGTCACCGCAAGAGGCACATATCTGCACAACTTGATCCTTGGATAGGGACCCAATGGGGTGCATACCACATTCCACTCGACCACGTGGACCTGAAAGTCCACCCCCTGTGCTAGGAGTTGACAAGAAAGATCCCCATACCGCAATCCAAAACAATCAAACGAACCAATAGCAAACCAGACCCCACAACAAGGATATCATCAACATAAGATAGCAAGCCACAACATTGCCATCACTTAGCCAAAATAAAATAATGAAAAGTCCAACATAACCAAATGTCAAGATTATAGCTCAACAATAAATGACCATAAGAGGTGCCAACGACAATAGGATCCAAGCCTTCAAATTAAATTGCAATATCAACCAACAATAAATATCAAGGGCACCTTTCATTAACATTAAACAAGTTGCCATGAGGCATGTATGCAACACTAAAAGATAGAACTTGGAGGCTTCAACAACAATCACCAAGAACCAATTGCCTCAACAACATCAACAATTCAAACAACACTCCCAGAGGCTACCAAACAAAGGAAGATAAATGGGTACTGTAGGAGAGTGTCATCGCATGGCCTTACATGGATTTGTCAGGCAACCTATCACAAGGTACCGCCTCCATCTATGGTTATCCAGGCTGCCTATCTCAAGGCGACCGCTCCATAGGGTGACTCATGAGGAACCACTTACCTTTCGTGAGGACAAGGCAGTGATCTTACCAACCAGGTCTTCTCATCCCATCCTTAGTCTGTGAAAGCACTAATGGTATGGGTGAGGCTCATAATTAATCTTGTTTAGTGTTTATCTACCCAACCTACTAGTTAATTAATTACATTATCACTTGATTAAGAAACTCTTCCATGGGTTACCCAAACAGCCCCTTTGTGCGCCGGCCCCCATGAAGAGCCACTCTCCCTACGAGTACCAAAACAAAACATGCAAGGGGTGTACCTCATCTCACATTAAAATCAATTGTGCATAACTCACAAATGCGAGGCAAGAACCATCTCACAAACCATTCCATATTACTAAAGAAGAACAAGGAGGTACTACCCACCACATCAAAGGTCAACACCATAGTATAAGGTAATACCCAAAAGCTCAGAATCCAAAATAAGATCAATAAATCACAATGGTCCAACCGTAGAGCATCATTATAAATCAAATTTCTCCATTGCCTCTGGGAGCCTAAAATATCAAAAAACAACATACTGCCACTGAAGGTAATTCAACTCCTCGGGTTCCCAACCATCTCAAAAGTGACTACAAGAAAGTCTTAACACAAGAGAAAGACTCATAACTTGAACCACAAATTGACTATATAACTTCCACAATCGCAAAACGATAAGAGAGGAATAAAAGAGGAAATCTCATAACGTGACCTTCAAACTTAATCAAGATAACATAATCAACTCATTACATAAATAATTGCAAAGATCAAAATATTTTCAATAACCTTTTTGGACACAACAGACTCCT
Organism: Sequoia sempervirens; assembly: GCA_007258455.2. Lineage (NCBI taxonomy): Eukaryota > Viridiplantae > Streptophyta > Pinopsida > Cupressales > Cupressaceae > Sequoia > Sequoia sempervirens. The sequence goes on along the minus strand of VDFB02281492.1, from coordinate 429,002,754 downwards.
TCCAGAAAAGGAAATAATCAGAACCAAATATAAGTCAAGATCCTTCATAATATCTAAAATCAAACATAACGTTCCAAACATCGAAACAATACCCAATCAACATGGCTTTCAGTTCAAGCAACCCTTACATGAATACTCAATATCACTTTCACTTTGAACAATAACCAAATTAATGCAAACAAGATATACTCCAAAACAATAATCAAAATTCAACTCAATATCAACAAACACAATATTCGATCAACAACCAAGATAGCCAAGAGGCATTATTCTGCCACTTCCTAAAACTCAATACTTAACCATTGACTCACTTACACATTAATACCCAAGCTCACATATTGAATCTTACCAAAATAAAGTTAGGCCAATCTTCTCTCAAACTAATATAACTATAATAAATAAAGGTAAGCTTTTCATTTATTCTCTTTTACAATGACCCTTATTGCTAATCTTTTATAATTCAAAACGATGCTATCACTACTACTAACATTATACCTTTTGATCCTTGCATCGATGATGAGTGGACTTATATTGGACGCTAATAGTCTTATCCAAATTTTGATTTGATTTCTATACATATATATATATTTTAAAACTTCGTTTCATGGAAATATTTCACATAAATCCAAAATAATATTTATTTGCTAACATATTAAAATAATCATTAACAATTAAATTAACAAGTTGATGTTTAACTATAATTTATTAAATAATTATTAACAATAACCATATTAACTTTTCAATAAAATCATTGATTATAAATTAATAAAAAACAATTAAAATTCTACTAAAAGTTATTAATGGAGTCTTTAATAATTTAATCACCCTTAATATGATTACTATTTTATTTGTACCTTATTGTCTAAAGTAATCAATTAAAGTCTAGTACTAAGCCACTCTACAAACCCTTATAATATTTTATTTATTTCATTATTAAAACCATAGACCAAATTGGTGGGCTTACTTTAGACATTTTAAAAAGGAAGTCTAAGTCATATGATTATTATTTTATGTCTATTTACTCATGTTTAACTATTACTGATTAAATTGTTTAATTAAACTTATATATCTAAGAACAATAAATATTCTCTATATGTATATCTTAATTATTTCAAAAAAAGCAATTATAAAATTAGAAGGACAAAGGTTATCATATACAAATATACACATCATTTTATTCAACCAAATTAAAGTTAAAGGAAATTTCTTTTTCCTAAAGATGCTCCATTTATACCTATCCTCAATTCTTTTATTTCTTTTCTATATATATATTTTCCTCTCTGCATTTTAAATTAATATTTCACTCCTTCCCATGAAGTGGGATTTCCATTTTTTTTTAGAGGATTTAAAGAACATGGAATTTATTGATTCAAGGTTGGGAAAAAAAGAACTTCCATGGGGATACGTAGAGCCTTAGATATTACCTTAATTTATTACTCTTCTTTTTCTTAGTGTATTTTAAGTCATATACGTGGAGAGACATTCTGCATAACATAACACGTTTCAAAAGTTTATCCCACGACATTCCTAAGTTTTTAGTTTTGATTAAGGATATGATAAAATATTGCGTCCATTTGAATTTTCTACAAGGTATCCAATGCTTTAAAAGAGGAGGTGAAGCTTATAAAATTATCAATATGTTAACCTAAATGTTCCCATAAATAGAAACCTGGCCATAATTTTCATTTCAAACTTAAATGTGCTCATAAGGATCTTAGCCGTAATTTTCATTTTTAATAATATTAATGCTCTAAAAACTCTCGTCAAGCCTTATTTTTAGGCTGCAATACATTAAATTGGGGAAGAGAAAGGTTATTTCCAGTGAGGGAGAAATGGAGAAGCGACAGTCATGGTGGATACTACTGCTGGAGGACCTTGCAAATGCTTTGGGAGACATGAATGCAGAATGAAGGAAGCATAGACAGGGTGCGTTTTCTATTTGAAGCACACCTCTGAGCAATGTGATCTCATGAAATGCTATGGTTGCAAAATATGCACAAAATGGATTTGATGAAAATACTTAAGAAAATTTCAAGCAAATGCAATTGGCAGGTGTAAAGCCCAATTACACAACCTTTTGCTAGCCTCCTAACTGCCTGAGCCAAAACAAAGCAAGAAGGATAGAGGAATTTAAATAGATACCAGGACGCAGTTAGATTGATAGCCATAAAATAGTTCAAGCTTTTTTGGGTAGGAAACAGATCGCTTCCTTACACAAGGAAGACATACGCAAGGTTGAAAGAATCGGCTTTGTATGAGAAGGCGACAAGGTAATTGCCAGATTCAAGTCGTTTGCATGATGATGCGTAGCAAAAGTTGGCAAAGAAATTTTTTGTGTTGCATCCGCTCCTTGGAACACCCATTAGAGTTGTTGAGAACCTACCAAAATGTTTTGATTGCCAAACTGCAACCCACCCCTAGATGCCTTAGGAAGAGTTCTGAGAGATGTGAACTATTTTTGTTAATTAAATAGGGCTACGTTCCTGCGAAGAATAATGGTGATGCTAATGAAACTACCTAAAAAAATAGGCTTGCAAGTGAAGCACAGGCTGCTAAAACACTAACGTATGAGAGGATAAGAATTCCTACTGGACTTAGCATCATTAAAGGTTGGTTAAGACTCATCCCCTTTGGATCTCCACCGCCGTAACTATGGAAAAGGTTCTTCTCAAAATGAGAATTTAGCGGCCATGCAGATCAAATTTCAATGGGAAGAAGAAAGAAAACATTGAAGGAAACCATAGGCGCACATACTAACTCCCTGACCAATCAATTTCTATTTAAAAGCTAAGTTTCTAAGCTCCAAACGTAAAATGTAATTCCCAACATCTGTACAGAAGTAGAGCATGCAAGGCATACCTGAATATCTCTTCTGACCTTTATCTACTCCCTTCAACCCTCTCTTTGCACCTCACTACTCTCACATCCAGATCTTCTTCGATCCTCTAGTACCCAACTTCCAGCATTGCTCCCTCAAACATTAGTAAGGCATTCTACCACCCAGATACTTTGAACCAACCACCTCTAAAAGAATTGAAAATCCCAAATCCACTTTTTTTTTTTTTCCATCGATGCGTGGGGCTGAGATCCTTTATTATAGGTACCATATTCTATCTCCTCCCTGCTGCCTTCCCCCACATCAATGAGTTCTGGTCCCCCCTTGAGAAAAGAAATAGGAGGCACCTAAAAGCGCATGAATGAAGAGCTTTGCATAGGGTAAAGAGGACGCAGAAGAGGTGGCGTAGTGGTGCCAATAGTTTGTTAGGAAGGCTTCAACATCTACCATGTCCACTCTTGAAAAGTTGTCCCCCCAAGAATTGCACTCATTCCCTGATTTGCCCCAAAATCTCCCTTTTATTTTATTTTCTTAAAAGCTCAATCGTCCTTCCCAATGTTATTGTGAGGCGGAAGAAGTTAATGAAGTGGGTGGAGTATCCCTACAGATTAAAACTACATCACATTCAAAATAATCCTCCTCAAACCAACCCCAAGAGCCGTCATTTTAAGAAGATAAAGGCAGGGACATTGTGTTTTGCATTCCTTGGGCAAAAGTGAGAACCTTCATTACCATTTTATTTGATCATACAGTATGGCGGATAACCCAAGACACCAGCTAAGTCGTATATAGATTGAGAGTTGAGGTGCCGACAAGGAGCCAAGTTACTTACTAATAATTTATGTCCATCTTCATTTAGTATGGGACATAAGGGACTTCAACAAAAGAGTGTAATCCATAAGAAGATTACTAGCAAAAGTTCTTTTCTTTTCTTTTTTATACTTTCTTATTAACCAACAATATTATTTTCAGGTCACGATATAATAATATTCATCGTTAATGAAATTATCGAATCATTATAGTTTAACAAATTAATTTAATAATATGTTAACGATCTCCATGCAATACTTTTAATTTAATAATTAATACTTAATATCCACATAATATCTTTTCAAGCCTAATGTATATCTATTTATTGTTTTGAATTTCAATTTTATATGGATTACCTTGAAAACAATTTTAATCTAATTAAAATATTAAGTTCACCTCATAAGGCAATGAAATAATAGAACTAGCGTGACATCACAAATAAACAACTTAGCATCCATGAGAAATTGTGGCGAGGAGGGGTACCTACATAAACTATTATATTTTCACTATGAAAAAAACATTTTTAAATGAACATCTTATTTTATAAATGACACACTTACAACTTTGATAGTTGTGAGATTTTATATGTAACATAAAATTATTTATTTCACAAGTGTTAATGAATGTATTTTTTTAATATAGCATTGATAGGTTCTGAGCCGTAGATTTTTGGGAATGGGATTTATAGGCTACTCTTGACTTCTTTAGATGTTTCACCTAAAAGGAGAGAGATAAACCCCATTCAAAATCTATGTGGTTCACTCAAATTAGGAAATTTATGATGTAATTAAGGCTAAATGAGATTATCTAAATGAAACTATGAAATGTAATTGATTGATTATGAATACAAAATCTAAGTTATATGCAATGTTTGAAAACATAATGTGATATGCAGAAAATGCAATAAAGAAGTAAACTAATGCAAACAAAATTAAACAAGGTTGAACAAAGTGCACCTAGGAATCTGATGATGAATTTGGAGTGTTCTGAATGCTACCAAAGATCAATGAAAATCACTAGTGGGACTCATTTGCCACCGATGGCAAATCAGTCCCACTTTTGATGAAAACATCTGAGAACAGGTTTCTGAGTGTTAGCATCCAAAATATGAAAAAATATAACTTTCTAGCCTTAAGCTAGGACTCATTCACCATTGATGGCGAATCAGTCCTCTAATAATTTTTTGTGAAATCAGGGACCAACTCTTTAGAACCAAATATGGACTTGTTTGCTTGTCAGGTTAATGAAATCAAATCTGTAGAAAATGGATTGTAGGTTGTCTGCAAGCTTGAAATAGGGTTTATTTGACTTGAAAATTTTGTTTACTTCTTGTCCACCTTTCAACATCTAAATGCTTGAAAAATATGCATACACAAGTCTACAAACATACATGCAAAAGGGAAAAAATGGTTAAGGGTTAGGTTATAGGGATTTTCCTTGGTCAAATCCCACTTTGGTAATCAAACCCTTAATGAAGAAATGAATTGAAATGAACAAGGAAAGATGAATAAAAAAAATGCAAATGTCCTCAACTCACCACAACCTTGTTGAAGAAATCTGAATATATGTCAATAGTTGCTCCAGGATACTTGATTGAATGAAGCAAAGTGCTTGATCGGATGACTGAGTGCTTGAATTAATTATGAGATTAAGATATCTAAAATGAGGAGAAAAATACTTATTTATACACATTTGTGACTTAGTAACCCAATGATACCTCATCACAGGCTGATATAAGGTAATGTTGAATAAAAACCTAAAAGAAAATTTGAAATATTTTGAATTTTGAGCCAAGAGGAACTCATTTTCCACCCATGGCGAATGGGTCCCACCTTGGACTTGAAAATGGGTGTCTGGAATTAAGTCACATTTAATATTTTTTGTCAAGTTTACATTAAAAAATGCACTTAATTAAGCCTTATGAGTGCATAAAGGGCTAAAATAAAGCATAAGAAAGGTTTAAATAATGAAATTAAGCCTAGAAAAGCATGAAATCTTGTTACAAGACTTTACAACACTTTAGAATACGACTTGATGATGAATAAAAAAGTGTTTTTTAGGTGAATTGTAATGGATAGAGTCTAGAAAAGTGTAGAAATGTTTTACAACCCTTCACAACACCTTCACAAGATGCCATAATTTGAATTTTTAGGACCTAATGTGAATGTTCAAGTCACATTACAACATTAAATCAAAGCAAAAATGGACCAAGCATCATGAAGAAAGACCTAAAAGACTATGAAAATTTCAAGGGGGCATTTTTCTATGACACATTAATCCCCCACTTTAGTGAGAGGATGAACTTGCTTCAAACTCACACTAAAGTAGCCATGCATATCGAGAAGGAGGTCCTAATGCACTTATGTCAGCAAGATGGAATGCAAGGATCAAGAGGGATGATCAAACCCCCAGGATGAAGATCCCATGGAAAAATAAACATATGAACAAAGGAACACGTATGTGAAAGAGAAGGGAAAGTTGGATGAAGCTTCGATCATCTATCTAACTAGTTGTGGATTAGATCTAGGTTGTTTGTGAGAAAAACAGAATGCATACAAACTTTGGGGTGACAGAACTCATGGTGGTTTGTTGGGTGAGAAAACCCAAAAGGTGAAGTACATATGCTAGTTGGTATGCACTCGCAAACACATAGGTGGCTATGGGGAAAGTCATGTCACTGAATGGGCTTCCCACTTTACCATATTAAAGTTATACCACTTGATAAATTTAACAAGGTTCCACAAGGGAAAATGATGGTTTGTGCTTCATGAGACAAGAAAAGATTCATATGCTTAGAACTCATGAACAAAGAGGATGGAACCACATGTATGCAAGTTGTGTTATGAAAGGTGGCAAAGATGCATAACTCAAAATGCAAAAATGTAGAATGTAAAAGATGTTCAAAGGAGTCTTGTTAAGTTCATGCAAGGTTTATCACTTAGGGAACATTGTGTATAATGCCTCCAAGAGATGACCAATCAAATAATAGAATATTCACAACTTATCAAATGTAGTGCATTACATCAAACCACTAGGAGGAATGTAATATGCTAAGAGAGATCATACTTATGAAGGACATCATACCCAATGTCATCCACAAAGGGAAAAATGCATCATATGAAGTCACAAGGATACACTAAGAACCAATAATTTAAATGAAATGATGCCAATTTATGCCCCCCACTTTAAATAAAATGCTACACACCAATCTGTGAAAAATTACTTTAAAGTAGCGAAGGAAAGAAAATGCAAAAAGAAAACATGACATGAGAGCCAACTTGGAAAGTCCCTATGCCAAGTCATGTTTCCAAGTAAGGTTGCATCAAGTAAATAAAAAAGAGAACAAAAGAAAGGAACACACCAAACACATAAGGGATCTATCAATTTGGGGTTAAAATGTTCATTGCTGTAATGTTTTTATGAAAGAGCTTGGAACTATTATCATTCCCCAAAGCACATAGAACTAGAAGAATGACACAAAGAGAGTGAAACAAAAGGGAAAAACAAGTCCATTTTGGTCAATGTGTACAAGACATTATGGTCTCAATGATTTATATCATCCCCAAAATGAGAACAAAATTGAAAAGAGAACAAAAAGAAAAGGAAAAGCTTATGGGTCAACATGAAGTAGAATTTTCGGTCTCAATGCCTTGCATCATTCCAGAAGGAGAACACAAAATAGAAAGGAAAAAGGACCTTTTGGGTCAATATGGAAGAGAGATAGGATGTCTCTATGCTTTGTATCATCCCCAAAAGGAAAACACAAAAAAAAGGAAAAAGGACCTTTTGGGTCAACATGGAAGAGACATCGGGTGTCTCAATGCTTTGCGTCATCCCCAAAAGGAAAACACAAAATGAAAAGTGAAAAGGAAAAGGACCTTTTGTGTAAAATTGGAAGAGGAATTGGGCATCTCAATGCTTTGTGTCATCCCCAAAAGGAAAACACCAAACAAAAGTGAAAATGAAATGTATGACATATAGAAAAATAGAGGTACAAATAGAAGTGTACAAAGAAATAGAAAAAATCAAATGTACATTACATGGGAACACAATGCACACATAAAACTAAAGAAAGGAAAAAAAAAGGAACTAGTAATTCAGATGTATGTCAACCATTAACCAAGTTATTGGATTCACAGTATCAAATAATATAAGCAAAAAATGAATAATAGAGTTAAGAGACATAGAAAATGCATTACAAGGAAAAGGCTAACAACTTCTTGCCCCCACTGAATGTGAGGAAAGAATGAGCCAAGGTGGGTGATGGAAAATGATCATGCAATAGTGAGAATAGAAAATTCTACAACTAGAGCATCAGGAGAGGATTTTGTTTTAAGGAATGATGGGAAAGTAGTCAGTATCAGTGAAGTGATATTTGTCCAATATGTCATTCAATGTCCAACATTCTTTGGTTTGATGCCCAAGAACATGATGATATTTTCAATATGGTATGTTATAATATTTAGGGAAAATGACCAACCTATTTGAAGGTGGTAAGAGTATAAGACCTCAGTTTAAAAGTAATTTAAGTCTCCTTTCACATGAATGGAAGAAGGAAGAGGACCCATGGGGATCCTAGCATCCTTGTTATTACAATCAAGTAATGGTCATTAATGTGGAAGAAGAAGATTCAAGTTAGGAGGAGACTCAATTATCATAGTACTTGTATCATCTCGAAGTCACCAATATTCAAAAGGAGGCTTCTCATCATAAGGAGGATCTTGATATCCTAGTCCTGTTGTATTTTCTTCTATTGGTTTCTATTCTAAAAGTTGGTGAATGTCATGTTCATTTGCTGTATCACACCCTTGTTTTCTTAATATAGTAAAGACATTTCCATATGTTTCTTCAAGGTTAATTGAGGTGTTTGTAACTTTGTGGAAATAAAAGGGTTGAGGATGTGTTTGTTGAGAGGAACTAGGCCCACTTGATGGAGGGATCTTAGGTCCTTCTTGTGTTTCAAGATGTAGGTATCCAAAGTGATTAGGAGGTGCAATATTAGGAAGATTTTGTGACTTCATGGATGGGTGAAATGTTGCATTGGATTCAAGGTTATCAAGACATTCGCTTAAGAACTTGTTCATGATAGCATCATCTTCTCCAATGATGTCAACATCAAAAGGAGGAAAATCATGAGGATTTGAAGGAGTATGTGGACGCTCAAGGTCATTAGGATCATAGCCAAAGGCACAATTGGACATTTCTACTAAGGATTTCAATTAATTTCAAAAGTTACTGAAAGAAAAATCCATGATGCAAGTAGACTAACATGCTAGAAATAGAAGAAAACAAAAAATCTAGAAAGTAAAATAAAAAGCAACTACAAAAAACTAAAATACAAGAAATACCAAGAAAATGCCTTGAAATGTTGTTTCATATGTGTAGGTGGACTGATTCACCCATGGTGGCGAATGAGTCCAAGTATGATATTTTATTATATTTTTCAAAAAAATAAAAGTGATTTTAATGCTTTTCTAATGCAAACTGAGGATGAAAATGTAGATTTTAAGTTTCTCAATTATATGATATGCAAAAGTGAAATCTGAATGATTCTTTCACTAATGCAATTTTAGGAAACCCTAGGATGCAAGAACAAAACAAAGCCTAAATGAATGTTGATGCAAATGATACCTAGGATGCAAGATGCAATTGAAATTAGAAAGGTAAAGTGTTCAATATGCAGGTTCACCAAAATGAACCGTAGATTTTTGGGAATGGTATTTATAGGAAACTCTTGCACTCTTAGGATGTTTCACCTAAAAGGAGGGAGATAAACCCCACTCAAAATCTATGTGGTTCACTCAAATTAGGAAATGTATGATGCAATTAAGGCTAAATGAGATTATCTAAATGCAACTATGAAATGTAATTGACTTACTATAAATTCAAAATATAAGTTATATATAATGGTTGAAAATACAGTGTGATATGCAGAAACTGCAATAAAGAAGTAAACTAATGCAAACAAAATTAAACAAGGTTGAAGAAAGTGCACTTGGGAATCTAATGATGAATCTAGAGTGTTTTGAATGTTGACATAGATCAATGAAAATCACCAGTGGGACTCATTCACCACTTATGGCTAATTTGTCCCACTTTTGATGAAAACTTCTAAGAATAGGTTTCAAAGTGTCGAATTCAGAATTTGAAAAAATATAACTTTCCAGCCTCAAGGTGGGACTCATTCGCCACTAATGGAAAATAAATCCTCTCCCAAAATTCTATGAAAACAGGGACCAATTCTATAGGAACAAATTTGGACTTGTCTGCTTTTTAGGTTGACAGAGTCAAATCTATAGAAAATGGATTGTATGTTGTCTCTAAGCTTGAAATGGGGTTGATTTGACTTGAAACACTTTGTTGACTTCTTTTCCACCTTTCAACACCTAAATACTTAACAAATTTGCATGCACGAGTCTACAAAATTACATGCAAAAGGGGGAAAATGGTTAAGGGTTAGGTTATAGGGATTTTCCTTGGTCAAATCCCACTTTGGTAATCAAACCCTTAATGAAGAAATGAATTGAAATGAAAAATGAAAGATGAATAAACAACATGCAAATGTCCTAAACTCACCATAACCTTGTTGAAGAAATTTGAAGATATGTCAATGGTCGCTCAAAGATACTTGATTAATGCTTGATTGAATGATGCAAAGTGCTTCAATGGATGATTGATTGTTTGAATGAATTATCAGATTAGGAGATGCAAAATGAGGAGAAAAACACTTATTTATACAAACTTGTGCCTTTGTAACCCAATGATACCTCATGAGAGGCTAACATAAGGTAATTTTGAATAAAAACTTGAAAGAAATTTTAAAATATTTTGAATTTTGAGTGAAGAGGGACTCATTCACCACACATGGTGAATGGGTCCCACCTTGGACTTGAAAATGGGTGTCGGGAATTAAGTCACATTTAATATTTTTTGTCAGGTCTACATTAATAAATACACTTAATTAAGCCTTATGAGTGCATAAAGGGGTCAAATAAAGCATAAGAAAGGTGTAAAAAGTGAAACTAATCCTAGAAAAGCATGAACTCATGTTACAAGACTTTAGAACACTTTAGAATAGGACTTGATGATGAATACAAAAGTAATTTTTAGGTGAATTGTAATGAATAGAGTCTAGAAAAGTGTAGAAATTTTTTACAACGCCTTCACAAAATGACATAATTTAAATTTTAGGACCTAATGTGAATGTTCAAGTCACATTACAACATTAAAAAAAAGCTGAAATGAAGGATTTTGGAACCTAAATCCTTCCTTTCTCTTTTAGGGTTTTTCACCTAAAAGGGGAAAGATGGGCCAAAATGTATAATGTTTCAATCAAGATTAATGTAACGATGGATAGGAAATGGATGTGAAGTATGTGTGGATGTGTTTGAGTTCCTACAAATGAAAATAAATGAATGTAAACTAACCTAATACAAGATGTTCAAAAACATAGTGTTCACTACAAATATGAACTACAAACCCAAACAAATGAAAACAAAAATTGATGAAACTTAACAAAGTGCACCTGGAGGTAGATTACTATTGCTAGAAGGTTTTGGAATGTTCTAGAAGTCATTGTTAATGGCCACTAGGACTGATTCTCCACAGATGGTGAATTAGTCCTACTTCTGTTGATTTATTTTTGAAACAAGTTTCTAGTTGTTGGGTGTTGAATTCTAAAAAAATCACTTTTCAAGCCTACAAATGGGACTAATTCACCATGCATGGTGAATCAGTCCTCCTCTAGGAATCTAAAAATTCTAGAATGGATTTTGTGGGGCTAGATCTATTATTCTCCTTCCTACAAGCGTCCTCTTCTGAAAATGACGTATTCAGGTTTGAAAGTGGCTTTTTGTTGATATTTTGAGTTGAATAATGAAGAAATGACTTGAACGAATTTTCAACTTTATCTTCAATTATTTCCAAGCATTGAAAAGTCCTAAATCTATATACAAACAAGACAAAAGAGAGATATGTTGAATGTTAGGGAATGGGGGTTTGCCTAAGTCAAACCCCTTTTAGGTAATTAAACCAAAATGATGAAAGAAAGCAATGAAACATGCAATAATGGATTTGATTACCTTTCCATGATGATTGATCTTGAATTTATACAACAATGGAGGAATAGTTAGCCCTTAAATGTCCTTAGAAGGTTTCTTAATGACTTGCAATGAAAAAACCCTAAATTGCTTGACTTGAGATAAAAGATTGGTGGATGAATAATGAAGAATGAATGTGAATTAAGTTAATGAATGTGAAAATGAGCTAAAAGATCTATATTTATAGGAAATCCACCTATTTCACCTGTTAATACCTCATCATAGGCTAACATGAACAAATAATAAACTTAAATTTCACTTTCTTCCCACCCAAGGTCAAAATTAGACCAAATGGAACTAATTCACCACACATGGTGAATGGGTCCCACCTAGATGGGATTGATTCACCATGCATGGTGAATGGGTCCCACAAGGGTCATTTTGATAGCTCAGATGCCAAGGGATAAGGAAATAACGTTTAAAATGCAACTTTGTCCAGTATTTGATGAATTTGAACCTTGAGATGCATAATATGGGTTAATAGGGGCCTATAATTAGTGATGATGTAAATTCCAAATAGGGCTTGGGACACAAAAATCAATGTGAAAGTGTGATTAAATATACTTTACAACATTAAAATGAGGTCCACATAGCCTAGGAAGGCAGAAAAATCAATTTGAATGTGAAAGACACATTACAACACTAATTTAACATAAACTTTATTTCACAAGCCTTCTAGATTGATGTAATAATGTTATGAAACATATTTTATAATGTTGAATTAGGGAGAAATAGGTTAATTAGGTCTATAAAAGCATGAAAGCATCTTACAACACCTTTACAAGACATCATTAAAAGCATGTTATTCGATTTGCAAGAGTCCAAGACCTAGTGTGGATGCATAAAATGCCTCACAACACCTGAATCAAGGCCTCGCTATGTCCAATTATTATGAATTATTCCCACATCAAGAAAAGGGGAAATTTTTTCTATAGCACATTTAGCCCCCACTTTAGTGAGAGGATGAACCTGCTTCAAACTCACACTAAAGTAGACATTCAAGAGAGATCCACATGCACATATGCAAATGAAAAATAATGATAAAGATCAAAGGAGGTGGCTAGGTCCCCAGGATCGAAGATCCTAAGTCCAACCATCAAGATACAAAATCATGCAATGAGAAGAACTAATAAATACGGGGTGAAAAGGATGTACTCACTCTAGGGCCACAAACTTTAGGTCATTTCTGGGGTGAGAAGACCACAAAATACTCACTCTTGGGCCACTAAACTCCTATTTTTCCATGGGGTGAGAAAACCCAAAAGGTAAGATACATATGCTAGTTGGTATTCACTTACAAACACAAAGGTTGCTATGGGGAAAAGTCATGCCACTAGGTGGGCTTCCTGCTCAACCATGTCAAAGTTATACCTCTTGATAACTTTAACAAGGAACCACAAGGAAAAATAATGTTTATGAACAAAAAGAAAGGGTGCCATAGTCATGCAAGTTGCATTATGCAAGGTGGCAAAAGAAAGCAAAATGAAAAAATGAAAAAATGCAAAATGTAAAAGTTGTTCAAAGGAGTCTTGTTAAGGTAATGCAAGGTCAATCACTTAGGGAACACTATGCGTAATGTTTCCAAGAGAGGACCAATCAATTAATATTATATTCAAAACTTAGGAGATGTAGTGCATCAAATTAGGACACCAAGAGGAATGTAATATGCTAAGATATATCACACTTATGAAGGACATCACACCCAATGTCATCCATAAATTAACAAACACATCATATAAATGACAAGGCTACACTAGGAACCAAGAATTCAAATGAATTACTGGTAATGTATGCCCCCCACTTTAAAGTAATTGATACACATTGTTTTCTGAGCAATTTCTTCAAAGTAGAAGAGAAAGAAGAAAACATGAGAGCTTACCTAGGAATCCCTATGCCAATTCATATGTTTTCAAGAAGCTTTGTCATGAAAAGGGGAAGTATGTCACATGCGAGTCAATATTAAGACATGTTGTCCACATCCCAGACTTGCTCTTATGTATTCATGAAAAGTTAACGATTAGTAAAAGGAGACAATGACAAGTGACATACAGGGATAAGGCTTTCTAACCCTTTGCCCCCACTTAGTGGAGGACAAAGGTGAGCCTAGAATGGATGATGGTACGCTACCACTTGCAATTGATGCAAAACATGCAATTGTGAGTATGCTATGATCCTACAACTATGGAATGGCAAGGAGCAGAAAATAACGTTATTTATATGGGCAAAGAAGAGTCTTGGAAGATTCTTGTGTGATAGTCTTGATGTTGAGTGAACATTTAGTGATCGTGGTCAAAGGAGAATAACCAAGACCATGAGTTGTTTGTTGTGTGTTCGGCTCTATAGGATTGTGGATACCTTATTCTCGAGCACCACATCCTTTTCCACTATATCCAAGTTATTTCATGAGTTCATACACTTTTACATAAAGTTGTTTCATTGCTTTGGAATTAGGTGGTTGTTTTTTCTTGTGTTCATCAAGGGTTATTGTGGAGTTTGTGACATTGTCTAAAGTGGTTGAGGTAGATGCTTTCAAAAGGTTTTCCAAATGTTGCATTGACATGATGGTTGGTTGCACTTGTTTTTCATATTTCCTTTATGTGAATATGTATTCACCCATAGGTGAAGGTGTGAATTATAAGGATCCCCAATCGTCACCAAATAATTTTGATAGCCATTTCTCATTGTTGCATTCAATTTCAAGAGGATCTATGTTACATGTTGGAATCAATGTTTTGAAAGCACTTGTAGCTCATTTTTCAAGCTGCAAGCAACTTTTAGGCTTGATATCTACTTCAACTTGATAAATTATATTGTTATAGACATATTTCCTTATACGATGAAGGGTTGAAGGCACTACATTCATCTCATGAATCCATGATCTACCTAAAAGAAGATTGCATGAAAGATCATATGGCATGATATGAATAGGAGTTTTGCAAAGAAACCACCTCAACCATAATAGGAAAAGAGATTACATTGAGTGGATGCTTTGTTGAATTATCAAATCCTCAAATAGAGACGTAATCATGTATTATTTGTGACATTTCAATAACTAATCGATTGAGGATATTCACACTACACACATTAATGGAAAAACCATTATCAATAAGAGTTATCTTTATGCCTATCCTGTTGTATCGAGCAATGATCATGAATACTTCATTTTGTTTTTACAACTCTGAAGGACGGAGCTCATGTTGATGGAATGTAATTTCATGATTATTTTGATTCATTTTATGGATTAGAGATGCCACATCATTTGGAGTTGTACCATTAGGAACTTCAATTTGGTTTAAGATTGTTTGAATAATATTGTGGTAATTGTGTGATTTTTGAATTAAATACCAAAGGGAAATCTTTGTAGGAGTATTCTTTAATTGTTCAACAAGATCATACTCCTTTGTGTGCAGGATGTAATGAGGAGCATTAGGTGGATTTGGTAAAGGTAAGGAGGGTGGGATTGGTTGTGGCAATTGTGGGTTGTTTTGGGTGTTATATGTATGAGCAATAGTATCATTACTAGATTGTTGCAGCACATTGGTTTTAGGGAGGTAGAGGGTGTATTGGGGTTGGTTAGAGGGGTGAAGTTTATGTGAAGGTGGGTAAATAATGATTTGAGGTTTGGTTTGATTTTTTCTTTTGTGTGAAGGTGGATAGATAATTAGAGGTTTGTTAGCATTTCCAATGGGTTATATATGAGGTCCATTGATTGAGGGGGGTCTAATGGAGACTTGTGCATTCATAACCTCAGTAGTCTGGGTTTTATGGAGCTCTAAGGAGAGGAAATCAAGAACCACTTGTTTATGTAAGGAAGATATTTTAGGAGAACAAAAAACCACATGTTCATGAAAATTAAGGTTTGGTTCATCCAAAATAACTTTATCACAACTAAGGGAGTTATTAATGGTTGAATGTGTTCGATTATTGATAACGGGGAGATTAAGGGAAGACTTTATGCAATCATTCAATGTTGGTAATGTCTCATTATCTTGTGCCATATTATCTACCCTACTAGGAGAGCTTGTAATATGCTCATCCAAGGTTGAAATGTGAAAAGTAGCTTCATCACAAGTGGGAGAGGCATCAAGAGAAGAAAAAGCATCAAATTCTTATTTTTCAATGATTGGATCCTTGTGTTTAATTATGTGTTCTTGGATGGGGGAAACATTAGGAAAGGGAGCAAGAAGATTCTCATTATTATCTTTGATTACCTCCCTTTGTCGAATAATGTCTTTCAAAATAGGGGAAGAAAAATAAAGAGGATTGTCATAGGTATTAAATATTTTATCATCTACTGTCAACATAGCCTCCTCACAAATAATGTGATTTCCATGATTACTCACAAAAAAAATTCTCACAAATAGGGGAGAAGTTGAGAGATGAATCTATGGTCTCATCATCGTGTTGTGTTATGTGATCATCATGATTACTTAGTGTGATGTACTCTTATATAGTGATGTTATGTCTAATAGGAGAGGTAAGAGGAGAGCAACAACTCAGATTGCAACAACTCTCATCAATTAGTTCTTCTAAGACTAAAATATCTCCTTCACAAGTGTGAGAGATAATAGGAGAGGAAAAAATGTAAGTGTTATGAGTATCCAAGGTTTCTTTAACTAAACCAACCTCATCCAAAAAAGGGGAACTAGGAGAGGGATCTATGATGAACAAAAAGAGAGGGGAAAGGACCTCATATTCATATGCTTTTAAGAAAAAGTGCTTACAACATGCAATAATATCTAAAAAGAGAACATGGAAAATTATAACTATAGAATTTTGTAATGAAAACATGATGGAATGATTAATCTACAATATTGAAATGTAACAATGCAAAAGAAAAAATGAAAATGAAGAATAATGCTTTAGATTTCAAAGATGACAATTGACTAATTATGATATGCAACATGATGAGAATGAAAACTTGAGAGTGAAACCATACATGAAAATAGATAATTAAGGCTATATTTTATGAAATTCATGCTACAAAAATGCAACTAATTGATAAATACAAGTTAAGGTGCCAAAAAAAAATCCTAAGAACAAATTTCTAAGTTCTATAAAATGTTGTTTCAGGGGTCAAAAGGGACTGATTCGCCCAAGGTGGTGAATGAGTCCCACTATCGAATATTTTCAAAAAATTTAGAAATTTTTTATTTGATTTTGATGGTTTCTAAATTCTGTGATGCAGACCTAATTGAAAAATGCAGAATTTCAGAGAGTGGAAATGAATTTAGATGCCAACAATGCAACCTAAATGCACTTTTTATGAATGAAAAATTTAACACCTAGCATGCAAATGAATCAAGCAAACTCTAATGCAAGCTAGATCTAGGATGATGAAAGGACTCTAAATCAGACAAGGAAGTATTCTAAAAAGCATGTTCACCAAAATGAAATGAAGGATTTTGGCACCTGAATCCTTCCTTGCTCTTTTAGGGTTTTTCACCTAAAAGGGGAAAGATGGGCCAAAATGCACAATGTTTCAATAAGGATTAATGTAAGGATGGATGGGAAATGGATGTGTAGCATGAGTGGATGTATTTTATTGATTACAAATGAAAATAAATAAATGTAAACTAACCTAATGCAAGATTTTGAAAACCACAGTGTTGATTACAAATATGAACTAGAAACCTAAACAAATGAAAACAAAAATTGATAAAACTGAATAGAGTGCACTTGGAGGTGGATCACTATTGCTGAAAGGTTTTTGAATGTTCTAGAAGTCAATGTTAATTTCCACTAGGACTAATTTTCCACATATGGTGAATTAGTCATGATTCTGATGAAAAGTTTAGGAAATAGGTTTTTGGCTGTCGGGAGTTGAATTCTACCACAATAAATTTTTAGGCCTATAGATGGGACTAATTCACCATGTGTGGTGAATCAATCCTCCTCTAGGAATCTACAAATTCTAGAATTGATTTTGTGGGGCTAGATTTACTCTTCTGCTTCCTATAGGTGTTTGCTTCCGAAAATGCCATATTCAGGTCTGAAAGTGGCTTTTTGTTGATATTTTGACTTGAATAATGAAGAAATGACTTGAAGTAATTTTCATCTTGACATTAAATGATTTCCAAGCATCCAAAAGCCTTAAATTTGCATACAAACAAGACAAAAAGAGATATATATTGAATGTTAGGGCATGGGGGTTTGCCTAAGTCAAATCCCTTTTAGGTAATTAAACCAAAATGATGAAAGAAAGTAATGAAACATGCAACAACAGAGTTGATTACCTTGCCATGATGATTGATCTTGTATTTCTAAAACAATGGAGGAAGATTCAACCCTTGAATGTCCTTAGAAGATTTCTCAATGACTTGCAATGGCAAAACCCTAAGTTGCTTGACTTGAGATAAAAGATTGGTGGATGAATAATGAAGAATGAGTGTGAATTGAGTTAATGAATGTAAAAATGAGATAAAATATTTATATTTATAGGAAATCCACCTATTTCACTTGTTAATACCTCATCACAGCCAACATGAACAAATAATAAACTTAAACTTCACTTTATTCCCGCTAAAAGGTCAAAAATAGACAAAATGGGGCTAATTCACCACACATGGTGAATGAGTCCCACCTAGATGGGACTAATTCACAATACATGGTGAATGGGTCCCACAGGGTTCATTTTGACAACTTAGATGCTAGGGGATAAGGAAATAAGTTTTAAAATGCAACTTTGTTAGGTATTTGATCAATTTGAACCTTGAGATGCATAATATGGGTTAATAGGGGCCTATTAGTGATGATGTAAATGCCAAATAGGGATTGGGACACAAAAATAAATGTTAAAGTGTGAATAAATACACTTTACAACATTAAAATGAGGTTGACATAGCCTAGGAAGGCACAAAAATCAATGGGAATGTGGAAGACACATTACAACACTAATTTAACATTATGTTTATTTCACAAGCCTTCTAGTTTGATGTAATAATGTTATTAAAATATTTAATAATGTTGAATTAGGGATAAAGAGGTTAATTAGTTCTATAAAAGCGTGAAAGCATCTTAACCTAAAAGACCGTGAAAATTCCAAGGGGCCATTTTTCTACAAGACAAGTTCTAATGTGTTCACATATGGATTCTTCTTGACCAAAATTTGGTTATTTTAAAATGAAATATGGACTAATTACTAACAATAAGAAAATAATTTGAATATTCATATTTAAAAGGTATTATAATTATTCTTACAATTATGAATTGATATAGGAGCTATCTAGTGTACAAACATAGTCGTGCATCAAACAAAATGATTTCCTAATTAGTTATTGATCTTTTCTTCTATG
This sequence comes from Sequoia sempervirens, assembly GCA_007258455.2. Taxonomy (NCBI): domain Eukaryota; kingdom Viridiplantae; phylum Streptophyta; class Pinopsida; order Cupressales; family Cupressaceae; genus Sequoia; species Sequoia sempervirens. Next base: position 428,983,714 of record VDFB02281492.1, on the reverse strand, counting down.
TTTATTCTTGTACTGATGGGCGATAATTTTGTGATGAATTGTAGATAGTTCATAGAATAGTAATTGCTTCATCTTGTTAAGAGGGCAATTGGGATTATATATTTCAAAATTGGAGAAGATCCAAGCTTAATTCGATAAGTTTAATGCAATACTAAAAAATTGACATTTGTTTGGTTAATTATGAAACTTTTGACGTAATCTACATATATATTAAATCCCTACAATAAATGAAATTTAGGCTAAAGGAATTTTTCTTGCATGATTTTCAATTTTTTAGGACTTATCCATGCACTACTCGAACTTTGACAATTTCCATTTCACCATTTTGTTCTTCAAACTTGACTATTGTTGGCTTTCTTTCATTTTTTATTTAGTGATTTTTTGAACATTCCTATAAATCTTAATAATATATAGTAATTCCTGAAATACGTGCATTTCCCTTTACACTCGATTTCTCTACATTGACCTTCTATTGTGAATTTTTTTACATAAAATAGATGCTATCCAAATACCCCTCAAAATCCTACAAAATATAAGACCCCCTAAATCTTTGTAACTTTTTCTTTAGGATAATTTTTTCAAAATATCAAGAAACTATATAAATTTGTAGTCTAGTGCATATATCCTTGTACCCCTTAGATTTTGTAATTATTATAATAATGCAATTTATTCTAGAAAATGATAAAATTATGGTTTTAACTACTTGTTCATAAATCCCAAGTGGAAATTGTGACTTGACATGTGTCCTATCATGCTTCAACATTTCTTAACCACCTCTACTTCATATAGATGGTATAAGTAAGGATTTTTGAGCTCATATACGATTTTGTTTGGGTTGGTCTACTACATTACTTTTAGATTGTTAAGTGATGTTAGAAGATTCAATAAGAAAATGTACGAAAAAGCTATTTTGGTCAATTTTGGAAGCGTGAAATGTTTGAGAGTGGAGGAAATCTAAGTCCATTATTGGTTTGTAATGATATTTTAAATTTTAATACCATACTATAATGATTTAATTATATTTAGTAGAGAAAAATTTTAGTATTGTATTTGGAAATGTAGATGTGTGTGCTTTGGTTATATTATTGGGTGACCTACTAAGACCCCCTATTTATGACTATATAAAACACTATCAAAGCTTTGTTTTCACTAGAAAGAGTGTTGAATATTTTTTTGAGTTATATTTTTGAGTTGAGATTGAGGAGAAGTTGAAGGATGACAGATTTGTAGAACCCAATAGAAGTTACAAAATATGCATAAATTTTTGTTTCAACTATCCTGCAATAAAGAGAAATTTGGGTTGAAGGTGGATATAATTCCTCTACTAAGAGAGAGTGTGTAGTGGAAGTGTTCAAATTTACATCTTTCATAATATTTTTTGTGTAGAGTGTGGTCTATAAATCTTGGTTTTGTTTCTAGTAGTAATGCTACAAATTTGCACCCAAGGAAAATTTCACATGTAATTTTCCCTACCTTAGAAAATATAAAATCGATGATGTAAATTCCATCACCACCACCTTGTCCCTTCCACCTGGCCACATCATTTTGCATTGGTGGAGAAATTTTTTTAGGGAAACGTGTGTTCCATGCAGATATTTGTGTGTTGTGTTGCCATCCAGAAACAACAACAAGATCTCCATCAAGGTTGACTCACCTAAGGGTTGAAAGTCAATATTTCCCTAGGGTATCTCTTTTTCATAATGAACTAGGGAATATAGGTTCATTTCGTCCATTCAAAACCTACCTCACATATTCCCCTATGTTTTCTTTTGGTGAACCCAACATTATACATATTAAGTTCTATAATTAGAGTCCATTAAAACTGTAGATCTAGGATTTGCAATAGTTTGCATTGCATTGCATTAGTTTTCATTTCATTTAGGGTTGTTAAAATTACATCATTTAGAATCTAAAAAATTCAAAAACATGCATGCATATTATATTGATTTTGCATAGTAGTGTATTTTTAGTCATTTACATTCACAAATTTGGTCATAATTGTATTTCAAAAGGTGTCACATTGTTCTTCATCGTTGTAGTGTAGAGAAATGTACTCCTTTAAATTTTCACACATTGTTTTAGTTATGCCTTAGTAAGCCCTATTTTACACCTACGAACCTAAAAAAAATTATTTTTTGAAAGGGAAACCCAACAATAATTAATGACAAAACATTACACTTTACCTTGAACAATGTGTGTTCTAGTAATAGGGACCTAGGACCCATTCGCCCATGGGAAAATGGATCCTCCCTAGGCATTTTAACCTAAATTTAAATTATTTTTTTGGTGGTATTTTAATTTCTCTACATTCAAATTTCAATGTCCACTTGTCATGTTTAATTTTGGAAAATTAAGGATAGATATCTATAAATACATGGTTATTTCATCAAGTAAACATCTAAGCAATCTATAAATTAAAGTAAGCATGAAGCATAGAAAATATTATGATCAAGGGCATTCAAGAGGAGATTTATCAGTGATTTATTGTAGCAATCAAGATCTCAAGCATCATGCCAAAGTATTTTGCATCATGCGTGTTGTTGGAGCTAACAATGTGATGTTGGTTTCAAATATCAAGTCAAGCATTCAAAGAATCAATTACAGCATCAAGATCCACATCCATTGAATCCATTTCATGCAAGATCAAGATCAATATTACAAACTCCCAAAGGTTTATTCAAGGGTTGGGTGAGTTGCAACATAAAATTATTAATTCATCACTCCTTTCCTATTACATTATTTCAATTCAAGGTTTAGTTACCCAAAGATGACCTTTGGCCAAGGAAAACCCCCATTCACAAAAAATAAAGAATTTTTCCACTCTTATGTTTGCGTTATAGATTTTAGGTTGAAGAAGGATTGAAGATCTTTTAAAGTGCAAGAATGGAAAAGTTGCAAAAGTTATCAAATTTGTTGTCAAATCATAGAAACTCACCTACATATCTAATTTTTGAATTTTTGAAAATGCAACCTAGATAAAAAAGAAGCTATAGATTGACATCATAGGCTATCAAAAGTTTTATGAAAGCCCTAAAAAAATACCCATTTTCCCATGGGCGAATGAGTCCCAAACAACCTCCTGAAAATCCGTTTTGGTGACTAGTACACATCACTCAAACCTTCTTAGATCTACATAAAGATTTTTATTTCTATCAATAATGAGTTTTATATTATTGTTTCAAGTTTGAATTGGAACAATTAAGTATATATATATATTCTCCCAAAAGTGTTGTTCAGGTTAAAACTCCCATCCTCAATCATAAGGAAAATAGTAGATTCTCTCATCAAGTTGACTGGCCAAAGGGTTGTAAGTAAATTATTTTTGTGGATCTCATTTCATAATGAAATAATGAAAATAGGTCTATATTTGGTGAATCCTCATCACACACAAATATTCTAACCTCCTAATTTTCTATTGTTTAATTCTGGTGAACCTGACTTTTTACATCAAAATTCTAAAATTTAGAGTCTATTCAAACCTTAGATCTAGCATTTTCATTACTTTGCATTGCATTTCATTGATTTTCATATTATTTAGGGTTATTAACTTTCATTACTTTTAATCTCATTTAGGGTTTTAGGTTCTCATTTTTGCATTCTTCAAACTCTAAAAAATTTAAAAATTTCACTACTTTTGCATAAAGCTTACATAGCATTGCATGATTAGTCACATAAATCATAAAATTGAATAAAAACTGCATTTAAAATTAATTCCTTTTAATTTTCATGTATCATCATTTCACACTTTCATTTAGATATGATTTTCTAGAAATCTTAAACTGTAACTACCAGTTTGCAACCAAAATCTAAAAACATAAGTATTAACTCATAAATCTATAATTTTATTTTTTGAAACCCCATATCAAGACCCATTCCCCCATGGGTTAATGAGTCCATTATGAGGGATTTTTCTAAATTTCAAGGCATTAAAAATCCCTAGTTTGCATTATGTGTTTCTACATTCAAATCTTTGTTTCAGTTTCAATTTTTTTGTTTTCTACAATTATTCACATTAAGGTTAATTAGTCAAATTCAAGTGCATTGTTAAATAAAAATTGGAATTACAAGACATCATTTTCAAGTTTTTATATAGTATAATCAACATATTATCTTGTTTGAAATCTAAAAATTGCTACATCTTTGCATTACATTTCTTATTTTTGAGTTTTTTTTGCACTTATCTATTTTATAGTATCCATTTGGGTGCACCTAAGGTTTGGTGAAAATTGTATGAGCTTCACAACTGAGTTTCATATTGCCAATATTTTCATGACACATAATTTAAGACTCATGCCATCTCTTGATACATCATTCACCATGGATCTTGGGTTTTCCAACTCTTTCACTCATAGTGTTGACACTAGTCAACCCACTATGGGCCATACCCTTGAAACTTTATTTCCTATGACCTCCTTATGAAAAATATTGTTACTAATGTTGAATCAATGTTTGATAATGTCCCTCACAAGAACCTTAGAAAAATAAATGAAGAATTGGACAAATTGAAAACTTTTTGAATTCTAAAAACATTACTAGAACTATGATTCCTATCATAGAAAACATGAGGAGAATGATTGAAAATAAACAAGGAATATAATTTTTTTTATCCTATCTCATATAATTAATCAAAATTTACATACAATGGCTATTTGTGCTCAATATTTGTTGTATAACCAAATTCAATGTGGAAATCCAATTCCTCCTTCCACAACTATGACCTCTATTCTAACATACACTAATCCAAATGCCACTACAAATTAAAACCTACTAGAAATATCAATTGCTACCTTAGGTATTTCCACTGGGAATACTTTTAGCTTTGTTCATTAAAATATCATATCTCCTTATCCATCTCCCCTCACAAACATAAAATTTACTTAGTCTCCAAATGCATACACCTCCACCATATTCACCACCATCTCAAAAAACAAAGAATGATCTTTCCCGTAATCGACTATTGCAAAGTGATTCATTTCTTCAACAAAAAAATTCTACATTGAATCAAAATCAAGATTGCCAACCTTCATAATATGTCAGAAGAAACCCCTTATCCTTGGAGATATTGAGAACATAAATTCTACGAGGTATAAAGATTCCTAGATTTAAGAAATATAGTGGGAAAGTTGATCTGATAATCCATGTTTTTGCATATACAACCTTATGTAGTTTCTTCATTTTTGAGGATAAACTCTTGGCTAAACTATTCCCTAGATCCTTGAAAGACATTTCCTTGGAATAGTTTTGTCACTTACTGATACGTTCATTTAATGAACTTCTTGATACTTTTCTTAATCATTTCCAAGTTCATATGGTTCCTAAGATGACCTTAGCAAATTTAATGAGATTTGCACAAAAGGATGATGAAAAGTTCACTGAATTTATCTCTTCTTATCAATTGCTTTACTTGCATTCAACATTAAGATTCTTGATCCTAATCTTCAATGAATGTTCATTAAAATTTTACAAAATAAGCTTCAAGATAAGATTTGGATGATGAAATTTCCCTCCTTCACACAATTGTGTACAAGCCTTCATGATTACCAAAAATTGGTTAGCAATCATGAAGTGAAAACTCCCTTTAATAGTCCTAAAAAATCTGAATCCATGCCTCAAACCAACTTCCAATCATTCAAGAAACCAAGTAAGGTATTTTTACAACTAAATAAACGTCAACCAACTCAACATGTTGACACCCAAGTGTCTGCTATAAAGATGACTAATTGATTTACATTTTGGGAGAAGAATAGACAATTTACCCCTCTACTTGATACCTTCATTTCATCATGTTGCATCTCTTAAAAAAGAACTTAATTTCCTTACATCCTATTAGAGCTCCTGATCCTACTAAGCCTTTACCTCCAAACTATAGAAAATATGCCTTTTGCCATTTTTACTAAAAAAAAGACATGATACCGAACATTCTTAGCATCTTAAACATATTGTGCAAGACCTCATTGATTCTAATCACATTCAAATTGGTAGTTTTAATCTTCAAGTTAATAAGTCTATAGCCCCTCCTAACTAAAATTTACAAATCTTTACTAATTCTATGCCGAATGATAACATCTCCTTTTTCAAAGATAGTGACAATAAGAATCATGTGATGAATGTTGAAATGTATAATAACAATATGATTAATAATGAGGAAAATGCTATGGAACCTATGATTGGAATCATTGAAGTGAAACCTCATAAGGGCCTAACCAATATATCCCTTGACATTGCTTTCTCACAAAATGAAATACTTAAACATGCACCCAATATTCCTCTTTACATAGCTAGAAGAATCAATAACAAGCCCACTAATGGGATTTTAAGTGATCTTGTCTATGTAGAGAATGTGATAACAAAAGCATGGATCAAAACAAATAATGGTTTTGATAGCCCTACAATAGGTTTGATAACTCTTACTTTACAAGTTGAACCAAAAATAATTAATGTCTCATTCTCCATTATCTTGGTGTCAGACCAATTTCTTGTAGATTTAGGCTACCCATGGCTTTCCTCCATGAATTTCATTTGTCGGTAGAGCATAAATACTTAAAGTTTCAATTTGGTAAAGATATTTTTACTATGCACTATAGAAACTTTAATGTTATGTCATCTTGTGGGAATTTTTCATTGGATTTACTTTGGACCGAACCTATGAAACCTATTAGGCCTCATGAGGACTTGTTTTTCAAATCTTATCAAAATTTTAAAGTGAAACACATAACACAATTATCGCTTAGCAATATGCCTCAACCCACAATTGTGTCGCCCATCCTTGATGAAACCATCATTTAACCAAAATACCTACCAAGTGTAGTGCATGAAAATGTATCTCTTTACATTTTCACACCTATTTGGGCCCTCCCTAGTGAAATTGGGCTTCTTTATGCCTTATTTTGTCCTATTTTTTGCATCCACAAGCCTTAATTAATTCATCTTTTTGAGGAGACACATATCTAATAACTAATCATAATTTAATAATTTAGGTTTGTATGGCCTATATTTAGTGATCTGGGACACATACACCACATTGGGAATATGGATCTTGATGGAACCCCTAAAAAAAATTGGTTCCATTTCTAAACTTTGTAAAATTTCAACGTGTCAAGACTTAGGGTTTTTCCCACTGTTATTTCCTTGGGATTTTGTTGTCAGGATCTCTCTTAAAAAAAACCTCTAATTCTTAGCCCTTGTAAATGTTATGGTCCACTGTTGACCTTTTATTGCCTATCCTCAATCACATTAAAACATCTTGAGCCATTGAAGCCCGTGATATTACCGATCACTCATGCCTAGGTCTGAAATTACTGTATTTTATAAGGTTGAGAGAATGACCATATTTAGCCTTCACATCCTTTAAAATAACATGTTCTAAGTCCTTTAAGTTATTTTTATATGTTGTCCTAGGTAGTCCTGTTTCTCAATACAAATTTTGAGCATGTGCAAATTATTTCACTTAAGTCACAATTCACCACTTTTGTCCATCACTCATCATAGATGGCTTTGAGAACTTTTGATTCATATCAGTGATGTACAATGCTTGTGTTTCTCTTTGTATCACTGGAGGTTTCAAATATCGCTAATTTATCTTGAGTTTTGAGGGTTGAAGTAGCGATGAGCGATGACCTCGGAGGTCTTTGTATTTCTTTCCATCGGTCATCATGGATAGTTGTGCACTTTTCTTCTCAAATTGGCGATGAGTGATGAGGACCCTACTCCCAATGAGCCATCGTTGTTTTGAAAAGGGTGAATAAGCGATATATTTTTGTGCCATTCATCTCAAATGAAAATGCATGTGGCCTGATATGGTTCCATCGCTACTTTTCATCCATCACTGATGTGGTCTAAATAGTTGGTTTGAGATTTTCATATTTCTGGGATAGTGAGTTTTGATTGTTTGTAATTGGCACTGGGGCTGGTAGAAATTATTTGGGTTTTAGGGTTTTATTTTCTATAAATTCATTTCAAGAGCTTAGGCTTGTGAGTCTTCTCATAATTTATGGTTTGTTATTCCTTCCCTATTTCCTTTAAGAATAATTAAGTCAGGTGTGTATGTCCAACCAATTAGGAGGTACAGTAGACTTAGTGTGTTTGAATTTCAAGAGGACATATCTGTAGATGAAAAAAAAGTACCTAGAACTTCTACAACACCAAAGGGTAGGAGGAGTTCCCATGGTAAAAATAAAATGGATGGTATCAAGAGAACCTATAATTTGAAGATTCGGGTTGTTTAAGAAGAATTGGTCAAGTTTAAAAAGAAGGATTTGGTTAAGCCTGAGAAGAAAGAAAGGAAGAAGAATAAGTATCACAATGCTTATCTTGGGAGGCACAACTCTCCCATTGAAGATTCAAAGAGCCCTTCAGGTGATGGAGGAGATACTGACCTAGAGTATGGCCATTATCTACTTTCTCTAGTGCCATATGAGGATTCTAATGAAGGAGGAGTAGTTGATCCTCCAGTTTCAGCATGAACATAGAGCAGGCGAGCACATGTTGATGCTGACGAATAAAAGTAGCATATTGGCCCTATTTTTGTTTTTGATGACACCATTACACTACATTAGGATTGTCCTCTTTAGCATGTATATCATATTTTGTCTTTGGTGTTGATGTGGAAATATTTTGGGCTAGTGTGAAGGAGAGGTGATGGACTCCATGTATTCGATGGAAAATATTCCTTTTTTGGTTAGTGTATAAGTTTTTTCCCTGAGTACTAATGGAGAATATTCTTTAGTTTATGTGGAGGAGGGATTTTGGTGGTTCTACAGAAATGAACGACACGAAGGCTAGCTAGTTTGCTTCAACTAACTACGTGGAGTTTTTTTTTTCTCTCTCCCTTGCTCTAAGTGTAACTATCTAGGAGGTCTCTAAACCTAAATCTAAGTGGATGCCACATGAAATGTAATTGAAGTGGTAATTCATCTTGAAGCTTGTTGCTCCTATCCTTTTATAAATGGGATATCAGGGTTGTTTACTGATATTTTGACTTTTGAGTCTCAAAATAGTTTAAGTGGGAAAACTAACCTCATGAAAGAGTTGATTATAAATTAATGCATAGATGAATATGATTAGTAAGGATTCTATGGTATGAGTTATTTTGTAATGATCTCAAATAGTTTTACAGTAGCAATAGCTTATAAATGAAAATGCTAGTTCGAAAACACTTTCCCTCCTATCTAATTTTCTTCCATATTATAAATGAAATGGTTAATGATCTTTTCATTTTTCTTCAATTTTTTTAAATTGAATGAGTGATTTTATTTTTACTTTGGTTCAAAAAATTGATTAAATGATAAAATATGGTCACATATTTGTAAGGAAAACATATAGGATTGATAAGTAGTTGTGTTTTAGGTATAGTTAATTGAATACTATATTGAAGTATCTCAATAGTCCATTAATTACTAACTCAAATTGCTAAGGTATTATTGATTATTATGAATTTGACTCCATTACCCTAAGATGAGGCACTGGTCTTTTTATTTGGTTTTCCTGAAGATAAATGAATTAGATATGCTTGACCAAGGGCTTGAAATGAGAATGAAATTCATCTAAAACATCTTCAATTACAATATACCAATCTGAAGTACCTTCTTATTCCTTGCTATATATAGTAATTTGTTTAAAGTTTAGCCAAATCTTTAATGAAGGATATCTATTTGCACTTTATAGGAATTTATTTGTGTGTAGAAATGTTCTTGATCAAATGAATATCATATGAACATAACAAGGATTACCATCTTGTGTTTCACAAAGTCCAAAATGAAGAAGTAAGGGACTCAAAATCCTTACTTGTGTGTTGGCCAATCCTTACCCGTGCTAATTATTGAATTTTGGTAGATTCATAGGTAAATGGTAAGATCAAGTTTGGTTCTAAGAAAATAAACAACATAAACGGTGACTCTATTGGGGAGAACTCTGAATCTCCATTTGTAGACTGATATTTCACAAAGTCATATTATTTGTTGATGTGAGCATTTCGTTCAAATGGTTGAGGAATTCATACCTGGAGAAAGAATTTGTTGCAGTGTACATGAAAGTTTCATGATCTATGGTGCTTTGTTGGGGAAAGGAACTCATAATGAAATTCATCTTTGAAGGAGCTTCATATTGCTTGAATTTTAGTCCTGTATGAAGAGAGAAGGTGACTCTGTTAGAAGAATCTGATGAAGATGTGAAGAAATTTTCAAATCTACAAAGATTTCCAGTCAGGAAAAAAAATTGTTGTAGCTACAACATATCCAAGTATTTTTCATTTTTAGGTTTTCAAGAAGGATAAATTTGTGTCCAAAAACCATATTTCAAAGTCTTGAGAAATTTGATTCCCTATTGATTGAAACTAAGCACTAAGAAATGGAATAGTAATGATTATTCTACATACTTCTGAAGTATAATTTGCAGCCTTGGTATTATGTTGGAGAAGTATGCTTGTTCTTGAAATACTCCCATTAGAGAGATCTTATATGTAGATGTATTTGAGTTGTACATTACAATATTTTAAGGTGATGATCAAAGTAGGAAATAGGGCATTGATCAACTATTGAGTTGATGCTTGAAGTTTGTAAAGGGTTGTAGGAAAATGTATTGGCCACTTGTACATCCCTCTGGGGTTTTAGATGCAAGCACAAAAAGTGTGCAACCCCTATCATGCCAACAAAGAAATTTACCTATTGTAAGATATAAACCATAAAATTTTAATGGTATTCAAGGTTTCCCAAACCATGTTCCTAATGAAGTTAGGGAAAACTTTCCAAATTTTGAAGGGAAAATCTTAGAATCGACATGTAACATCTACAAGCATTTTCTTATTTGATGGAATATTTTGAGATATACCACAAAGATGTTTCCATGTTGTTCTTTGTTCAATCTCTGAAAGAAGATGCTAGAGACTTATTTTTTTATTTTCCAATATTCCCTATCTCTTCATGGAGTGAGTTCATGGTAACATTCATTGAATAGTTTGGTGAAAGAATGAATCCAAGCTCAATGAGGAAAAAATTCATGGACATACAGAAAGAAGAAGATGAGTTAGTCCTGGTAGCTTTTAATATCAAATTTGCAAAGGAATTAATGCATATTCTTAAAAGCATGAGACCAAATGATGTAGTATGTTTGATTATATACTTTGGTGCATTTACTGAAGAAATGAGTTATTTGATAAGAGATAAGGATCCCAAAACATTACATCAGGCATATCACATTGCCATGTATATTGAAAATGCTATGAAATGTTCAATGATGAGGGGATATATGGTTGCAAGTGTTTGTTGTCCTAATACACATCATAGAAATGGAATAGATAAGGATGAAAGGGGTGATTAGGGTGATAATTCTTTTTATGCCTTATCTTATTCACCTTCATAGCATATTGATCCCAGACAAATGCAAGGTGGACTTCAACAAAGTTTAAGTAATGATGATCAGATATCTTTTGTTCAAATAATGTCTAGCATGAAGAGATATGAGGGGGAAATTACCATATGAATTGTTAGCAAGGTTCTTGGATTCCTTGTTATAAATTCCCAAAAGGTTGATACCTAAAGACTCAATGTGTATTGACCTATTCTATGACATTTATGAGCTACGGATTAGTACTTTTCCAAAGAAATTGAAACCTTTGGATTTTTATCAAATAATAAGTTGTATTTGAATTGTTGAGGAGGCTAAGTGTTACTATATACAAAGAATAAGGTCTCAAAATGACAATGGTTCTCACCCTATTACCAAAGATAAAGGGTTTATCCAAGCAATGGATAAGGATGTTTCAAAAGATAAATCTATCTAGTATTGTAGATGATGACATTGTTATACTTGCCAGTACTATTGATGCACCTTTGAAGATTGATAACCAAGATAATGAAAATGAGAATTTTGATTACTCTCACAAGGAATATGATTTTTTTTGTGAGGATGACCTAAAGGAATCCTTTTTTCCTAAACAATGTAGAAATATCAATGCTCACAAGTTTTTTCCCTCACCAATGGATGAACAAATTTCATGTGATGGATTCTTAGAATGCAATTTAGCTATATCAGAATTGGAATGTCCTCATAGTATGGTTGATGATGAATTTCAAGATAATAATCTTTGTATTTAGTTTCTTGAGTCTGAGTTTAGTGTAAAAATGATGGGATTTGTGATGCTAGCCAATAGGGTCATGTTTTTGAATTCTTGTATGAAAAAAAAAATGTACAAGTTTTGTAGCAGAGATGGACATGATAGTTTTTAACAAGGAATTTATTGAAAAAACTTGTTCATTTGAAAATAATAAATGTTCAAGTCATGATGAGCCATGCACATATGAGTCAACAAACCTATCAATTGATGGTGCACTTGAATACCTTATTGTTGATCATATCAATCTTAAGTTATTTGATCCATCCTTTGAAACATTTTGTTTCAAGTTGAGAAATGATTGGAAGGAAGGATTTTAGTATGTTAATGAACCTGAAACAAAAGTAAATTTTTTGATACCTAGGGTGGTATGGATAATGTTTTTGTGGGAATGACCATGATCCGAATGAAAGTGAGAATTTTATAGGGACTAATTAATCAATTTCCAAAGGAAGTACAACATATGGCAACATAATTGGTTTATATGGCACTGATGAATGTGAACACCAATTTAAACAAAATCCTGTATATGAACATCTCTTGTTAATCACACAAATTGAATGAATAGTTGGTGTGGGATAGAAGCCATATGATAATGACCCTAGAATACTAGAAATAAAATTGTAGTATCAATTCAAAGGGTTACAGTATGTGCCCTTGGATGGGAATCTTTAAAGGAGTGTGTATGAGGGTTTCCATTTTAACAAGAAAAATGAATTTGGTGTCAGCTTATATGAGGATAGTGATCAGATGGATTATGAATGTTTCACTTTCCCTATCTACTTGGATTGGAATTTGGTGGAATATAATTGTAAGTTGAGTCAGATAGAATGCTACATTGGTCATGTGTTTTAGTTAATGCTTGATAACAATTCACATTTAGACATGAATGAAAGTAATAATAATAAGTTAAAACACATGTCCATAGTATTGTATTTCAATGGATGCAACATGATCGACAGGTGGGAAATTAATGAGAATATTTTTATCCTTTGCATGGTATAGAAAATTGAGAACAAGGTCTTTGACAGGGGCAAGTACTAGTCCTAAGATTGGGGGACTGGGGCCACCAAGTAAAGTTGAAGCCCGGTAGAGTTACAAAATGTAGTTTGAAAACTTGCACATCATAGGAGGCTTCAAAGATAATGTCCAGAGATTGGATCTCTTGGTATGGCCTTGTAACTAATGTAAATATTCTACATATGTTATTTGCTTTGGTTTAGTTTTCTTGCTTGGTCTGGGTAGGTCCTTGGTTTTTGGTCCTTTGTGCTTGGTCTACTTAACCTGATATTTTGGAACCTCGCTCTATTCTAAGAGAGTAGACGTCCCCAACTAGAGCCACTGATGGAACCCCTAAATTTTTTTGTTCCATTTCTAAACTGTGTAAAATTCAGCCAATTTCAAAGTTTCTAGACTTAAGATTTTTCCCACTATTATTGCCTTGGGATTTTATTATCAAGATATCTATTTTAAAAAAAACCTAAGTGTTAGCCCTTGTCAATGTTATTATCCACCATTTACCTTTTATTTCCCATCCCCGGTCATGTTAAAACATCTTGAGCCATTGAAGCCTCTGATATTACCAACCCCTCATGCCTAGGTCCAAAATTCTTGTATTTTATCAGGTTGAGTGATTGACATTATTTGGCATTTACATCCTTTAAAATAACATGTTTTAAGTCCTTTAAGGCCTTTTATACATTTTTCTAGATGGTCCCCTTTCTCAATACAACTTTTGAGATGTGCAAATTATTTCACGTATGTCCCGATTCACTACTTTTTTTAATCACTCATTATGGATGGATTTGAGAACTTTTGATTCATACTAGTGATGTGTGATTCTTTTGTTACTCTTTGTATCACTGGAGGTTTTGTCTATCAATAATTACTCTTGAGTTTTGAGGATTGATATAGTGATGAGATATGACCTCGGGGCTCTTTGTATTTCTTTCCATCACTCATCATGGATAGTTGTGTGCTTGCCTTCTTCAAATTGGTGATGAGCGATGAGGACCCTACTCCCAATGAGCCCTTGCTATTTTGAAAATGGTGAATGATTGATATATTTCAGTGCTATTGATCTCAAATGAAGACTCATGGCCTAATCTAGTTCCATTGCTACTTTTTATCTGTTGTTGATGTGGTGTAAATAGTTGGTTTGAGAGTTTCATATTTCTAGGATAGTGAGTTTTTATTATTTGTAGTTGTCACTAGGGCTAGTAGAAATTGGATGGTTTTGAGGGATTTCTTTTCTACAAATTCATTTTAGGAGCTTATGCTGGTGAGTCTTCTTGTAATTTATGGTTTTCCAATCCATCCCTATGTCCTGTAAGAATGGGTAAGTTAGGTGTGTTTTTCTAGCCAATTAGGAGGCCCAACAAACTTAGTGTTTTTGAATTTCAAGAGGACATATCTGTAGCTGAATAAGAAGTACTTGAAACTTCTACAACACCAAAGGTTAGGAGGATTTACCATGGTAAAAATAGAAATGATGGTGTCAAGAGAACCTATAATTTGAGGAGTTGGATTGTTTCAAAAGAATTGGTCAAGTTCAAAAAGGAGTTGGTTATTCCTGAGAAGAAAGCAAGGAAGAAGAATAAGTATCACAAGGCTTATTTAGGAAGGCACAACTCTCCCATTGAATTTTTAGCTAGCACTTCAGGTGATGGAGCAGATATTGATCTAGAGTATGGCCATTATCTACTTTCTCTAGTACCATATGAGGATTTTGATGGAGGAGTAGTTGCTCCTCCAATTTCAGCATGAACACAGAGTGAGCAAGCATACTTTGATGATGATGAATCAAAGTAGCATCTCCACCATATTTTTTTTATCACACCATTCCCACTACATTAGGATCCTCCTCTTCAACATGTATATCACTTTTTGTCTTTGGTACTGACGTGGGAATATATTGAGTTGTCATGAAGGAGAGGTATTGGACTCTATGCCTTTGATGGAAAATATGCCTTTTCGGTTAGTATATATATTTTTTCCTTGAGTACTAATGGAGAATATTCTTTGGTAAATATAGACAAGGGATTTTGGCATTGTTTTAGAAATGAACAACACCTTTTGGAAGGATGGTTGGTCTCCTTCAACCAACTGCACGAGTTTTTTGTCTTTTGCTCTCCCTTTTCCTGAAATGATTAAGTGTAACCATCTAATGGGTCTCTAAACTTGAAATGAAATGTATTTGAAATGGTAATTTGGCCTGAAGCTTGTTGCTCCCATTCTTCTATAAATTGGATATCAAGGCTAGTTACTAAGAGTTCAATTTTTGGGTCTCAAAATGGTCTAAGTGGGAAAACTAGGCTCATGAAAGAGAAGATTGTAAATTCATGCACAAATGAATAGGATTAATAAGGAGTCTAGGATATGATTTTTTTTCTAATGATCTCAAATATTTTTATAGTAGCAATAGTTTATAAATGAAAATGATAGTTTAAAAACACTCTCTTTATGGTCACCAAATAAGTAACCCTTCTACTTTTTCTAACTCGTTTGGGCCCTCCTTGTGACTTTAGCTTAAATATTGCCTTAATTTAGTGTTGCAATGTGGATAGCATATTCACATTAGGTCTTGGGCCCTTTTGAGATTTATAAAATTTTAATGGTGCCTTCTAAAAGTGTTGTGAAGTGTTGTAACACACTTTCACACTTTTCTAGGGTTTTATCATAATCAATACAATTCTTTCCTTATTTAGAGTGTTGTAAACTATTGTAACACACTTTCACATTTCTCTAGGCTTATCATTAATAATTGGGCTTTCGTATGCTTTAATTGGCCCTATTTTTCATCCATAGGCCTTATTTATGTATATTTTTTAGAATAATCCTGACCAAAGGAATTTAAAATATCAAAATCCTGAAAACTAACCTAAAATTCGTAATGTGGGACTCATTCGCCATTATGGAAAAATGAATCCCCTTAGGTTGGAACTATACATTGAGGATGGTGAATGATTCCCCTTTAACTCAAAATTCAAATTTTATTTAAAATTATTGTGGGTTTTTATTCTCCAAGATTTGAGGTCGGCCTGTAGTGTTGTAATTTTGGGAATTATTGCATAATTAAGTATAAATACAAGGTTCTTTCACTCATTTTCATCCCAAGCCTTCAAGTATTCATACCTAGCATTCAAGTGAGTTCAAAAGAGCATTTGAGCATTCACAAGAGCATTCAAGGAATTTCAAGAGAAAATTATCAAGCATTTGAGAGCATTCTTCAAGTGTCTTTCATCATGTCAAAGATTACTTGCATCATGTATTTTTAGAGCTAACAATTATGGCGTAGGGTTTTGTGATTCAAGAAAGCATTACATTCAAGATCTATCAACAACAAGCAAGAGTCAAGAACCACATCCATTGGAGCCACTATTTACATGATTGCAGCATCTTATTGGAAGGGTTTGGTGAGTTGCAACATTTTCTTGTGTTCACTCATCATTCTCTTTCCATATTTCATTCTATTTCAAAGTTTAATTACCATTAAAGGGTTTGACCAAGGAAAACCCTTATTCACTAACCCCACAACATTTCTATGTCTTCTTGTCTATGATTTGTGAGACTAGGTTATGGATTTACCAAGGAGAAAAGGTGGAGAAGGGTTGTGAATTTTTTAAATTTTCATTACACGTCACAGAAGCTTGGAGAAGGTCTATAGGTGGAACTTTCCAGATTAAAACCCAAAAATTAGTCAAACAGAGCAAAGTAGACTGAGAGGTGCAAGATCCACTCTTAAACTTCCCAAAAAGTAGAACTAGATTGATTTGTCACTATTGGTGAATGAGTCCCATTATAAAGGCCTAAAGAATATTTTTACAGATCTAGATACCCTTTTGGAAAAAACCTATTTCGACACATTTTTTGGGAAAAACTAGATTGATTTTCCCAGACTGGCGTATGAGTCCCAGTTAGCATTAGCAGTAAATCTTTTAGGATTCTATACCTCAATTTTTCCTCCTTCAATTTCCTAGGTGCACATTTCCAGTTTCATAGTTTTCTAATGCATTTGTTTTTCTAAGTCATTCAACATTTGTTTTCATATCACATTATGTTTTCCAACATTTCTCTTTTCCAAGTTCATACTTGGTGGTGAACCCTCTTTCCTAATTTCAAATCATATCCTAGGATATCTTATTGTCAGATCTTGTCCATCCTTTATTGGGTGAAAATTTTGAAGGTGTCCTTAAGTGTGGAGAGTGTGAAATTGGATCTCCCTCTTTGTATCTCCTTTTGTTCAACCTGTAGATGCATCCACATTTCCATTTGATACATTCTGGTGAACATAACTTTAGAACATTTTAATCCTGATTTGGAGTGCATTTGCATCTTAGATTTAGCTTGCATTAACATTGCATTGAATTGCATTGGTTAATTTGCATTCTAGGGTTACAAAATTTGCATTAGTGAAAATATCATTTATCTTGCATTATTGCATCTTAATTTCATTGAAAATAAATACATTTTTATATTTGCATCTTAGATTTACATAAGAAAACATAAAAATCATAAAATTCAATTAAAAAATTTTGAACCTTTTTTAGAAAAATAGCACCTGGACTCATTTGCCACTTAGGGAGAATCATTCCAATTACATATTTTTCACTATATTTTATGGAATTTAAAGTTTATTTTTTGAGTTTCTATTGGCTATTTCTACATTTTATTTTTACTTTCAAGAATTTTAGTTATTAGCAATTCATTCTTGTTATCTTATATTGCATTTTCATTCACCTCGCATTTAGTAGGCTTTGCATGAGTGTTTTGTGTCCTATTGCTAATACCTTAGTGAGAAGAATTTTGAGACTCATGTCATCCCACGATAGCAAAAATTTTGTGGATCTTGGGTTATCTAGAGCTTCCATTCCTAGTATTGACACTAGTACACTAGACATGGATAACACTCCTAACAACTGTTTACCTTCAAATAACTTGCAAGTTGAAACAAGAAATGATAGCATCCCACATGAAAAAATAATTCACATTCATGAGGATATAGTAAACCTATAACATCAAATAAGCCTTGAAAAAATTTCAATAATTATAATTCCTACAATAGAAAACATTCATTGCATGCTTGAAAGTGAAGATGGCCTTGACCTTGTGAAAAACATAGTGCAAATCTTTGGCAAGCATCTTCCCTCAACCACTAGTTGTCATCTTCCCACAAACACTATTACAAGACAAGGAGGAACTCCAATTCCTCCTCCCATAACCATAGCCTCAATCCCTACCTATACCATTCCCTAATTCAAAACAACACAAGTTAGTAGTGTGATTCCTTCCCTGGGTATTCCTGCTAGCATCCCTAGTTCTTATGTGGCATCACAAGTTATATCTTCTAAATTACCATCTATAAGCATTCCATTCACTTGTCCTACAACCACATACACTCCATCACCTTCAATTCCATTCCATAACCCAAGAAATGACCCTCTCATAACTCAACTTTTACAAATTGTTTCATTCCTTCAAAATAAAATTTGCACCATCAACCAAAACCTAAATGGTCCACCTATGTATATTATGTCAAAATCAATCCATTTTCCTTGGAGATATTGTGAACACTGATTCCAGAAGGTATAGAGGTTCCTAGATTCAAGAAATATGGAGGAACAGGAGATTCTTCTAACCATTATAATGCCTACACTACCTTATGTAGTGACTTTTTTCTTGATGATAAACTATTGGAAAAAAAAATTTATGGATCAATGAATGATACTGCCTTGGAATAGTTTTCTTCTTTACTGAAGAATTCAATTTGTTCATTCAATGAACTTGTTGATGCATTTGTAAACCATTTCCAAATGCATATGACTCCCAAGATGACCTTAGCAGATTTGATGGGATGCAAGCAAAAAGAGGATGAAAAGATAATTGATTTTATCTCACACTATCAATCACTTTATTCCCAAATCGATGTCTAGGTCCTAGACCCACATCTTCAAAAGATGTTTATAGAAAAATTGAAAAGTAAAATTCAAGACAAGTTGACCATGAATAAATTCCCAACTCCTAGAACAAAAAATGATTACCTTGCCTCCTATCAAAACATGTGACCCTAGGGTATGTGCAGGATCACGATGGGCCAAAAAGTGGCGATATGATGGGTATTTGTAGGGTATGTGGCTGATGAATTTTTTTTACCCAAAATTGATAAAATGAAAAGGGTTTTTAAAGGATATTCTCAACTTTCCACCAATATAAATTATGCTTTAATACTTTGAATTTAATTAATAATAATTATTCATTTTCTATTTGAATTATGACTAAAGTCCCAATTGATAGGCTGATTGAAAAACATCTATAGCTTTCAAATGGTATCACATTTTTGGAATCCAAAACATGCATCACATTCTATGTGTGGTATAATATAGGATTAAAAATAGAAAAACTGAATTTCATTAAGTTTTGACCAAGTTAAGGTGGTCAGACATACGAGTTTTTATATTTTTTAAAAGTTGTAATAAAAATTTCATAATTAATTATTTACTTGGGAAAAAAAAAAAAAGATGCATCACATTCGGACATGAGTCCTCTACTTATGTCTAAAATATTATAAAAAAATATTATCATTTTATTATGATTAGGGTGGTCAGACAGACACCTACTTCTTATTTTTTTCCCTAAAATTTAAGTACTACTGCATTGAAATTTCAAATTTTCACCAAATTTAAAAAAAATAAAAAATAAACCTAGTAGTTTAGAAACTAAATTCAATTTTCTACAGATTATATTCTTACATATTTTTGAAATAATATAGATAACTTATTCAAATTTTTACATCAAGTTTCCTAACTCTGATTTTTCTGAATTTTTTGCCACTTAAGGGCCTATTTTTTCCATGATGATCCTGCAAAAACCCCCTAATAAGTGTTTACCCTTGAGATTTAAATCAAATGTTTATTGGAATTATCATTGATTAAATGGAAATGACATAAAACATTGCAAGCATCTTAAACATATTGTGCAAGACCTCATTGATTCTAGTCGGATATCCACTAGAGGTGTTAGAAATCAAGGAAATAAGTTTGTTGCCCCTCCAAAAAGAAACTTGAAAATATTCACAAATCCAATGCCCAAACATAATATTTCATTTTCCAAAGCTACCAAAGCTACAAAGAATTATGAGATGAATGTTGATACAAATGATGAAAAAAATGATGATGTTCTAAATACTATCAATGTTAATCCTATGGATGAAATGGTCGAGGAGATAGGCATCATCATTCGTAAGGGAAAAACTAAGAGTCCTCTTGACATTTATTTTTCTTCTAAAGATATATTTAAACATTTACCTGATGGTACTCTCTACATAGTTGACTATATCTATGACAAGCCCACTAATGGGATACTAATAGATCTCGCCTGTGGAGTGAATGTGATCACTGAGGAGCTTCTACTTTTATATGAACTCTATCAAGATCAATATGATAGATTGAAATCATGGATCAAGACACACAATGGCTTTGCATTCCCTATGATAGGATTGATCACCCTACCATTACAAATAGAACCAAAAATATTAGATGTCACATTCTCCATCATCTTGTAGTCAGAACAATTTTTTGCAAAGCTATGCCACCTATGGCTTCACTCCATCAAAGTCATCCCTTTGGTTGTGCAGAAATGCTTAAAGTTTCCCTTTGACAATGAGATATTCACTATTCACCATGGAAAATTTAATCCCTTGTCATCTAAAGGAAACTTTTCCCTAGATTCCTTTTGGCCCAACCCATGGAACCTATCAAGCCAAGGGAAGACTTATTTTTCTTGTCCTATCAAAATTTCAAGGCAAAGAAGATAAAAAAATTATCTCTCCAAAACATGTCCCTATCCAACTCCGAAACTACCATCCTAGATGAAACCATGATTCAACCTCAATAAGAACCAAACACCAAAGACCAACCTAAAACAAAAACTTCACCTACATCCTACAAATGACCAAGAGATAATGAAAACAACCTCATCACACCTCCTAGATTAAAATAAGTTTACAAAGCCAAAGAGAAAGTGGATGAACAACCTCCTACGGTTCCTTCCGTTCCTCCCCTTCCAGAAGAAAAGAAACCTATGGTTGATCATCCGACTCCTATACAAACACAACTTGAAAACAAAACCAAAAGAAACAAATGTGCTAGAGAGTGCAGGCATAGACATTGTACCCTTGCTCACAAGTTACATGAAATGTTAAACGAAGTAAATTAGAATCCAAACTTGATCGACACAATGCATGATGACCCTCCTCCCCAACCAAAATAAAAGGACCCAATACAACAATCACAACAAGAGTTGAACTCTTTGATGGATATTATCATTCATCCTCCTATTGTTATTAACTTGGATAATGATGATGAGACCTCTAAAATCGATGAAGAGGTGCATAATAAATTGAACACATTGTTTTCCTCTTCTATAAGCTTAAATGAAAAATCTCTTATAAAGAGTGTTCAACTTGGTACTTCTCCTAGTTCGGAACTTTCTCTTGTCCCTTTGGATAGTTTCCCACCTTCAGTATACAATGAACATGATTGGGATGTAGATGACTTGCTCATAGGTTGACTTGCATTTTCCTTACTAGTCATTTGTATTTTCATTTTCCTTTTCATTTTTTCTTCTATGTGATTGCATGTGTGTGATGTGATCCCACATGATGTTCTCTCTTTGTGTCATTCCTCTATTTTTACCTTCATTCTTCTCTATGTCATGCATCACTTTCACTTTTCATCTTTATCTTTTTCTTATGTTTTCCTTTTGGGTATGATGGAAGGAATCGACACATTCTTGTCTCCTTCATGTTGAACCAAAATATTTACTTTTTCTTTCGCCTTTTTTTTTTCATTTTTTTTGTGTTTTCCTTTTGGGGATGACGTAATGCATTGAGACACCCTATGTATCTTCCATGTTGACCCAAAAGGTTTTTCTTTGTTTTCACTCTCTTTGTGTCATTCGTATAGTTCTATGTGTATTTGGGGGATGATGACAGTTCAAAGCTCTCTAAAAACATTATAGCAAAGAACATATTGACCCCAAATCAATAGTTCCCTTATGTGTTTGATGCTTTAATTTTGGGGGAAACCCCTTTCTTTTCTTTTTCTCTTGCATGACATAGGTTTACTTGCAAACATATGACTTGGCATAGGTCTTTCCAAGTTGGCTCTCATGTCTTCTTTCTTGTTTTTATTTTTCATTTTTCTACTTTAAAGTAATTGCTCACAACATGGTGTTTAGAAATTCCTTTAAAGTGGGGGCACACATTGGCATTATTCTTTTGCATTTTTCCTTGTTCTTAGTGCATCCTTCTTACTTCATACAATGTGTTTGTCACTATATGGGTGACATTTTTTGTGATTTCCTTCATGAGTGTGATCTCTCTTAGTATATTACATTCCTCTTAGTGCTAGCTTGATGTGACACATTGCATCCCCTAATTTGTGAATTTTCTATTCTTTTATTGGTCCTCTCTTGGAGACATTAGGAACAATGTTCCCTAAGTTAAATACCTCACATGAGCTAAGCAAGAATACTTTTAACATCCTTTCCATGTTACATTTTTCATTTTTTGTTATATGGACACCTTGCATAATACAGATTGCATTCCTGTAGAGTCATTGTGTTTGTTCATGAGCTCCCAACATACAAATTTTTTCCTATCTCATGAAGCTCAAAAAGTCATTTTTGTGGCACCTTATTAAAGTTATCAGGAGGTGTAAATTTGGTATGGTTGAGTCGGAAGCCCAATCTAAGGCATGACTTTCCACATAGCCACCTACATGTGTGTGAGTGCATACCATCCATGAGTGCATGTTACTCACCTTTTTAGGACTTCTTTCCTGGTGGATAGCTAGGAGTTTCATAACCTTAGAGTGAATATGAATTTTTCCAGATAAAAATCCTAGATTTGATCCACATCAGGATGGAAAAATGGTTGAAGCTTGATCTGATTCTTTTACTTCATTTTATTTTTTCTTTTTCATCTTTGGTAGTATATGAGAGGCCTTGTCATTGTTATTTATAGCAATTTCATGTGTGTTCTTTTATACTTTTGTTGGTTCTCCATGGGATCTTTATCTTGGGGGATTGATCACCCCTCTTTATCATTGTCATCTCATCTTGCTTGCATTGGTTCACTTGAAGCCCTCTTGATGAGTGTTGGCCTACTTTATTGTGAGTTTGAAGCAAGTTCATCCTTTCACTAAAGTGGGGGCTAAATATGGTTATTGAAAAAGTAACCCTTCTACTTTTTTTGACTCGTTTGGGCCCTCCTTGTGACTTTGGCTTAAATATTGCCTTGATTTAGTGTTGCAATGTGGCTAACACATTCACATTAGGTCTTGGGAACTTTTGAACTAATACAATTTTAATGATTCCTTGAAAAAAATTTGTGAAGTGTTGTAACACACCTTCACACGTTTTAAAGGTTTTATCATAATCAATACAATTATTTCCTTATTTGGAGTGTTGTAAAGTGTTGTAACACAATTTCAAATTTCTCTAGGATTTTCATTAATAATTGGGCTTTCTTATGTTTTAATTGGCCCCATTTTGCATCCACAAGCCTTAGTTATGTATATTTTTTAGGATAATCCAAAAAAAGGGCATTTAAAATATTTGTATACAATGATTTTGGATAGCCCTCACAATGCTTTGCTCCTCCTAGGATTTTTCACCTAAAAGGAGAAAGGGGATTGGATGGGGTCCAAAATGCAAGGGTTTACACTCAAGACTAATGTAAATGAGATGTATTATTCTTAATTAAGATGTTCTAATGGGTAAAAGCACAAAGTTGTGTCACACTTTCAGCCAACTTATCAACACAACTTAATTTAAGTATTTCTAACTAAAAATAAATTTTGGTCAAACATATGATCTAGTAAGACTCATTCTATCTAAGTTAGATACTTCCACAACTTTCTCAAGTAAAATTGTTGGCTAAAAATATATGGAGCACCACTTTGAGTCCAATTTACCAAAAATATAAAATTATTTGAAAAACTTGAAGTTTCAATAACTCCTACTAATGTAAATAACAATTTTCTTTTAAATATAAAAATACCCTTTTGTAGATCCATAAGTGTAGTTTTCAAAAATATATTTATTTTAATAAATTTTAATTATTATTTTTATTTTATTTTTATTTTTACTTAAATTAGGTTATTATCACAAAATATTAGGTGGATTACCATGCGAAGGAAAAATACTAAAGCTTATTAAAAAAATTAAAAACATATGATGCACTAAATACAAGAATCTATTTCAAGATGGTATAATTTTTTTCCATTTTAGATAATTATTTAATATGAAAGTTGATGTCTAATGGAAACAACTATTTTTTTTTTTTGGAAAACTACTACCAGAGAGGCTAGCACTCTTTCATCGAAATCAAAATGGTTTACATAGATCCAACCATTTAAAACTAGACACAAAGTTTCACAATTTTTCTCCAAGCTTTTCTTACCTTAATGTCATTGAATGTTTTGGTCGAGATTGAGGTGATATTTTCCTCTTTACTTTTGTCCATTCCTCTTCAAATTTATGGGTGGTAACTTGTTCCTTGCATGATACTTTATGTGTGAATCCACCCTCTGTAGGCCCTAATTGAGTTTGCAAATTTGAAATCTTTGAAATTGGAGATGCACCAATGCCCAACAAGCCACCATCAGGCATACTACAATTAGAAACTACTAGAGCAAATGAGTGGGAGGAACTAGGGTTCTTATTTTGTGCAACATGTGAAGAAGATGGTGCAACCTTCTCTTTCAAAGCAATAAAATAATGACTGGATTCAACCCCCTCCCACCATGAGGGCTGATATGGGCTAGCTTTCCCACAGAACGAAGCTTTCTTTTTATTGCACTGGGAGGTTGTGTGCATAGTAGAGTAACATTTCCTGCAT
This sequence comes from Sequoia sempervirens, assembly GCA_007258455.2. NCBI lineage: Eukaryota > Viridiplantae > Streptophyta > Pinopsida > Cupressales > Cupressaceae > Sequoia > Sequoia sempervirens. The sequence goes on along the minus strand of VDFB02281492.1, from coordinate 428,958,707 downwards.
CTAAAAGGAATCTTCTCATAATCTATTGGTTGACGCCAACATCTATTCCCCACCTTTAAAGAGATTTATTTCGGAAGGCATTTGGATAAATCAAATTCAGTGCACAAACGAGCACAAGTGGAATTTTCATAATTGATGGTTTCTTTTGAAATGTTGTGATATTCGCTAATGCCATTTGTGATTGCCACCAAACACTCGATCTAACAAAACTATAAAGGGAGGTAAGGAGATCTTACCTAGAGGAATGTTGAAGAAAAAAACTCAGTGTGAGGATCAAAAGAGGGAAACTATGGCTTCATGCATAAAAAATCTCCTTGAAGAAACCAAGTACCGGTATTGAGAATCAAAGCCTTATCTTCCAACAATTCAAATTTGAGAATAAAAAACCATTTAGCACAAGGGTAAATGTTGATCTTTGCATCCATACATTCTTCCCAGTTTTCGCTTATCCAGGAATGGAGGTCGCACAGTTTTTGCCAAACTTGCATAAATCTACAAATAAGCACATGTTCCTTTAATTAATCTTCTCTAATGCGACCAAGCTGTAACGCCCCGCCGTGCAAACCCTAAAGGAACTAATAACAACAGAAAAAAAAATTAAGAACATAAGATTGTATTAAGTATTTCAAATAAAACAATGTATTAAGTTACACGACTAATTCCATTGGGGTACACGAGGTGACATTACTATTCCAACCCATAACCAAGACAACAGATTAAACAATAGTTAAATAGTTACATAACTCTATTCATTCCTAGTCATCATTTAAAATATCTATTTCACAATAACCATATTCGTAACATATGTACATATGACAATGAAAGATACTATAAAGATATGAGGCATTTACATTACCACAAAGGTAACACAACTTAACACAACTATTACAAATGATCGTTCCTGAATAAATACATGGCCAGAATAAACATTACATCTAAATGATAGTAAAATACAATTGACTGAAAATACATCTCAATAACCACATATACAATTTACAACAAGGTCATCCCAACACATGTGGGAGACAATACATCAATGAATACATTACATCTGAAGTATAACATACATTTGGTACAAAGAATTACTGGATCATCAACATCCTCCAAAACCCTGCAATAAAAGATACATCTGCAACAGAAAAGGGAACCCAACGGGGTGCGAAGCACGTTCCACCCAACCACCCCCGTGCTGGGAGTAGACAAGGAAGGATCCCCGACCAAGCACACTTAACAATAACAAAGACTAACTCCAAAAATACAACTTAACATCACTTAGAAACTCAACAATGACAAATCCAAAGGGCACAACAACAAACCACTTCAGAACATAACAACAAGTCATAATCACAACATCAATGAAACTCAAGACATCATATCAAAGACTACATCCAACAATAACCAGAGACAAATCAATAAATCACTTAACCACTACAGACACAATATCACTTAACACGAGGTTACAATGCTTCCAGAGAACAATGATCATGTACATCGCACAATAACTGACTAACTATCGACATAGGAAGAGTGTCATGCATAAATTGCCATGAGTTACCCTGGCTCAACCTTCCTAGGCTACCGGACCCCCATCCTGGGTTACCCTGGCTTGCCTCTACCAGCCGCCGGACCCTCATGCAAAACTATGCGTCCCATCTCATCTCAAGCCTTATCAATCACTTGCTTCACGAGAGAGACATTGTTTATCTTTATTAGTGTGAAAGACCCCCATTAATTCTTTTAGATTATCACTTAGTTAAACTCTAGGTGAGTTACCCTGGCACCCCTTTGTGTGCCGGACCCCCACAAAGAGCCACTCTCCTATCGACAACACACAAGGTACAATACCACAATAGGTAACTAGACAACATAGCCTCTCCAATCCAAGGAGGAAACAAAACAAGGAAACTCACTCCGAACACTGGAGGAAACCAAATACAAAAACACACTCCTTCCAAAGGAGGTACAAATCTCATTACTCTCTCCTATTTCCCAGGAGGCACAAATCCCCGTTCGTGGAAACCGGGTACAACATAATAGAACAACTCTACACCATTCCCAAGGTGACTCACAAATTGAACCTCTACACAAAACATCCCACTCTAGAGAACTTCTCTGGAAGACTTACATAGACCCTTAACCCCATTTTCCCGACATGGAGAATAAAAGAAACATGATAGAAAAGCATTCCATCTCTGGAAGCCCTTAACAATAAATTAAACTCTTACGAAAGGTAAGGTAAACCTAGGGTTTTCCCATACGACACAATAAAACAATGAAAAGAATACCATAATAGATTTAACGAATAATTCTCAAGAACACAATTACATAAAAACGCCATATACAATATTTCCAATATCCAATCATTTCATCAAACAAATAAATCAACAATTCGAGAATATTCGATTCAAAACAAAACACATCGTTTAATTCAAATTCGCACAATTACACTATAACATCATATCTTTTAATTTTAACTATTCGATTCAATTCCAAGCACAAAATTAATTATAATTTGCACAACTACATTAATCATTGCAATTTTCTCAAAATTATATTTTTACCTCACAAACACAAATGTTCATATATATATATAAATAATCATTTAATAAAATTAATATAATCATATTACAAAAAAAAAATATTTTATAAAACAAATTCAAATTAAATCACATTTGAATAATATAAAAATAAAAATTGAATTAAAACTTCAATAAATATATATATATATATATATATATATATATATATATATGTATATATTAAATAATATATAATAAATATATATTAAATAATATATATAATATATATATATTTATATATTTATATAAACTAAATATAAATAAAAACCAAAACGCATTAAATAAAACTAAATTAAATTAAATTAAATTAAAAAAAATTAAAACTGCCACCGCAGTTATGGGTGTTGCGCACCTCCCAAGGGGAGGCCGCAGTCCCCACAGACTGCTTACAGTCTGTGGGTACTGCGCGTACCTCCCAATGGGAGGCCGCAGTCCCCATGACTGCGTACAACAGTCAGTGACTATTGTGCATAGTCTGTGGACTGCGCGCAGTACCTTGGTGGGTGGTACGGCTCCAGCCATCCACTCACCCCAACCAATACAATAATAATTTTATTTTATATATTTTTTATTTTTTTAGTTTATATTTATAAAAAGGTACAAGCAAATACGGATTTCGAAGTGATATAAATTTTATTCGTAGTACCAAATATGAATCTTCAATATATTTATATATATATATAATATATATATATATATATCTATATTACTTATTTATTCTATTAATTTTATTGTATCCACACAATCAATAATAACGTGAAATTCAAAGACCAGGGTATTCTATTCATTCTGAAACACAGCCAAAAACTGGTAAAACATAATTATGAGTAAATATATATGCCTATATTTATCTTTGTTTTTATATATATATATATTTATATATATTATTTTTTGAGAATAACTCCTAATCATGAATATCTATGCAGTGCAAAGGTCTGCAACTATGTAACTTATAAAATAACAAAGTCCATATAAATGAATTAAGCATATATTTATTTATTTATTCCATATAAACATATATTTAAATCTATAAATATATACATATATATTTAAACAAAATTTATGACAAAAAAAATAAGAACCTTCAGATTTTCATATGAGATAGAAAATAAAACAGGCAATCCATTCAATCAGTAATAGGCATAATTTTATTCCAACATTAAGTTTCACAATTATATGGAAGAATTATTGAAGATTCTACTATAGTCTTCCTACCAAGTAATCCAAGGGTTTTAATCTGAACAAGTTTTCAAATCACAAAACTTCATTCAATCAATTTTCAAAAACCTAGCAACCAGATTTGTTACAGAACAATGAAATATTAATAACTCAAAAGGAGAAAACCTGGAGTCCTTTGTCTGAAGAAGAATCCCTTCTGTAACCTCCTCTCAATCTCCTCCAGCCGCTCTCTTCTCCAATCTCACTTTTCTTCAAAATCACAATAATTTCACCCAGAAGAACACCAAAACCCAAAACTGTCTTTCTTTCCTTTTCTTTTCCAGATCCCCAAAACAACAGAGCCAAAACTTCTGTGTGAATAAATCTCTCATAAAAATAATAAATCAAAATAAAAAATTCAATAAAGCTCTTCCGCTTTCTTTTCTAAAATATCCTCCCCTCTTATTGGTCCTTTTTCTAGCTTTTAAAAGCTCACACTTATCTAAAAAATTTAATTAAAAATTAATTATTTACACAAGATATTTTCCACACAAGATTTTCTAATTTAATATTAATAAAAAGATAATATCTAATTATTCTCAACAATATTAATTTAATTTAATCTCTTGCACTTTAATTAATTAAATACTTTTTAATTTACAATCTATTTAAATTTAACATTTTTCTAACTCGTAATTAAATCAAATCAACAAAACAACTTTAATTAATTATCTTATCAAATAATATTAATTAATTAAACACTAACCATAAATTAAATAAATACACAACAATCAAACTACACAATAACAAGGACAAAACTTCAGACATGACACAACAACGTACAACAGGACGACGGACTTGGGACGGGGACACTTCCAAACCTACTCCCTTTTTCAACATTTTTTTACCCATTGGGTTAATTTATTGCTCGCCCTGTCCTACCAAAACAGGTGGAATTGAGACTTATTCCTGCAATCCTGCATCCAGATAAACGTTAAGTAGCACATGTATATATATATATAATCAAACATCCTATGGTGAGAAGGAATTTCAGTGTAGCAGGGCACTCGTGAACGAGTGATGCTACACTATCCTCTCACCTACTTTATTCTAACAATCACAATATCAATGACGAACTATCATTTCTAACCAAATTGATCATAAGATAACATGATACTTAACTACTACATCATAACTAATCATTAAACCATTGCATTATAAAATAATACTAAATTCAAATAACATGATCACCATAGAATCATCACATTGACATATAAAACATTAATGAACAACTATTCGAATAAACAATAATCCAATCAACACACAAAGTATCATAAGTCATACTAATAATGTCATATCAAATGATCATGTCCACTAAAGGAATAACAACATCATCAAACTTCAAACCAACCAAATCAAACAATAATAGTATCATCATAGAATCAATGTATCAAGTTAAAGCATAGAAATTAATAAGTCTAAACAGTATGAGGGGTATTACACCAATAGAATCCAAGAAAAATTTTGGGACCAGAGCCGACCGACAAATGGAAAGAGGTGAATTTTGGGATGCACCATGATGAGAAAAATCAAACTCTAAGGGATTGGAAAATGTCTTTACGCTAGTCTCCAAACATCTTCTAGATGGGGCAGATGCTTGACCCAATGTAGCCTTGTAGTTGGGTTGTGATGCCCTGTTAACCATTTTTCCTGATTTGCCAAACAAACTGGAGCTTGTGTTCCACGTTGCTTATTGTTCTAGTGAAGCCATGGCTAAGGCACCAACTCGACACACTGCTATGTGGGAACCATCCTATACTACAGAAGGGAGAGAAAATGAATTAGAAACCCCAACACCATCTGCAAGGTTTATTGTGTCCATTCCATGCAAAAAATCCTTCTCAGATTGGCTCGCCAATAGAAGATCACCATCCCGCATTGCAGAGGGAGGGTTAAGTGAGATTTTTGAGGAAGGGGGCCCAATACCCTTCACAGGGTTTGCCACAAAATTTGAAGGAGTAGAGTGAGCCATCATTCCAAATATGTAATTATATTATTGAGAAACAACTATTTTTTGATTCACACACATTTTAATATTTATTTTAAAATATGTATTTATCAAATTTGGAAAAAATATATCCATGCACTAAAGTTTCAAGTTATAAATACACACAAAAAAATTGAAAGAAAAAGAAATAAAATTTAGTATAAAAAGTTTGATGTCTCATGCAACTCCATTTTTTAGCATTTTATCAGCAACTAAATTATAGTGTTAATTTATTAAAAACTAATTCAAATTTATTTATTTTTAAAAATTTAAAAATAAAAACATAAAATATACTAAAAACTACAAATTTTACTAGTTTACATCATTTCAAAATTATAAACATATAAGCCACTTTTTAGTGATTCAAGTTTTAAAATTGGATTAGTGATGGTCATTTCCTTTATAAAGTGTGACACAACTTTGTGTTTTTTCCCTAATGCTCTGATCTAAAAATGAAATGATCTAATGATTCAAAACCTAAAAAAAGCAACTTGTTTGAAAACAAAGCGTGATATGCAGAAAGTAAAATGAATGCAATAAACTACAAAATGAAGATTCAAAATAGGAACTATGCACTTGGAAACTGATGAGGAGTAGACTAGAGATTGTAAGGACCACTGAAATTCTAGAAATTTTGATTTTTGAGGCAACTAGGACATTTACGCCTAGCTAAGTGACTCAGTCCCAGACCAGGGAAAATGTCGAGAAAGTTATTTCTGCCAAAAGGGTGTCTGAAACTATAAAAATTTCTAAAAAATAAATGTAGTGGGACTAAGTCTCCACTAGGGGCGACTTAGTCCACTCTGGATTTTCTACAAATTCGAAAGTGGAAACTGAAGCCCAAAACCCCCACTCTGCTTTTTGACAAAAAAATGTATCTGAATCTTTGAAAAACCCTGCAAACCAGAAGATAAATTGGTTTCTAATGGGGGGGTTTCCTTGGTCAAACCCCTAGTTGGTATTTAAACTTTGTGGAAGATAAAATCTGCATAAACCCTATTCCTAAGTTTGCTTAAGACTAGGAAAAGCTAAAAATGAGATAAAACCCTATTCTAATGTGCTAGAATGAGGTGATTAAATGGCACTTGAATGATGCAAAACTTCAATGCAAGAAACCCTACAACTCTTCAAATGAATGTGAATGATATGTAAAATGTAATGTAAACCTTAAGTTTGAAGATAACAATAACATGGAAGATGGAATCACTTCGAAAACAAGTCATTGGGTGTCATTTGATGGCTAGTTGTATCTTTTCAACCTAGATTCCTCCATGATTCACCATAAGAATCCATGATCAATCCTTTACAACATGAGATCTTGAATAAAAAGTGAGCTTGAAGACCTAAAAGCACCCTAGTTTGCTGCCCTAAAGCTTCAACTTTTCTTCAAAATGCTATTGAATCTTCTTGTGTAAGATACTTTTTCTCTTGACTTTTTTTTTTGCTTTGTAAAAATGAATAGGAGATGTAAAAAATGACCTAAAATGTGTATTTATAAGCATCAACACCTAATTTTCCCATTATTTAGACTTAAGAGGCCGACATCCTTTGAAAAATTAAATTGAATTGATGAAATTCCCACTAAAAAGTGGAAAATACCCCAAAAGGGACTTTGTCACGACCTTGGATGACTTAGTCCCACTAGGGATATTTTTGGTGGGTTTCACAAAATTTGAGTCGTTTTAGTAATATATGTCAGGATTTAAGTGGTTTTATGAGTGAATTAGGCCTCAAAGTCCAAAATCATGAGTATTATGGCCTATAAATGCAATTTTAAGGAGTGATTGATAGAAGGTGCCTAAAGTAGGACCTATTTTTACCAAAAGATTATCTCTTTCTTCAATAGCATACAATTTTTGGCAATACATTAAGCCCCCACTGTAGCACCCATATGAATCTATGTGTATATGCAAGCTAAAGTATTATAAACAGTGCACTTTATTGCATAAAATAATACTCATTCAAAAGATGGGAGAATGAAGCCCCAATGTAGTTATCTGCAAAACCACAACATTAGGACATTGCATCCTACAACACAAATTCATTAGTTATCAAAAATCATTTTGCCTAACTCTTAGAAAGAAAATTTCAGGGTAGACATATGCCCCCCTTGATTCTGCTTGCTTTACAGAGGTGGAATCAAGGTATCAATCTAGCCATGTCAAATCTGAAATATCATATTGAAGGACATATAAAAGTACCATGTCGCATAACAATAGATATGTGATGATGTCGGGTGCAGAATCATGATTCCAATACATGAAATCATGTCAAAAATGGAGTTTCCTAGCTGCCATTATGTTTTATTGAATAAAGAGTAATGTGTGATATAGAAGAAACCCTAATACATGGCATAGTAGGGTATGTGTAGGATCATGATGGGCCAAAAAGTGGCAATATGATGCGTATGTGGCTGACGACTATCCTTTTACCCAAAATTGATGAAACAAAAAGTTTTTTTAAAGGAGATTCTTAGCTTTCCACTGATATAAATTATGCTTTAATTTGAATTTAATAAGTAATTATTATTCATTTTCTATTCAAATTATGACTAAAGTCCTAATTGATAGGTTGATTGAAAAAAATCTATAGCTTTCAAATGGTATCACATTTTTTGAGTCCAAAACATATGTCACATTCTATGCTTCGCATACTATAGGATTAAAAAAAGAAAAATTGAATTTCATGAATTTTTGACCAAGGTGGTCAGACATACGAGTTTTTATATTTTTAAAAAAATTGTAATAAAAAATTCATAATTAGTTATTTACTTGGAAACAAATTACAAAAAAATATGCATCACATCGAGGCATGAGTCCTCTACTTATATCTAAAATCTTCTTAAAAATATTATCATTTTATTGTGGTTAGGGTGGTCAGACAGACACCTACTTCTTATTTTTTATCTGAAATTTAAGTACAATTGAATTGAAATTTCAAATTTTCACCAAATAGATTTTTTTTTTTAAAACAAACCTAGTAGTTTAGAAACTACATTCAATTTTCTACAGATTCTATTCTTACATATTTTTGAAATAATATAGATAACTTATTCAATTTTTTACGTCAAGTTTCCTAACTCTGATTTTTCAAAAAAAAATTCCACTTAAGTGCCTATTTTTTCCATGATGATCCTGCACATACCCAATAAAAGGAATGAAAATAGATTAAAGAGGTAAAGGAAAGTAATCTATCACTTACTATTTCATTTTACCTACTTGCAATGTGAGAGTGACAAGTGAGAAGGAAAATTTCAAGCAGACGAGGGTACACACCTACACGATTGGATGTTCTTTGGGACCAGGTGGCATGCGATGAGAATCAGCATGAGGTTAGTTGATTCTACAATCTTCGTTTTGTGATTTTGTAATGGTTTAATGAATTTTTAGGTATATCTAGGTTGATTAAGGGTCTTCGAATTTTTTTTTGCAAAGTGTCTCCTTTTTTTGTGAAGTGTCCCTTTTGTTTGCAAAGTGTCCCTTTTGTTTGCAAAGTGTCCCTTTTGTTCACAAAGTGTCCCGTTTCTTCTCAAAGTGTCTACTTTCTTTGCAAAGTGTCCCATTTCTTTGCAAAGTGTCTCATTTCTTTGTAAAATGTCCCAAAAGGGTTCTAAAGTGTCTAGGTCGTTTAGGAAAGCACACTATATGAAATTTAGCACACTTCCATGATGAAAAACATAAAATGAAAGAATTTTAGATGAATTTTAGAGCATATTTGTGTAAATTTTATAGGTATCCACCCAAGGATGATAGCAGTTAGGAGGGAGACAGTTGATTTTTCTAAGAGATCTGGCTCCAGAAATGTCAATAGAGGAGATAGAGCATCTTTATGCTATTAGCATCTATTGAGCATATCTTATGCCACCTATGAGATACCTTAATGCCATGTTGAAGGCTCTCTGTGAGTGATTGAATGTAGATACATGCACGTTTCATCTTCCTATATGAGAGATGAAAATCACACTGGAGGATGTACACTAGATTCTCGGTGTTGATTCGAGGAGAGCGAGTATATTTCTATAGAGATTAGACCTTCCATGAGCAGAGAGCTAATTTACAGTATTGTGTAGATGGTCTAGTTCATGATGCACGAGTTAGAGGATGGATTGATTTTTCCATGTTATTATATTCATGAGCACTAGTGGTTTGACGTATTATGATGCACACTGTAGCACTACATCTCATCCTTAATGGACGAGTTATTCACCTTGAGGGAGGACTAGTCCACATGATTCAAGGGATGGCAGAGCAACAAATAGTATATGCATGGGGTCAAAGTATGCTAGCACATCTCTATTATGATTTGGGGTGATTTGCATTTTGAGAGGTGGATAGTATGGTGCACTACACACTTCTACAGGTGTGATGTCTTGAGCACATTACATGTACCAGACCAATTGGCTATCCATATGTGACAACAATAGGGTACCCACAGGATTTCAGGTATCCTCTACAATGGCTGTGGAAGTATGGTAATTTTCATTTTTGGAGGGTACGATTTGATCAACTGGATGAGGATGAGGTCCTTTGGAGACCTTATCAGCTGACATTGCAATGGCTAGATTATACCAGACAATTGAGGAGGATGCGGATGGATAGATTTTTGGTTGGTCACCATGACCATGTAGTATGACTATTCTAGTACAATTGAGTCATGTGAAAATTTGGACAAGTGCAGACACCACCCAAGACATGATTCACTTTTAGGAGATCAACATAGAGTGCTTAGAGACTGAGTGATACAATGTAACTCACGCTCGAGCATGTAGTCGAGAGTCATGCTCATGATTCTGATCATGACCAGTCGCCATTCTATGATGTAGATGACATCAATTCCATACCAAAGCATGAGGAATGGTGGAAAGTGACTCGACCAACACTAGTATTCCTGATGGATGAGCCACCCTCTAATGGAGATGAGTAGGAGGATAGGGCCAAGGAGACATGCTACAGGATTGCAGATATATTTACTAATGTGATTGATGATGAGTATGATGAGGAAAATCCATATTATGAGGATCAAGAGGGAGAGGAGGATGAGGAGGAGGAGTAGTACAAGGAAGAGGAGCCACCCTTGAGTGATAGTGATGAGGCAGTAGCTAAGGACCATCATGAGGGGGGAGATTCCTCTCCCATCCATAGGATGATGTCATGAGAAGTAGTTGTAGCTGGCACCATTACTCATAACTGAGGGGAAGCTAGCACAGCCTCCATGCCTATAGTACAAGATGACATTGATATTGCTCAATCGACCCATGATATAGGTGATGATATTTGATTTTATGCAATTACTTAATTGATTACATCATTATATATATATATATGTATATATGTATGTATATCATGATGATGGTTACTGATTGTGTGATGTTTCTACCTTGTAGGAGCAATGAAAAACTAGTGAGATTTCTATCATCAGGTTGTTGTAGAGATAGTACCCACATCCATTGAGTAGGACGAGATGGATCTTGATTACATGAACCCACCTATTGTGGAGGAAGAGCCAGAGTCACTCAGACCTTTCATGACGGTATGGGCAGCTTATGAGAGTGTGAGGAGACAATTGCATTGGGTATAGACCATAGGGAAGTCATTGTAGAGTCCAATAGAGATGGAGAGAATGCAAGTAGAGATAGCATGACTATGAGAGGAGAGAGATGTGGTCCTTGGGCAAGCACAAGGTTTGGATTTCGTACTTAGATTTGGTGGATCATGATCACGATCACACATGACTATCTCATCATGTCTAGGTACCTAATCATGAGCACTGGATGTTGGTGGTTCTAGTTCTCATAGACCTTGGTGATGTTGTATTCTATGATGATATGTACATAAAAATGTGAAGATATGTATTTATAGAGATTTTTTTTGTGTTTTACAATTTTTCTAAATGTGATTGAATGTTAAATGGCAATGCAATTAATTAAATGACCATGGAAAGATTACTTTAATTAATTTCTTCATGATTTAACAAAGTGTATGTGATCTAATTAAAACATATTGTAGTTTTATTTTAGATAAAAAACAATGATTGAGTATATTATGCTAAATAAAATTTAACTTATCACAACACACAAGATGAAAGTGAATAGCATGAAGCCTAAAGGAATTATAAATAATCACTTTAGTGTTTAAGACAAGCCTATAATAAAGTTGTAAAAAATGAAGCACTGTGAAAGCATATAAGGGAATATCCCATAATGTTTAACACCACTTTATAATTCATACTATTCCGAAGGGATTAAAAATAATACCAATGCAAATGCGTGACATTGATTGGTTCTTTAAGGGGTGTTCCATTGAGTTTCGTTAAGAAATATGCACCAAACCCATAGATTTTGTCGACATCATAGGGTCCTAACCAATTAGGGCTGAATTTTCCATGGTCATTAGGGTCAGTGTTGACATTATGCTAATTTGTAGATAGACCATAGTCACCCTTGTCAATTGTGTGAGGGATGACATTGAGATTGTAATAATGTTGTTTCCTTTTGGAATAAGCTTGAAGATGCTCAAGAGAATTAATGTGTTTTTCATTGAGCATTTCAAGTTGGTGTAATCATTCGATCTTATAAGTGTTATTGTCAATCAAACCTTGAAGATCAATTTGTAACGTTGGGATTTCTGACTCCAAGGGCATGATTGCCTCAATACCATAAACTAGGTCATAAGGTGTTGCTATGATGGAGGAACAAACACTTCTGTGATAAGCCAAAAGTGCATAATGCAATTGTGTGTGTTAGTCCTTGTGATTGGCATTAACAATTTTCTTTAAAATTTGTTCGACGACTTTGTTAGTTGACTCAGCTTGACCATTAGATTATGGGTAGTAAGGTGCCAAAAAATGGTGTTGAATATGGAAAGTCCCAAGAATTTCTTCACATCATTATTCATAAATGTTGTGCCATTATCAGAGACTAATGCAAAAGGAAGCCTAAAAAAATAAATTGTGTGCTCAAGGATAAACTAAGAGATTACCTCGTCAGTTGCAGATCAAAAAGGAATGGCCTCTTCCCATTTCATGAAATAATCAGTGGTAGTGATAAACATATGTCCAACGAAAGATGGAAGGGATATTTTTTCAATTATAGCTTGCCCCCATACTGAGAATGGCCAAATAGGGATTTGGGAACAGAGCTCAGAAGTAGGAGCATGAAATAAATGACTATGTTCTTGACATTTATGACATTGCTTAACATATGCATAATAGTATTTTTCCATATGTTAGTAATAACCCACACGAAGGAGTTTTTATGCAAAGGTCTTTGCACCAAAATGAATGCTACAACTTCTGACATGAGCCTATTCGAGTCCATATTAATTTCAAAATCCTTAGGGAATCTAAGTAAAATACCATCAAAGTACCATTGATATAACACATCAACAAGGATGGTACACTTGGTGGCTATTTTTTTTAAACAAGCACAGCTGTTTCCTATGATAGGTTCGGGAAGAGTACCATCTTTTATATAGTTATAAATAGCATCATACCATTCACTCAAATCATTCTTGATTTTGACTAATGTGGTGAGAGTGATATCAGTGATGGAAGGTTTCATGATAGGATGAATAGTGAATATAATATCTTGTGAAGGATCAGAGATGGATATAAGAGAAGCAACACTAGCCATTACATCCACAGGTTGATTATCTTTTTGTGAGATGTTATCAATGGTGAAGGAATTAAATTTTTCCAACAAAGACATTGTGAGATCTTTATATTTGGATAATTTATCATGTTTAGCTTGATAGTCACCATTGATTTGTTTGATTACTAATCGTGAGTCACCAAAATCTTGATATCTGTAATTCCCATAATTAAAGCATTGGGTATTTTGGTGATTAAGGCCTCATATTCATCAGTGTTATTTGTACATAGAAAATTTAAGCAATATGAAAAGGTAATAGGCTTTCCTTCAGGTGGAATTAATATCATTTGAGCACCATAACCTATTCTACACTTAGATCCATCAAAATATAATGTCCATGTAGAAACATTGGCTGTTAATACACTGTCATTAGGAAAAGAGTCATTACTGGGTAACACAAGAGGGGAAGTGGCATCAAATAAAGGTTCGGTCAAGGATTTTTCTTTAAATTCTTTTTGCAAAGAAAACTAAGGTCAAACTTAGTTAACAACATAACCAATTTATCTAAACATCCTAATAAGTCTATTTTATTGGAAAGATATTTGAGAGGATCAAATTTTGTCATGACTTGTATTTCAACATTTATTAAGTAATGTTGTAATTTGCTAGTATCGAATACAAGGGATAAACATTTCTTTTCGATGGGAGTATATTAGTTTTCATAATCGATTAGGGTTTGACTAATGTAATAAATAGGATGTTATTTTCCATTATTTTCTTTCTAAGCTAATAATGCTACAAGAGAACAAGCAGATGCGACAATGTAAAGGATGAATGGTTTGTTTAGCATGGTAGGCTGTAAAATAGGTGGAATTACAAGGTATTCCTTCAAAATCTCAAAGGCCTGCTTACAATCCTCATTCCAATCAAAGGGGACATCCTTCTTGAGGAGATGTATGAAAGGTAACATTATATCAGCTAAAGAAGTGATAAAATGATGAATGGCTTGTATTTGTCCTTGTAGCATGTGTAACTGAGAAATATTGTGAGGAGGTGGCATTTTAATGATAGCATCAATTTTCTTTGTATCCAGTTTGATGCCTCTATGAGATATGATAAACCCTAAAATTTTGCCACTATCTACTCCAAAGACACACTTTTTTGGATTGAGTCTCATGTTGTATTTACGCATTCATTCAAAGATTTGGTGAAGGACAGTCACATTGTCTTGTTGTCATAAGGATTTGGAGAGGATTTCATCAACATAATATTCCAATATTTTATGTATGTAATCATGAAATATCAATGTCTTTGCTCTTTGATATGTTGCTCCAACATTCTTTAGTACAAAAGGCATCATAACCCAACAAAATGTTACCCAAACAGTTGTGCAGTTTGTCTTGTATTGATCTTGTGGGTTGATGAAGATTTGATTATAATGAGAAAATCCATCCATGAATGACAATAAATTATTTCCAGCAGTTGAATCCACACTTCATCACCTTCAACATACTCCCAAGATGGTGGAGAATTCATGTCAAGAAATTCAGGATGTTTGAGAATAAGTTGATTTGTGGTTTACATGTTATAGTGGTGTTATCTTAGAAAAGGAATATCCTAAACCAGTCTTTATGTATTGTGTATTAGCCTCAATAGGGACACAGATACCTTGTTCATGTTTTCCACATCCTTTACCCTTGTACCCCAATTTTTTCATAAGCTCGTAACCATGTCCATAAAGTCTCTCCATTTCCTTGGGATTGGGGGGTTGCTAGTAATCTATCTCATCAAATTTGTTGTGTAAGATAAGCTTTTGTCAAAGGGAGGTGAGAGACAAAGTGGAATATTCTTGTGAATTTTGAGTGGACATAACTATTGGTTGCTCTTGTTTTTTTTTCTCCTTGTGAGTAATTATGTATTCATCCATGAATGGACTAAATTCTAATGTTCCCCAATCATCATTGAGAAATTTAGACACAAATTATGTTTCCTATTTATTGGTCTGAAGAGGGTCAATATGAGACGTTGGAATTAAAGTATTAAGAGGACTTGTTCCTTTTTCAAGTTGCAAACAACTCTCAAGCTCTAGGTCTATCTCAACTTGATATACTTTGTTGTTATAGATGTATTTCATTAAATGATGAATAGTCAAAGGTACCACATGCATCTCATGAATTGATGACCCAATAGAATATTACATGCAAGATCATAGGGCATGACATGAATAGGAGTCTACAAGGTAACCACTATGACTGTTATAGGTAAAGTGATTATACCAAGTGGTTGTTTTGTTGTGTTGTCAAATCCTCTAATGGATAAGGAATTAGGTTTAATTTGTGATTTATCCACATATAATCGATCAACAAGTTTCACACTGCACACCTTGAGGGTAGAGCCATTTTCAACAAGGGTTTACTTAATACATATTGTGTTATATTGGGAAATGATCATAAAAGCCTCATTTTGTCTCCTTAATTCTAATGGGGGGAGCTCATGCTGATGAAAGGCAATGTCTACAATAAGTGTATTCATTCCCTCTAGAAGAGTTTCCACCTTGATTGCATTTGTACCAGGAGGAACAACTAGTTGTTGCAAGGTTGTTTGAAGCATTGAATGATAATTGGGTAAATTTAGAAGATTCCAAAGGGATATATTTTTGGGAGTATTCTTAAGTTAATGTTCAATGAGATCATACTCCCTAAGGTGTGAGTTTAAGCAAGGAGCACAAGGAAAAATAGGATTTGGTAAAGGTAAGGAGGTGGGAGGGGGTTTTAGGGGTTGTGGATTGTTTCTAGTGTAGTGTGTTTATGCAACAACATCATGTTTTTGTGGATAAAGGGAAAAACACAAGTTTAGGTGGAGGTTGAGGTTGATGTAAAGGTGGGTAAAGAACAAGTTGAGGTTGAATGTCATTAACATATTTTGTTGTTTTTTTCTCATGAAAAACCTTTGTGGATGGCTTGTGTGAGATGAATTCCTCAAGGGATTCATCTAACATACTCAAGTCATCATGACTAAAAGTTTTGGGAGAGAAGTTGTCACTAAGCAGTTTAGGTTTGTCATCACAAGTCTTAGTGGATGAAATTAGTAAGAGAAAACCTTGAAAGGTTTCATCTAATCTATCCAAGTCATCACTACTAAGAGGTCTGGATGATATGGTTTTCCTAAAATAAAACATCGTTTTAATTGGTTCATGCGATGTTGTAAAGTTTTTTTGTGTTTTTTCCAATGAATTTGATCTAAATGAGCTAGGAACTAATGTTGAAAATGAACATTGCAAAAATCTAATGCTATCTATAATTGCAATTAAAGTAAATAGTAAAAACATGAATGATTCAAGTAGAATAGTAAATAACTATACATAAATAGATCAATGACTGAATCTAACATGAATTTTAGAAATGGGAAACAAAATACAGAAAACAAAAATGCAAAATGGACAGTGGGACTAAGTTGCCCAAGGTGGCAAATTAGTCCAATTAGGGTTATTCTTGAAGTTTTTCTAAATTTTCTAATGGATATGAATGTGTTTAGGACTACATAATGCAAATCAATACTATAAATGCAAAATTTCACTATTATGTTGTGAAACAAGATGGAATAATGCATCCTACAATGAGCTTTTCACTAACATTTGCACTTTTAAAACCATAGGATAAACTAAAACCAATGTAATATGCAATGCAAATGAAACCTAGGATGCACTAAAAATTTGAAAGGAATAATGTTCAAAAGAATTAGGTTCAACAAAATGTAAATTATGATTTTGGATGGCCCTCACAATGCTTTGCTCCTCCTAGGATTTTTCATCTAAAAGGAGAAAGGGGATTGGATGGAATCCAAAATGCAAGGGTTTACACTCAAGATTAATCTAAATGAGATGTATTATTCTTAATTAAGATGTTCTAATGTTGTGATCTAAAAATGAAATGAATTAATGATGCAGAAACTAAGAAAAGTAACTTGTTTGAAAACACACTATGATATGTAGAAAAGTAAAATGAATGAAATAAAATACAAAATGTAGAAGCAAAACATGAACTATGCACCTAGAAATTGATGTGGAGTAGACTGGAGATTATAGGGACCACTTAAATTCTAGAAATTTTGATTTTTGAGGCAACTAGGACACTTACACCTAGCTAAGGTGACTTAGTCCTAGACTAGGGAACATACCCAGAAAGTTGTTTTTGCCAGAAGGGTGTCTGAAACTATAAAAAATTCTAAAAAAGAAATGCAGTGGGACTAAGTCACCACTAGGGGAAACTTAGTCCACTCTAGATTTTCTACAAACCCAAAAGTGGAAATGGAAGCCCAAAACCTCCACTCTACTTTTTGACAGAAAATTCTATTTGAATCTTTGAAAACCGCTACAAACCAAAAGATAAATTGGTTTCTAATGGGGTTTTTCCTTGGTCAAACCCCTAGTTGGTTTTTAAACTTTGTGGAAGATAAAATTTGCATAAACCCTAGTCGTAAGTTTGTTTAAGACTAGGAAAAGCTAAAAATGAGATAAAACCCTATTCTAATGTGCTAGAATGAGGTGATTAAATGGAACTTGAATGATGCAAAAATTCAATGCAAGAAACCCTACAACTCTTCAAATGAATGTGAATTATATGTAAAATGTAATGCAAACCTTATGTCTGAAGATAACAAGAACATGGAAGATGGAATCACTTCAAAAACAAGTCATTAGGTGTGATTTGATGGCTAGTTGCATCTTTTCAACCTATATTTCTCCATGATTCACCATAGGAATCCATAATCAATCCTTTGTAATGTGAGATCTTGAATGAAAAGTGAGCTTCAAGACTTGCAAAAATCCTAGTTTGCTGCCCTAAAGCTTCAACTTTGCTGCAAAATGCTATTGAATCTTCTTGTGTAAGATACTTTTTCTCTTGACTTTTTTTTTTACTTTGTAAAAATGACTGGGGGATGTAAAAAATGACCTAAAATGTGTATTTATAAGCATCAACACCCAAGTTTCCCATTATTTAGACTTAAGAGGACAACATCCATTGAAAAGTTAAATTGAATTGATGAAATTGCCCGCTCAAAAGTGAAAAATGCCCGAAAAGGGACTAAGTCGCTACCTTGGGCAACTTAGTCCCACCAGGGTTATTTTTGGTGGGTTTCACAAAATTCTAGTAGTTTTAGTAATTTTTGTCAGGATTTAAGTGGTTTTATTAGTGAATTAGGCCTCAAATTCAAAAATCATGAGTATTAGGGGCCTATAAATGGAATTTTAAGGGGTGATTGATAGAAGGTACCTAAAGCAGGACCTATTTTTACCAAAAAATTGTCTCCTTCTTCAAGAGTATACAATTTTTGGCAATACAGTATCAAAATATCACAAACCTATTCTCCATTATGGGTGAATGAGTCCCCTTTGGTGGGACTCATTCGCCCAAGGTGTAAAATGAGTCCCCTTTAACTCAAAATTCAAATTTTATTTAAAATTCTAGTAGATTTTTAATATCCAAGGTCTGAGGTTGACCTATAGTATTGTAGTTTCAGGAAATATTTCATAATTAAGTATAAATACAAGGTTCTTTCACTCATTTTTATCCAAAGCATTCAAGTATTCATACTAAGTATTCAAATGAGTTCACAAGAGCATTTGAGCATTCACAAGAGCATTCAAGGAATTTGAAGAGTAGATTATTAAGAATCTGAGAGCATTCTTCAAGTGTCTTTCATCATGTCAAAGATTGCTTGCATCGTATTGCTTTAGAGCTAATAATTGTGGTGTAGGGTTTTGTGATTCAAGCAAGTATTATATTCAATATCTATCAACATCAAGAAAGAGTCAAGCACCACATCCATTAGAGCCAATATTGAGATGATTGCAACATCTTATTCCAAGGGTTTGTTGAGCTGCAACATTTTCTTTTGTTCATTCATCATTCTCTTTCCATATTTTGTTCTATTTCAAGGTTTAATTACCAACAAGTGATCTGACCAAGGCAAACACATATTCACTAACACCGCAAAATTTTTCCATCTCCTTGTGTGTAATTTTCATGAATAGGTTGTAATTTTACTGAGGAAACGTGGAGAAATGTTTCCAAGTTGTTAAAGTTTCCATTACACCTAAGAGAATCTTTGAGAAGGTTTATAGGTGGAAATTTGTAGATTCATACCCAAAAACTAGTCAAACAAAGTAGAGAAAACTAAGAAGCACATAATCTAGTCCAGAACTTCTAAAAAAGTAGAAGTGGACTAATTCACCACTATTGGACAATGAGTCCCATTGTACAAGCCTAAAGAAGATTTTTACAGATCTAGATACCCTTTTGGCAGAAACCTGTTATGGCACATTTTCCCCAAAACTAGACTGATTCACTTAGACTGGCGTAGTGAAGTCCCAATCAACATTAGCAATAGCTTTTTTAGGATTTTAGACCTCCATTCCACATCCTTCATTTTTCTAGGTGCACATTTCCGGTTTCATATTTTTCTATTACATTTTGTTTATCTTTCTAAGTCATTTAGCATTTGTTTGCATATCACATTGTGCTTTCCAACATATCTCTTTTCCAAGTTCATACTTTGTGGTGAACCCCCTTTCCTAATTTCAAATCATATCTTAGGATATCTTATTTTCAGATCTTTTCTATCCTTTATTGGGTGAAGATATCTAAGGTTTCCTTGTGTGTGGAGAGTGTGAAATTGGATCTCTCTCTTTGTATCTCCTTTGTTCAAAGTGTAGATGCGTCCACATTTCCATCTGTCACACTCTTCTATATAATTTTCTTCTAGATTAAAAATGAAATGGTTAATGAAATTTTTATATCTTAGGATTACAATTCTTGGCAATACAGTATCAAAATATCACAAACCTATTCTCCATTATGGGTGAATGAGTCCCCTTTGGTGGGACTCATTCGCCCAAGGTGTAAAATGAGTCCCCTTTAACTCAAAATTCAAATTTTATTTAAAATTCTAGCGGATTATTAATCTCCAAGGTCTGAGGTTGACCTATAGTATCGTAGTTTCAGGAAATATTTCATAATTAAGTATAAATACAAGGTTATTTCACTCATTTTTATCCAAAGCATTCAAGTATTCATACTAAGTATTCAAATGAGTTCACAAGAGCATTTGAGCATTCACAAGAGCATTCAAGGAATTTGAAGAGTAGATTATTAAGAATCTGAGAGCATTCTTCAAGTGTCTTTCATCATGTCAAATATTACTTGCATCGTATTGCTTTAGAGCTAATAATTGTGGTGTAGGGTTTTGTGATTCAAGCAAGCATTACATTCAATATCTATCAACATCAAGAAAGAGTCAAGCACCACATCCATTAGAGCCAATATTTAGATGATTGCAACATCTTATTCCAAGGGTTTGTTGAGCTACAACATTTTCTTTTGTTCATTCATCATTCTCTTTCCATATTTTGTTCTATTTCAAGGTTTAATTACCAACAAGTGGTCTGACCAAGGCAAACCCATAATCACTAACCCCGCAACATTTTTCCATCTCCTTGTGTGTAATTTTCAGGAATAGGTTGTAATTTTACCAAGGAGAAAACGTGGAGAAATTTTTTCAAGTTGTTAAAGTTTCCATTACACCTAAGAGAATCTTTGAGAAGGTTTATAGGTGGAAATTTGTAGATTCATACCCAAAAATTAGTCAAACAAAGTAGAGAAAACTAAGAAGCACATAATCTAGTCCAGAACTTCTAAAAAAGTAGAAGTGGACTAATTCACCACTATTGGACAATGAGTCCCATTGTACAAGCCTAAAGAAGATTTTTACAGATCTAGATACCCTTTTGGCATAAACCTGTTATGGCACATTTTCCCCAAAACTAGACTGATTCACTTAGACTGGCGTATGAGTCCCAATCAACATTAGCAGTAGCTTTTTTAGGATTTTAGACCTCCATTCTACATCCTTCATTTTTCTAGGTGCACATTTCCGGTTTCATTTTTTCTATTACATTTTGTTTATCTTTCTAAGTCATTTAGCATTTGTTTGCATATCACATTGTGCTTTCCAACATATCTCTTTTCCAAGTTCATACTTTGTGGTGAACCCCCTTTCCTAATTTCAAATCATATCTTAGGATATCTTATTTTTAGATCTTTTCTATCCTTTATTAGGTGAAGATATCTAAGGTTTCCTTATGTGTGGAGAGTGTGAAATTGGAGCTCTCTCTTTGTATCCTTTGTTCAGAGTGTAGATGCGTCCACATTTCCATCTGTCACACTCTCCTATATAATTTTCTTCTAGATTATAAATGAAATGGTTAATGAAATTTTTATTTGTCTTCAATTTTTTTAAATTGAATGAGTAATTTTATTTGTGCTTCGGTTCAAATAATTGGTTAAATGCTAAATTATGGTCATAGATTTGTAAGGAAAATGCATATGATTGATAAGTAGTTATGTTTTAGGCATAGTGAATTGAATATTGTAATGTAGTATCTCAATAGTCCATTAATTACTAACTCAAATTACTAAGGTATTACTGATTATTATGAATCTTTCTCCATTACCCCAAGAAAAGGCACTGGTCTCTTCATTTGGTTATCCTGAAGATAAATGAGTTAGTCATACACTTGACCAAGGGCTTGAAATAAGAATGAATATTATCTAAAAAATATTTAATTACAATATACCAATCTGAAGTATCATCTTATTACTTGCTATAGATAGTAATTTGTTTAAAGGTAAGACAAATCTTTAATGAAGGATATCTATTTTCACTTTATAGGAATTTATTTATGTAGAAATGTTCTTGATCAAATGAATATTATATGAACATAACAAGGATTACCCTCTCGGGTTTCACAAAGGCTGAAGTGAAGATGTAAGGGCCTTAGAATCCTTACTTGTGTGTTGGACAATCCTTACCCTTGCTAATTATTGAATTCTAGCAGATTCATAGGTAAATGGTAAGATCATGTTTGGTTCGAAGAAAATATCCAACATGTCCCACCTATGTTTTGGCACCTAAACCTAAATTTAGCAGAAAACTAAACATTTCTTGAAATTTGTGTCCCAAGCCTAAGCTACTAGGACTCGTACACCCCAACTAGCGTATGAGTCCTACTTAGCTTGGACCTTATTTTGAATTCAATTATTTTCAAGATTTTATTCTCCTAGATCTGATGTCGGCTTGTAGTATTGTAATTTCAGGAAATTTGGCAGAAACAAGTATAAATACAAGGTTATTTCACATATTTTCTCCTAGAAATTTAAGGCATCTTATGAAAATTCATGTTAGAGCATTCAAGAGCATTCAAGAGTGATTATCAATAATTTATGAGCATTATTCAAGATTCAAGCATCATGTTATAGTCATCATGCATCATGTTTATTTTTTAGATAAAATTTGTGATATAGGTTCTTATGATTCAAGCAAGCATTCAAGTCAAGATCCACAATTTACAACCAAGAGTCAAGATCTACATTCATGTTAGCAATTTCATACAATATTGCAACCTTTATTACAAGTTTTTGGTAAATTGCAACACAACTTATTTGTTCATTCAACATTCCTTCATTCCATTTCTCAAGGCTTGATTACCAAAATAGGGTTTGACCAGGGAAAAACTCACTACTGTATTTGACTACAAATTCTGATGAATGTTTGGTGACATATCAACAAAATATTGTCAACTTACCGACACAACATTGATTTAAATTTTGTCGCTGGATTTTCATTGCTTTAACGACCAATTTTTATACATTGAAACCATGACCCAACATCGTCGATCAACACCACAAAAAATTTTGGCAGTGTCCATCACAAAATCAACGTTAACTTGGTCCATCTATCAACGCAAAAAATCACAAAACATTGCAAAACAACCATTTGAAATCATCAAAAAAACACCGAACATTCATCCATTTTCCAATGAGGTAGAACAAATTGTTGTTTCCATTACAACGAAAAACTACATCGCGTGTATAGCAACCTAGTTGTATTTTTTTGTGGTTCGTCAAGCTATGTTCATTGAAATTGTGACAAAACCCTGCAAATTTTTTTTTTTAAATATTTGTTCAAACATCTTCCCTCCCTAACAATGTGCTTCCTACAATGTTTTTATCAGTGAAGCTTGCTAGTTGTTGTGCTGATATATTGTATCGTGCCAATATAAACATGAAACATGATTGAGGTGACATAGATACTACTTGGTCGATATGTTATCTCTTTAATTTGAAATGTGTGAACAATGGGTCTTGGATACATATAGTGTGTAAACAGCTTATAAGAACAATGGTAGAATACCCAACAATGACGACATTGGAGAAAACTTCCATAGAAATTGTTGGATACGTCTCACATGACCTGCAATAATGCAAGTCCCAAAGCATATGGGTATAGTGTTGAAAACCCACACGTAGAAACTAGGGACCCAAATTTATGTCTTAAGGTTGTGGAATCCCTACAAAAACCCTCATTAACCAATCAAAAAGTAAACAATTGTCTACTAGTTTCAAAGGATTAATCACAAAATCGGTTTTAATAGTTGAGATAGGTGTGAATGAAAAAATGGAAGACTTATGGTAAAATTTCAAATATGTGAAGATCTCCTTGGGAAAAAATCTAATAGTCACCTTCTTCTCTCATAGTGGAATAAAGTAAAATATGTTCTTAACATTTTACTAGCAAAAGTTAGTGTAAAGACAATAGACAAGTATGTTGATGCCATCATTGAACTGCACACCAAGATCACGAATCAAAACAAGTATTGTTCTCACAAAGTATGAAGCCCACCTTATTACAATTGAGTTCAAATAGAAATTAAATCCACAACTAATGATTTCCAAACAGTACATTCTATTTTTGGTTAGTTGTGTGTGTGAGAGAGTGAGAAAGTGAGTGTGTGTGTGTGAGAGAGAGAGAGAGTGAGAAGGTCACTTTTGTGATGGATCTCTAGAAGAATATGTGTGTGCTTTCTCATATGATACTTGGGTGAATAAAAATAGTTAAACCTAAACCAAAAACCAAACCAGCAACATATAATACATAGCTATATTATTCTATCCAATGAAATTATTTTATCATCAGTCCATGAAGCACATGATAGGTGATTACTAGGAGCAATCCATCCACTCACTTATTCCATTGGTCACTAAATAAGAGAATCATCTATAAAATTTCTACCCATATTGAAAGGTTCCCCTCATATGGATCAAATGACATGTAAGCAACTAGAGATGATTATTGGGAGCAACTACAGAATGAATAATCTACCAAATAATGGCATGACATCATCACTAACTACTCATCACATAGTGAATTATGGATGATTTTAGCATTAACCACATAATTAGAATATTTGTATGTTTAATGATTTAATACTAGTTGTTTTATAGGGCTCTCTCCTAGACTCCTCATACCCAGACCTAGTTCGAACCACATACCAGTCTCAAGCCAATTTTTGTGCTGAAATGGGGTATGTGCAGGAACATGATGGGCCAAAAAAGTGGTGATATGATGAGTATTTGTAGGGTATGTGGCTGACAATTTTTTTTACCCAAAATTGATGAAATGAAAAGGGTTTTTAAATGAGATTCTCAGCTTTCCACCAATATAAATTATTCTTTACTTTAAATTTAATTAATAATTATTATTCATTTTCTATTTGAATTATGACTAAAGTCCTAATTGATAGGCTTATTGAAAAACATCTATAGCTTTCAAATGGAATCACATTTTTGGAATCCAAAACATGCATCACATTCTATGCTTCACATACTATAGGATTAAAAAAAGAAAAATTGAATTTCATGAAGTTTTGACCAAGTTAAGGTGGTCAGACATACGAGTTTTTATATTTTTTAAAAGTTGTAATAAAAAATTTATAATTAATTATTTACTTGGAAAAAAATTTTAAAAAATATGTATCACATATGGATATAAGTCCTCTACTTATGTCTAAAATACTATAAAACTAGATTATCATTTTATTGTGGTTAGGGTGGTCAAACAAACACCTACTTTTTTTTTCCTTGAAATTTAAGTACTACTGCATTGAAATTTCAATTTTTCACCAAATAGATTTAAAAAAATAAAAATAAACCTAATAGTTTAGAAACTACATTCAATTTGCTACAAATTATATTGTTACATATTTTTGAAATAATATACATAACTTATTCAATTTTCTACATCAAGTTGCCTAACTCTGATTTTCTAATTATTTTTCCACTTAAAGGCCTATTTTTTCCATGATGATCTTGCACATACCCAATGGTTGGGCTCTTCTCTTTTTTTTCTGCATTACATGAGTACATCCCAAGTTTTTCTAATCCAAAATCGTATATCCCCAGACATGGGATCCATTCGTGGATAGCTTCCCCTACAAAAGTTATCATCCAAGGTAACATATGAGATGTGTTAAAAAGTAAAATAACTACAAAGGGTAACATATTGAAGCAAAGAGAACTAATGAAAATCACATAAGCTTAAAAGTGCAACATAATGAAATATTGAAAAGTGCTTTACCTTATTGAGATTCTCTTTTTTTCAAGAATAGTATAATATTCTCTACTTAACAGGGCCAACCACATGATAGTGGAAGCTCATTTGCCCCCCCCCCCATCACATCACTCTCAAATCCCCATACTCGATCATATAACATTAATCATTCATTCACTCATTAATAATATATAACATTCATTCATTAAAATATAAAATTCATTCATTAACATATTCACATTCATACATTAACATATAACATTCATTTTTTCATTTTTTACATATTATCAAAAATATGGTTGTCAAAAATATCAATTTTTCACATTCATTAACATATTATAAAAAATATGGTTGTCATAATATGATTAAAATCACTTTTTTTTTTGTTTCCTCTTTGCAACTAAAAAAATAAGTGGAGTATCATTTTCTAAGTCATATGTCCCCCCTTCAATTGTTATCCCCTCTACTCATGATCTTAATGTATTCCTAGTTGTGTACTCATGATGTGGAGGCCACTGCAAGGGGGGTCTACTGCTATAACAAAGAAATGTTAAATTGATATGTTTTATTATTATTGTTACTAGTATTTCATTAATTAAAAGAACATTAGAGTGGTGCTCTTTACCTGATGGGGCCACATCATGTTCTTGATCTTGTCTTATAGCCTCATGCTCAACATGTTGAACACCCTCTAAATCCTTTGGAATTGAAACATGAAATGTTACATTAATTAATACACCAATTGCAATTAAATATGTTTAAAAGAATATTAGAGTGGTCCTCTTTACCTAATGGGGCCACATCATGTTCTTGATCTTGTCTAGCCTGATTATGCTCAACATGTTGATCATGCTCTACATGCTCGAAATTTGAAACACGAAAGGTTACATTAATTAATACACCAATTGCAATTAAAGATGTTTAATTGTATTAATAAATACTACATTTTGTATGGCACATGAATACATCCAGTACCAGGATGCACACCATGACCTGCATCTGTAAGTTGTGCTCCACCCTCACCGGGCTGCATTCCAATGTCATGTGTAGTATTATCATTTCTTTCCTATTTAAAACAAATAGGCACATAGTTACTTTATGGTGGAAATTAATATTGAATAGATTGTACAAGTATTCAATTTTAAATAAAGTTCACTGAGTTTATTTACCTACGTGTCAGATGCAGTGGAAGCTTGTGTTTGCCTAGTCAAGAGTCTTAGGCATTCAACCATGGCTCCATAGCCTTGTTGGAAGGAAATATTTAGGCCTTCTTCTGTCGAAACTTTGTTGAATTCAGAGCCCTGCATTTTTGCATAAGATCATGAATTTTTCTTCTATGGTTTGATAAAACCAAAATTGTTTGTAATTTATTATTTGAATGCAATATTTCATTTATTGATAGTTACAATTCATGTGGCTAATTTCATATAACCACCATATCCAAGTTTGTGTTGCCCATTTTTTTCTAGTCTTGTCTTTGTTTCCTTCGATGTGTCAGGTAGCCTATGAAATTTTTGAAATACATTTGATTATGTAAAAATAAAGAGTAATTAGTAGATGATTACATTGTTGATAGTATCACATACCTTCCTTGGCCTAGTGGTGTCTTTTCTTTCTTCTTTTCAACCTTCTCCTTTCCATCTAACACCAGGTCCTTCCACTCCCTCTCTAGAATCATGGGGGTACACTCATACTTTTTGTTCTTCTCTAAATGTGACCTATATTGGTCCCTCACATACTTTCGATAGGTACCATCTTTCTTAAGGACCTTGGTTTGGTTGAATGTGTTATTAACAAACAAAACAACTAAATGGTTAATGAGTTTATCTTTTAAATCTTGATTTTGGGCACTCCATCGTGTATGTATGGTGGGCCTAAAGATCTCCAATGTAATATCATTTAGATGTTTATAAAATACAAAATTTCCTACAAAATGATCATGGGATCATTAGTCTAAAAAGAGTGATCAATAAGTAAATTTCAATTCGATTATATATAATAATAATTAAAACATTTTAAAGTATCAAGGACCTTCTCTATCTTTATGAGAATGAAATCCTTGGTCACCACAAATGTGACCAACAATGTTCCCATACTAGTAATACAGGAAGATCTAGTAAATGTTGCTAAAACATCACCGGTACTAGTGGCCTATGCATCCCCAGGTATATTTCCTAACACATGTTCTCACATGTGTCTGTTTCCAGAGGGTGCACTACTTGATGCTTGCATGCTATGTGTTTCTGACATTTCAATCAACAATATAGGCATGGATGATGGGGTCATATGATGTGATGTATGTGCAAGAAGATCAAGATTGACACTTGTACCAACCCCTACTCCCTGGGTAGCATCTACAGTACCCTGATCATGGCCAGCAACATCATGAGGACGCAAAAAATCCTATAAAAATAACACATATTTTAGTTCATGACATAAAAGAGTACAAAATATAAAACCATGAATGAACTTATGTTATAATTAAAGATGTCATGACAACTTACTTGAAATTTCCATGCTCTCTCAGTTAATATTTTAACCATTTCTCTTATCTCATCTGTTTGAGGCAGTATGAATAACAACTGAAGGATTTCTTCATTGCATTTTTTTTGGGTCTTCCATATCATATCCAGAGGGCTTGCAGACTATGTGATTTCAACATCACATAATAGTGATTACACCTCCCTATGGATGCTATCCTCTACTGTTGGTGCTTTTCCCTAATCATCTGATTGCGACAAAAATATTTAAAACATTATTGAAATTAACCCAATAAACTTATGAAAAAAACATAATAATAATTTTTTTTTCTTGTATCTAATTTGTACAATTACAATGAGGTAAACCTATCAGGTAGAAGTACCTGAAGATGCATCGTGATCTATACTCTAGGCTAGAGCCTCCCCCCTACGATCAACGTGTTGTTGTGACACAAATTAAATATAAAAAAACATTACTAAAATGAAATCAATAGACTTACAAAAAAAACATAATAATAAAATGGTATACTAGAGTCATTAATTGGAGGTTGGGTAAAATAGTATATAGTACGTACCACCCCCATAGTAACTATGTTTGTATCTATGCGATTCAAATTGTGATTGATTAGCAACTCTTCCCCTACAGTTATTGTTTTTATTGCACATACAAATACACAGTTTCCCTCATGCACCTCGAATATGCAATTGGATTGCTTATTTGTTGACCCAGGTCATGTAATATTTATAAACCTTGCAATATTCCTTGATTCTTTTGGCCTTCTGTCAATGTACATAGCCACTCCTTTATTTTGGTCCTTATCTTTTAGTTGTATATAATTTGTTGATAGTGCATACCTACGCATACTTCGTGTATATCGAACCAACCGCATCCAATCCTTGTAACTGTAATAGGGTCTAACATACTCTATCAATTCAGTAAATTTTTTGCAATAGACCTTTATGCCATCCATGAAAAATAGGCCCAAACCATGTAATGATGATGGTGCTATGTGATATATCATCTTGTTGACACAAAAATTAGTGTTTATTGGAGGAAGTTCCTTGCGTACCCATTGTTTCCATAGATGTTGTACCTCAAGGGTTCCTCGATGTCACCTATTATTTCATCATCATAAGAAGATGACCCCCCTTCAATGAGAAAAAATTCCATGCATTTATGAAATTTTCTTCTAATCTTTTGACCTTTAGTTGATCTCCCTCTTTTAGACCTACTACATGTCTCGCTTTCCTCTTCTCTTCCTGAATTTCCCTCGCTCAAGGAAGACAAATATGAAAAATACCTATTTGGTGGTACCTGCACTCATAAGGATGTTGGATGAAGTTCTTTCATGGTGATGTGATCCCAAGGTATAGGGTTGGAGGATTAAAAACCAAGGTTGTCACTACTAGTCAAATGCATGTGGAGGTAACAATAGTTGTGAATGTATCAATAAACCTTGTAAGAGTCTAATGATCAGAGATCACTTATGATCAGAGATCACTTGGTAAGCAAGGGAATGGTTTGTAGGGTCGCCAACCTTTTGTTTTCAAGCCTTGGGTTTTTGGAACATCTAGAGGAGTCATTGTCTTGTTTCTTGGAGGTTGATTGGGTTAGTTGGTGGAAGGTTGCTATTATTTTTTGTACCTGTCTATTAAATATTTTGGACCACCTTCCTCAAAGATAATAGTCCCTCTGAGGTAGTATTGGTGTCTGGTTAGTTATTCTATGAAATTTTTGGCACCACCTTTGATGTGAAATAACCCCTCATGCAACCATCCTTTAAGTCTATTTCTAAATGGACAAACCCCTTGCCTTTAATGATTAAACTCCATAGGTTTCTACCCCTATGGTTTTTGGGTCCCCCAAATAAAATAATAAAAGATGGGCCCTACTCATAAAAACCCCAAAATGTATCAGAGTTTGTTTCTTTCTTAAGAATCTAGTTAAAGAGGCTAATTGGGTCCCTCCCTATCTAGAATTCCTTCACCATTTTCTAGACACCCACAACATCTTTGAACCATTTATACTCTTTTGGAACTTGAAAATAAAAATTCCACTTTGATTAGTGTTGGAATATGTATTGTTCTTTTGGAGGTTTGGTTGAGTTGGTGAAATATTCAGAAGTTTTTAATAGTTGCTTGTCTTTTTTTCATCTCTTGTACTGGTGCAGGAGCACCTTGGCATAATTAGGCCTCTATGAAGCAATATTTTAAAATTTTATTCAATTTTATTGTTCCTACTTTGTAAATCATGTTATTAGAGTAATTTTTCATATATTTGAGGTCATGTTGAGGTCATTGAGTGTTTATTAAGTCCAAATGTGCAAAAATGAAAACAATGTAAAAAGTTGTCAACTTAATCAAAAAGGCAATATTAAGAGATGAAGAGTCATTAGGGTCAGTTAGAGGAAGTTAAAAGGCTAAAAGTCAATTTTTTTCCTTTAAAAAGGCTCTTGTATCTTTCAGAACTTCTAGGGAAATTGAATAAAGAATAAGTTCAAGGAAAATCTCTAATTTTTAATCATTTTTCTTCAAAAATCTTGCATTTCCAAGCATTGTACAAAATTGTATGGCCTTGAAGGTATGGTAGAATTGTTCGATATGGTAATAATATCAATCACCTTCTTGTTACATCAAATTTCATGCATTTTAGTTAAGATTTGTGTGAGTTATTGTGGATTTACTTTAGACTACTAAAACCCTCAGTTAGGGTAAGCAGAGACAAAAATAATTATGTTTCTCCTTTATTAATTGGTGGAATCTTTTTGTTTCTTGTGAGATTATCCTACTATGAATTTTCTTTCATCTTTCAGTAGATTCAAGGAAAAATCATTAAGATAAGATGCGAGGGAATGAAGTTTCTTAACTAAAAAACTGTGTACAATCCGTGAATAGAGTAATTATGAAGGTTAAGCCCTAGGGTTTTGTGAAAATACTTTGTAAATGGACTTTGATGCTTTGAAGAGAATATTTCAATCAAACTGAAAATCTCCCAAGCACTAGACAAGTGTAATTTAGTCATGATTTAGTAAAGCAACAAACCCTTATGCAAATCAGGCCTAATTAGGCCTAAATTTGTTTGAGACAATAATATTTGAAGCTTCTACATTGTAAAAGTTTTGATACCCATTTTGAATATGTTTTAGATATACAAGGAGGGAATTGAAAAGTGTGGATAGACTTGTGTAATAGTGCTTAGATTGTGAATGAAGCCCTGACAAATAGGTTGGCAGACCTACAAGCGTTGCAAACAGGGTATGAAGGAACTAGTGATAGTAGAACTTTAAGGGACTTTGATGATTAAGTGTGAGTTCTTGGTTGTTTTGGTTAAGAGATTACCAAGGTATAATTTGATCTCATTTGATATAAGGTTTGGTTTAAGCATGAAGTTAAAAATTCCATTGCTTTGACTGATCTGTCTAATAATAGCCCTATTTTGGAGACTAAAATGAAAGTACAATATATGATTTTGTTAAATTGTCAATAATAAAGGATGGGAGATGGTTTACATTTGTTTAAAGTGAAATGGAATGGAATTTGTGTGGTCTAGATTAGCCTAAATATTGTTTTGGTTCATATTACTTTATGTTGAGTTGAAATAGTGAAGTTTAGGACAGTCATAAAGAGAGTTAATGGTAAGATGAAAGGGAATACTGGGTAATTGTTTGTTTTGATCAAGATGAAGTTGACTAAGGTTTTTGAAGGTCTGGTAATGGTTTGGAACTATAAAGAAAAATTTGAGTGTTTGTGTTGAGTTTTGTGAAGGGAAATATAGTTGAATAAATGTGTCAAAATAAGGAAAGTTCAAGATTGTTTGTGACTTGTCAAATGAGATTATGTGAGTTTGTTTCCTTCCTCTGACTTTGCATCATGTACTTCTATACATTCTCTTATGGATAGGCACTAGGAATTTTTCATTGTACACTCACGGACCATGTATTGTTTTCAGTCCATTTGATCATTTGTGGACCTCAATATGTAAATGTATTTCATCAAAGTTTAGAAATTTGAACCCTTGTGAACTTCATGTGCTGTTATGTGATAGGAATTCCTTTCAATCTTATAGTAGAAAAAATATGCTAAGAAAGATACAAAACTGCAGTTCACAGGCCAAAAATGGCTAACCAACTAATTGAACATCTCAAATCTTGGTTGTTCAAACTAACCAAACACCAGTACTAGGTAGTACTTGGGTTTTTCAATGGGAAATTGGCTTGAATTGACCAAAATATAGCATGCAACACCTCGATGGGAACAAACAGAGTCTAAATCACTTACAGTCATTGTCCCTTGTTTGATTTTCCCTTTGTGAGTGCCCTCACCTCTCACTCTGGCTTTCCTCCTACCAAATGGTTCCTAGTCTTCCTCCTTGACTAAATGGCCTTGCAACACTCATCTAGTGAAGTCTCTCAACTCTCCACTTAGGGGTTGGATGCAGTGGTTCTCGATGTAGTATGTTATGTCATGCTCCTACATGCATGAGGCCAAAATTCAAAATATATAGTTTATATATATGCTATGTCAACATATAGTTTATATACAAAATATAAATGTTACACCAACATATAGTTTATTTTATTTTCTACAAAATATAATTTTTGTATGGTGGCTTGTTGAGCTTATATAGTTGGTTTTCTATTTTTTTATATTTTTTGATGATTTATTTCCTATGACATGATTGAATATTATCTACAGTCCTAGTGATTGTTAAAAAGGCTTATGATATGTGATGTTTAATCATGATGGATGTCTAAGAATCAGTAATTGAAATACTACTTGACTAAAGATTGAGCTATCTGATATTGTGTCCTTTACATCATGGAAAACATGCTTGCAATCAATGTCTTATTAATGTAGCCTACAAGGTTTCTTTTCCTAGTTTTTTAAGGTCCTATTCTTGTTATGATTTTTTTTTTTACATTGGTCTATTACATTAATGGGGAGCATATCTAGTGAATCAATTCTTTAATTCTATTTGATTCTTATCCTTGTGCATAATGAGTTTTATTCTATCCTATGATTAATTTATTGTTGGTTTAAATCACTCATTACAACTAACATGGATATGAATTATGATGTGGGTGTGAGAAGGGATTGTTGAATATGAAGGAATGGTTTAGGAAAGTACTCCTTAATCCAAATGAGTCATTTTCTTGTCATGGAATGTGTTAAGAGACTTTAAAATTAATATATTCAATCTAGTTAATATTGACACATCTATAGCATGCCAAGGCACTTCAGAGATATGCTATGACATCAAGAAGATTGTTAAGATGATGTCAAGTCTTGATCCATTAGGGTAGGAAAACATAGATGAATTGGTACAAAAGGTTCCATTCAACTTGGAGGAAATGTATAATTACCTAAGGGGCTAATGTGAGATTGGACCAAGTTTATATTATGATACAAATAGCTTGGGAAAAGGGATG
The DNA here is from genome assembly GCA_007258455.2 of Sequoia sempervirens. NCBI lineage: Eukaryota > Viridiplantae > Streptophyta > Pinopsida > Cupressales > Cupressaceae > Sequoia > Sequoia sempervirens. Next base: position 428,924,979 of record VDFB02281492.1, on the reverse strand, counting down.
ATGAAATGGTTAAGTATGGGAAATTGTAGAGATAAATATAACACCAAGGGAAGAACACTAGAACTAATTTTAGCACTATGGATTAATCCAAGACTCAAAATTCCACTAAGAGGAATCCCTTACCTCTTAAATTAATTCCATAGGTGGGTTTATCCTCCAATATAGTGTCATTGGTTAGCTTATCATGTAAAATTCCACTATAAGTAGGATTACCATACACTTTCATAACATGCATGTGTGGTTTCAAAAAAATTATACGTTCTTGTGAATTTGAAAGAAAGGCATGTTTTGACTTCTCCAATAGGTTTTAGGGGTTAATTTGACTTGGATTTAGCATTAGAGTGACAAACCTCATGGTTTAGGTTCCATAAACAAAATATACTCATTTTTTTAGCTTCCTATTATACTCTTTATATTCAATGAGATTTTTCAAGATCATCTAAATATTCATTTCTAATGAAAATGCACAAAATGATGTGTAACAGATCCAAGGTGAGGCTCAGAGGGCCTTTCCTTTTGAAACCATTAACCAAATAAATTCTAAGAACAATATATGAAAGAGATGAAGAATAAAGAAACTTGTATTATTAGGAAGGACAACATGCCTTTTTATGGCATGACTTCATGTTTGAGTCTCGAAACCCTCCCATATCATCAATGCATGCGTCTAGGCTAACCATGTCAAGTTTCACTCCATACAAGCACAAATTGAAAAAAATTCGACGTTGGACCCATTCACATGTCACTATGTGGGGTCAACATGAGGAAACACTATTTTTTTGGGAATGAAATAACCAAAGATATGATCAAATAATATCTAATCATAAATAGTTGTAGAGTAATTAGGATTCGATCATATGGAAATTTCTAGGAGAGATACAATAGTTGTAACATCATGAATTAGCAACATTAAAAAGCACATCATGAATTAATTATGCAACAGAATAAAAATTAAACAAATCATTAATTAATTATGTAACCATATAAGGGTATGTGCAGGATAATGATGGGCCAAAAAGTGGCAATATGATGGGCATGTGGCTGACGACTTTTTTTTTACCCAAAATTGATGAAATAAAAAGGGTTTTTAAGGAGATTCTCAGCTTTCCACCAATATAAATTATTCTTTACTTTGAATTTAATATGTAATTATTATTCATTTTCTATTTGAATTACTTACTAAAGTCTGATTGATAGGTTGATTGAAAAAAATCTATAGCTTTCAAACAAGATACTTTTTTGAATCCAAAACATGTGTCACATTCTATGCTTTGCATACTATAGGATTAAAAAGGAAAAATTGAATTTCATGAAGTTTTGACCAAGTTAAGGTGGTCGACATAATGAGTTTTATATTTTTAAAATTTGTAATAAAAATTTCATAATTAATTATTTACTTGGAAAAAATTACAAAAAATATGCATCACATTGGTACATGAGTCCTCTACTTATATCTAAAATATTATAAAAAATATTATCATTTTATTGTGGTTAGGGTGGTCAGACAGACACCTACTTCTTATTTTTTCCCTAAAATTTAAGTACTGCTGCATTGAAATTTCAAATTTTCACCAAATATATATTTTTCTCTTTAAACAAACCTAGTATTTTAGAAACTAAATTCAATTTTCTACAAATTCTATTCTTACTTATTCTTGAAATAATATAGATAACTTATTCAAATTTTTACGTCAAGTTGCCTAACTTTGATTTTTCTAATTTTTTTGCCACTTAAGGGCCTATTTTTTCCATGATGATCCTGAACATACCCATAAGTCAAATATAATTCTATCAAGAAATAAATATCAAATAGATAATATAATCATATAACTCATACATTTCAATGTCATTGATCTTCTTCTTCATCCAACTCTTTGTCTGTATCATCCAATCTAGATTCGACATTGTAAGGATTGGTCATATCATCATCATCATCATTGATATTAGTTTTGATAATGTCATCATCCACACAGATATCATCTTCATCAACATTAACTCCTACATCATCATGATCTAGTTCCTCTTCTTTGACATCTTCATCAAGCACATCATCAACTAATTGTTGATCTTGATCATCATCTGCACCATCTTCTAGTTCTTCGGTATCTTCTTCTTCCACCATAGTATACTTACCGACCTTCCTCTTGGATCATGTCTAACAAAAAATGACCAACTTAGTTTCCCTTGTACCTCTGAGTAAAATACCTATTCACATTGGCTTAGAAGAACATAGGGCTCATTTCTAGCTCCCTCGATTAACCTTGTATTAACCATGGTAAATCCATTGTCATGTTAAATAACAGTTCTCTCGGGATCATTTTCATTCAATCATAGCCTGTACCATTGGACGGCCAACAAAAATAATTTGAAGGACTTAAAGTCACACTCAATTATATCATCCAAAATCCTATAGTATCAATTTTCTGAGACTTCTAGATGTATGTTGCTTCTAGATGAAACATTAGTCACCTGAAAGACTATAGTTATCCTAGAATTACAAGTTTTCAAGTCGTGTCATCCAATTTTTTGATTCAAAAATTACAACCATTGCACCACATAGCCTTGTGGTGTTTCACCTACAATATGTCAAACCTGTAAAAATTATTACATCATCAGTTGATAAATATATTTATTCTTTGCCAAATGTATGCAAAAAAAAAACTCAACATATATATACATCAATATAATTGAAAATAATTAAATAATATGGGTGATTAATATATTTATACATACCTATTTATCTCTTAAAACATATGCTAAATCAATTTCCCTTGGTGTAACATTAGAATCTCCATTATGATGAGCTTCTTTAACCAATGAAGCCACACCTTCCCATGTTAATGTGTGATCAGATTGTTGACATCGTTCAATCCATATCTTGATCCTATCAAGATTGTTTGTGATGTACAAATGTAGTGCATCCCACTATCAACCAACTATATAAAAAAAAAAGAAATTCACCAATGACGTATAATTAGATAATTTCCATGGTATATGACCTTAATTTATAATTGATGTACCTAAAAACCTAACATCCCACTACCAATGATCTTATTATCTTTCATTGTTGGATAAAAGAAAATTAAGTTTTGAAAAAACTACATTCATAAATCCCTCATAGAAAACCAAATATTGATGTAATTGCTTGTGATCACAACCAAATTTGATCCCCAAAAATTTCTCTAAGTAAAAACATTTTGATCCATATCAGAAAGAGTTGGTGCAGATCTCCCCAATCTCTAAGCCATTGTTTTCCAATGATGGTGTTTTTGGCATATTGATAGGAAATCCAAGTTGTCATATTGATCAAAGTGCCTAGGTGAATACATATTGGGTGGACACAACTCACAGTTCATCAATGCAGTGGATCATTAGCAAGACATATGATATTGGCATGAGATCTATCATTCATAACGAGCTTATGAGTTTCACTGATGAAATATATCTGCAAGACATTTATCCTCTCACACCAATGATACAAAGGAAACTACTCATCAGAAAGACAAGCATCATTGGTGTGAAGCCAACAAGTCATATCGAGTAATTATTATGTCTTACTAGTGAACTATCATCAGTAAGAAGTTCATCATGTCTCACCAATCAGGCACAGAGAAACATATCAGAAAAACAAGAAGCTATCAATGTAAGTTCAAAAGGTTCTCCTGATGCTCCATGTCACACCAATGATATCGGCGAGTGTCTTGGTGGCATATTCAAGATTGGAGGAATGAAAATTGGGGAAACTCGTAGCATTGGAGAAACTGTAGAATGTCTTAGCAAAGCATGATCTCTTATCAATGAAGACACAAATAGATCAAAAGATCATCAAAGTCACTTTTGGCGACATTTACAAAGATCAAGAGGATAAATTATGTATCGGTGAGAAAGATATCATGTTTCTTTGACCAACAAGTTGTTTGGTGAATGTTGGAAAAAACCAAATATAAAGAATCACCTAGAATTCAAATTTTCTTGTTGATACAGGTACTTGATGTGGCAGTGATAATTTCAAAAAGATTGTGAACTTGTTCTTAGAGCTGAAACATTAATGGCGGAATGAATGCAAAGAGATAGTTGATTTATTGAATTGAATAGAAATAATTTAAGAAGGTATTAAGAAGAATTCATAATGGAATAAATATGAGGAAGGATGAAGAACTAGAGAACTTTGTAGCCGAAGGATTTCAAACAGAATCTATGAGTTTTCTACAATTTTGTTTTCTAATTTTGTCATTTTAAAAAAGGGTATAATGGAGGGAATGAGCTAAGGGAAACAAAAAAGAAAAAACAAAGTGAGAGTAGTCACCCTAAGAGTAAAAAATTAAAAAATGAAGCTAAAAATGAACCAGGACCTAATTGATCAATTGCCCGGCTCTAAACCTAGGGATAGGCGCTCCGTGTAGCTCAGGGAGGATGTAGAAAAGTTATAAGATAGATGAAAACACATAGGAGATACATGGACCCAAATTATGGGATATGATTTATTCATCTTCCATTACCACCGAAGGAATCGGTATGAACCAGTGTGTAACCCATTGAAATTTAACCTAGGAAAGTTGGTCTATCCAAATGTGTTTGTAGATGTGGAATTGATAAAAGTGTTAGCTATCAGTTATGACCTCAAGATAAAAGCTATTTGTTACCCTTCTGGAAAATCATTCATACACATATCAGAGGCTATAGTCTGTGAAGTTTTCAATTTAGGAGTGTGTGACAAGAAAATTGTGTATGAGGAACTGGATAGAGAATTCTAGAGATTGGATATTGTGTACAAGGGTTGGAGGCTACCACTGCATAGATGTAAGAAGGATGGTAACATGGTCCCATTAGATTATGGTGATGGTCCCCCATTTTATGTCAACCTATTTTGAACCATACCTAAAGTACACCTATTTCTCAGTGTGCCAAGTGTTAGGGGTGGATGCCCCTGAATACATGTCAATTGTGTTGATGGTGATTCTAGCAAATGTCTAATACCATAACTCTCAACCTTTTGATTATGCCACTCATATTTTCAATGAATTCGACGTAGGATTGATGGTGGTAAGGAATGGATCCCCTATTTTGTATTTGAGGCATTATTCAATCCTAATGCATATGATTCTTTACTATGGGCAAGAATTGAAGATGTGGCCTAATAAGCTAAGGGTTTCAAAATTTGATAAAGAGTGAAGGTTGTTTCTAGTACAACTTTGGACTACTATTTTTGATAGTATATTTTCCAATTCATGATTCATACATTTTGAAGAATATTTTTTGAATCCATTGTATAAATTGTATAATCACCCTTGTGAATATTCATTGTCTGATGAGATAAAAAGGTTCCCTAGACCCAAGGACTTTAATGGGATTATTAATCACAATTGGGGAGACTGGCACTATTTGGAAGATGCAACAATGATTAGGATATATGGATTTGAGGATGCACCCTTTATTCTTCCACAAACAATACCTGATAGAATTGCATATCTTGAGATTGTTAAGAAAATAGATTATTCATATTTCATGAATTTAAGCTCTTTTGGAAAATAGGCGTTTATGCCTAGCACACTTTGTTTCGATGATTTCATTGTGTTGGAAAGGGAGGGATATGATTTGGTTTGCAATAAATTGTTACAATATAACATGAAAGGTCCACCTCGAAAAGGATTCGATCCAGAGGGGTATATCAACTTTGCATGGGATAAAATAAACTTGGGTGGGTATGATCATGTACCCTATCAATATGATGATTTGATCAGAAATCTTGAAGAGGAGGATGCAAAAAAAGTGGTTGATTAGTACAACAAAGGATTTCCAGATGTTGGGATGCTATCTTTAGAGGAGGAAACACTTGGTGATAACAAGCCTCACAACATAACTGACAAAATCTTCAGATCAAGAACTAAAGCTTACAAATGTCCTCCTAAGGAGATAAAATTTGAAGAAAGTTTAGATACAGATGCAAGAAAAATTGCATACAGATCATTCGTAGCTAAAGATGAATTTGTAAAAATTCCAGAGTTTAAGAATTTTTTGTATAAGCAAAAGGGGAAACAAATAAGGGAATCAATTGGAAATATAACATCGACTAATGAAGGACAATTGTTGGGTAACCTAAAAATAGGTGTGGATAAAGAAATGGAAGATATGACTCCTGAGAAGGGGAGAAAGATTGTAGAAGATGCAGGAGTCATGATTTTTCTTGGGTTAGATTTGAATTCTTCCCTAGTCTTTGATAGTTTCTTGAAGAACAATAATGCCACATATAAACCCAACCCTAAAGGTGTGACATAGATATATGCAGGATCCAAGTACAATCCATATGAAGGGTCACTCATGGTTTGGGTCATGTATCTACCTCACAAGAAATCAGTTTTGATTGATATTGAAAAGGTATTTGGGAATGTGATGACCTTAAAAGTTGGAGAGGTTGATCCCATAACCACAATAGATATTGGAATTAATGTTGCTAAATTGAATAAAGCACATATACAAATGTTGATAAAAGAAAAAGAAATGTATAGAATGAACAAGGAAAGATTTCTTAGAGAGAATGATCATTTGAAGGATATGGTGGGAATAACATTAGAACCCACAAAGAAATTCACTCAAGGAGAGATTTCTCAGACAAAAGATCAGTGGGTAGGATTAGATGCATATTCATAGGGAAAATATGATGCACTCACTGCAATGATAAAGAAGAGGCAAATCAACTTCATGACTTGGCTAAGTAAACTTTGGGGAACAAATTTGAAAAATTATGTTGTAGAATGAGAACATAAGAGGATTGATGGGAGAATCCATGAGAAACTCCAAGAAATAAGTGAAAGAGATGTTCCAGATAATGCAACTATTGATATTGTCAATCATTTCATAAAGAGACACGAGGACTTTCAAGAAGAATTGTAGGGGGGTGAATAGGGGTTGATTGATGCCACTAAGAAGGGATTACCAATGCTATTCTAAGAAAAAGGAGAATTGAAAGAAAAAGACAAATGGATTAAGGAATGAGAATCAATGTTGCAAACAATTTTGGAGGTAGCTATAGGAGACAATTCAACACTGGACAAGGCTTGTGAGCAAAACAAATGAATGGTGATCATGGAGATAGAAATTCAGAATGCACTTGTAGATGTCAAAACACATGCACATCAGGATTACCTTGATCATTTGTCAAAAACCCATTTATGGTTAAATAGAGCCTAACTGCTAGTTTATTATTGTTGTTATGCTAAAACATTTCTGAACGTACATGTCCTTTCATACTTTTTTATATTTATACCTTCTCTATATGATCAAGGGAGGAGATAGATTGATAAGAAAAAGAATACTATAGATAGTTTTTGTAATGATGTTTCATCAAAAAGACTCAGATGCATGCATGAAGTTCAATGAATTTAATGAAGATATATAGATTTTTGGCTTAGACTTTGGTATTAGTTTTCAGTGGAATTATATATTTATTTGATTGTCTCCATTTTGATGGTTTTTTGTTGTTTAAATTGGTATATCAAGCATATATTAGTTTGTCGATACACATTTGTTGTATTTGTGTGATGTGATTGTTTGGTTCTTTCAAGTAAATATTATATCCTTATAATCAATCATAGTAACTGGAAAGTATTAATTGGATTAGTAAGAAAAATCAAATAATTAGGGTTGTCATCCTATCTCAAGTAGAGTTGTCAGCCATTTACTTGCACATTTGTACAAGTTGCAAACTACATTTGTGTGCCAAACAGTTTGAATTATTGCCATAATAGATTACACTTTTCTAGATCTTCATTAGACTCCATATACCTAATGAGGCACTGGTCTTACATAGTTCATTTTAGTTCATCCATTTTATATTTTACATCTGTTAACTGAACATATTAGGATTAGCCTTGATATTGCTTATACAATCTGTACCATAATAAATATTCGATTGTCCACTCCCACTTGCCATTGTGGATAAATTTCTTGAAAAATAAACACAAATCAAGTTTGCTTCATTCATATAGGTTTACCCGCCTAGGTCTAGCAGGACTTGAAGAGAAGAAGGTCTAAACTATTTGGCCTTGTATATTACCCTGAAACGTACCAAGAGTTTGGCAACCTCTTGAGGCATTTTTGGTGCATTTTTTAGAGCTAACATGGTCTTCTTCTTATGTATATGAAATTCAAATTGTAATATTTGGTCATCAATTTTTTTAAATATTTTAATAATTTTCAGTAGTGAAAGACCTATTTTCTAGAGTAATACAATACCAATAATTTTCTATTTGTGTGTGGAAGATTCATTCATTTGGACTAGTTCTTTGTTGTTTCTTTTCAAGCAATTGAAGGAAATGTAAAATGTATTCTAATTAATCTCCATGACCAACTTATAATTATCTCACTTTCCTCAATCTACCTTACCCCATCAGGTACTCCCCTTCGAATTTTTTAATGGAGTTGGGATCCCAAATGCGATCTACATGGATCTTTGTTGTGAACTTAGGAAGATATTCAATAATGTATGCCATCGTCTAGTATACCATATATCCTTCCACCATATAACCCTTAGGATGTTCTCTTTCTTTAACTAAAGCCTTAAAAAATTTCAAGTGCCTCTCAACCATCCACATTGACCTTGTGTGTACAGGTCCATACAATTCAATCTCCTCAACTTGTGTATGAGGTAGTGTTCTTGTGCATTGAAAAATGTCAAAGGTAGACACTTTTTCTTTTCACACATTAGATGAGGAATTTTTCTCCTCCAATAATTTATATCTTCTTTATGGATTTATTTAGATGACAACCATCTACAAGTGATTCAAGGCACAATTATATTAATGAGATTTAACAAAATATACAATATATTACATAACAAGTAAAATAAATGGAAAATATAAGATCTATATAATTAATTGAACAAATATTGATACTTACCTCATGTATTTTTGAAGATCATATATAACTTGCTTAACATTTTTGTTGAAGTCGTCTAGGATTGATAGAGGTAGAACATACTGCAACAATTATAAAATGATCTTTTCATTATTTTTCTAGAACTAGTAAACATAATACACTAAAAAGTATATTCAATATACAAATATATATAAAATATACCAAAATAATTACCTTAATGAAGGTATTCCAATCATGCATTTTCATCCCTAGCCCAAATTCACCTTTCTTTGTTATGATATTGTTTATGTTCATAGAAAATCCTATAGGAAATCAATTTTTTCGTATGACTTATTTTATAGCATTGCTTTGCTACTCCATTAATAACCAAGGAAGGGCACTTATATTAATTTGGTCTCCATTGCTATTTAATTGAATGACATTTTTCATTGCATGATTGGCTTCCTGAATTTCACTACTAATTTTGACAATATTTTCTTTGTCATGCCCTCCATCCAATATTTTCCATAATGTTTCTATTGTATTTTTTCTGATATGCATTGTATCAAACAAATGCACAATTTGTAGCTACTCATAGTAGGGCAACCTACTAAAATTTTTGGGATAAATTTTCAGTCCTTATGGAAGCCAGCCATTATTGCCTTGATGACCTTCATGAAGCATATAAGTTAAACAAATTAACAACGAAAATCATTTTCAATTACAACATGCGTAAACAAAACATAATATAAATATATAAATTCCAAAAATATCATATATTGTAGATAAACAATTTGATTCGATGTATAGCATTCATGATTAATTCTATTATACTCCAACTTCCATAGGTGAGGTGTCATTCTTCATGGTTTTGATGTAGTCTCTTCTTTTCCATTGAAAAGATATTTTTCAATAGTTCGATACTTATGATTTTTGTGGAGGAAGTTCGTATACTCATCAAAAACCTGCTTTCCTAAACTTGTTGAATGACAAGATTTCATCTTTGGACAACAAACTAGACATGTACAGTTTCCCTTTGTTTCAAGACCTACAAGATCATATATAATTGGATTAAATATGTCAATTTTTTATAATTATACATAATTAATGGATTATTTTAATAACATGCATGATATATACTTCATAAAATTAAATAGATCATTAAAGTGCAGTTGAATGTTATAACATACCACAAAATGTGTTAGCCCTAGGGCATCATGAATTGTCCATTCAAGCATTACATGGAATTAAAAATTTATTTTTCCTATTGGTCTAGAGACGTCATACATAGTGATGCCATTCCATAACTTTAGTAACTCATCGATAAGAGGATCGATATATACATTCATATTTGTAACTTGGTACTTACCTAGTTGAATGAACATAAACATTACATAATTAAATTATAACCATTTTATTGCAATATATATAAATTAATGTACATGACTATTAAATGAAAAAATATAAGTCATTATGCAACAAATAATACAAATAAGATGCTACTACGTTACATAAAATTGATGTAAACAAATACCTAGAACAATCATCTCCAAAATTATGGAGGAATGTTATTGTTGATAACAAAAACAAGCCACACCGAGTAAATAGATCTTAGATCTCCAAATGGATTGACACTGTCTGTTGCCAATGAAAGCGTGAGATTACAAGGTTCTTCTTTAAAGTGTGGTCATTTTTTCTCCATGTCGCTAAATGTAGAACCATCCACATGCATTAGAATAATTTCATCTCCACTTTTATTTTATGCATGGTAATCCAAAAATTGCACTAAGCTTCCGCACCTAAATAATTGTTGCATACTTGGAATAATAGGAATATAATGAAGAACCTTGCAAGGAACTTTTTTGTTAATTTGTATTTTTGATATCTACTGATATGAAATTCTAGGCATTTTTTTGCAAATTCATGTTGTTTATGATATATAATATGATCATTGGGACATGCATCTATTGCTTGATACTCCATTCCAATATCTTTCATAATGGAAGATAAATCTCGATATGAGTGAGGTAAAATATTTGATGGTGGTAACAAAAATTCTCCTATCAATCCACAACAAAAAAATACTTCTTTAATATAAAGAATATTAATGGTACATATTTAATCCTTTATTTACTAGTGATGAACTAACAAAAAAAATAGATGAAAAAAGATGACATATATGGCATACCTTAACATCTATGAGATTGCTATGTTGGATAAACCATTCATAACCTTCAAATTCAAAAGCAACAATACAATAGAGAGAAGAGTTTTTTGGGAGTGATGCAGGAGCATGCAGTGGTGTAAGGGCAATCTTGCATCACCAAAAAGTAGTTAAATTTCAAGTTTTTCAATTTTTACATATTTTTACATTTTTGGATACCCTTTTTGTCATAATAAAATTCCTAATTTATGGTTTTTTATTTTCTATTCCTGGGTTGAAAGATATTGCAGTTTTAGTTTCTTAGATTTGCACCTGAAAATCTTGCGAGTTAGATTTGAGGAACTTAGATTTCCTAGAACGGCCCCAAAACTTAACAAAATTGGCATAGCGTATTTCAAGCGCATTATTGACTTTGAGACCTTTCCAACGGTTCAAACAGTTCTCGAATCAGAGTCATGGATCAAAAGTTATGGCCCCGGGAGGTTGGCGCACTTCCTAGAAGATACAATTGCAAATATTCTTTTGAAATTTGAACTTCAAGTTGTAATTTTCAGCCCCAAACCACCTAAACTCAAATTTGAATGTTGTTTTGGCTCCAAACTAAAGAGGATCTCTATTTATGGGTGGGTTTCTAATTTTTGGGGGTAGCTTTTTGGGGACAAGCTCACATATTATGAAAGGGTTATTCTGTAACTTTCTGTAACTTGCATGTGTTGTAGAACTTGGGGATTTGAGATCCTCTGCATGTAAGAAGCTCCATTTTCTTAATAATAAAATTATTCTCTTGTTTGTGGGTTATTTTCTGTGTCTCAGGCTACGCCCTCATCAAGTGGTATCAGAGTGGGGTTTTCTTGAGTGTATGGACAGATCGCCGATCGTGAGGCAGTTCACACCAGGGTGCTGTCATAATAGTGGTTTATAATTCCTAAGAGGGACAAATTTTAGCTGAAATCACATATTTTTAGAAAATATAATGATTTAATCCTTAAAAAGTTCCATTTTAAGGATTCCAATTGAAAAGGGTTTGATCAAATCACCTTAGACCAAACCCCCTTGGATAGAACCTCGCTAGTTTTAAACCATACCTATAAATGCGTCTCCTTTACACCTATCAAAATGCTGATAAAAATTAACTTTTGATTTCACTTTTGGGGAATCAAATGAATTCATTTAAAATTTATTTCAAATGATTATGGTATTCCTCAGAACAAGCTATCCAATGAATATAATTTTAATATATTTTGGTTTTGTTATGTATTTGTTTTTTAAGTTTTATTAAACATAGGTTTTTCATGAAAATGAATTTATTTGTTCTTCACATGTGGAAAAATAGAATATTATTAAAAAAATTTGAAAAATATGAGTGCACAGATATTGAAGTCCTTGATCCAACAAAAAAAAAAAAAATTTGACATATACAAAAAAGTTACATTATACGGTCTGTTGTGTCCGAATTGTAATTCGTTTAACTTTGAAACTTAATTAAGGAAAAAAATATTCAATAAAAACTATCTAACCAAGTGGAAGCACTAGATATTAGAGTTACAAATCTAAATTTGAAAGAATTAGAATTTTATCCTTCATGGAAAAAAAGTTATGCGTTATACGATGTGTCACTTTTTAAAAATGTTGTTTTCTTAAAAAATCAATTTTCGTGGGAGATGGAAAAAGAAGTGCAATTTGATTCCAAAAATTTTGAAAAAAATATTTTTAGAATCTACAGACAAAATTTGATGAGACTCTAGTTTACACCATCTTCAAATTCCTCACAGTTTAGCTGCTATAGGTGCCCGAATGTGAAGATTTAGTTAAAAATTAATAATTCGTGTCCGGGTTGGCCAAAAATTGTAAACCACTATTATGGGATCACCCACCAGACCGTGGTTGTGGGTGAGCTCAAGAAAGATGCCTCCAAGGGTGATGCCTAGTAGGTGTGGTGGTGCCAGAGGTGGTCGAGGCAGCAGAAATGCTGGTGGAAGAGATGCACTGGCAGCCCTCCAGAGACAGATTGATGCGTTACAAGAGCAGTTGAGAAGAGGGTTAAACCTGAGGGAGGAAAGTGAGGATGAAGGATAGGAAGAAGGTTCAAATGTAGAAGAAGAAGAAGAAGCAATTGATCAAGACCAAATGCGACTAATAAGGGCCATTTCAAAGATCAGGAAAAGACCCAGAGCGAAGTCCCCGTTATTCCAGAAGCCCTGAACCCGGAAGAGTTGATCGCTGGATCAATGAGCTAGAATAATATTTTGAGTATGAGGAAATAGAGGACCTAGATCGGGTTAAGTTTTCAAAATAAAACTAAAAGGCCATGCTAGTATTTGGTGGAAAGAGGTCCAGTTGGAAAGAAATCGAAGAGGAAAAGGCAAGATCACCGATGGGATCGCATGGTAGAGAAACCGAAGAAGCAGTTCATACCGTGGACTCGAGTTAGATCTATTGAAGAAATTGCAAGGGTTGAAGAAGGAAGCAGATCGGAAAGAATATACTGAAGATTTTCACAAGATAATCATTAGAACGAGTCACATAGAAGCCAATAAGGAGAAGGTAGCCTGATATCTTAATGGGCTACGACTGAGCATTCAGGAGGAGTTAAGCCTAGTCAGAATGACCACCATTGAGGATGTGTATCAGTTTGCTCTGAAGGTGGAAGAGAAGCTAAACAAAAGATTTGATGGCAAGAAAAAAGGACGAGGAGGTCAAAGCGGAAGGGGAAATGGAAGACCTTCAGGAAGCCGAAATGATGATGAAAAGAAAAGTGAAGATGTGGGTACCAGCCAAAGTCAAAGGAATGACAACTTCTACCGCCCTCGTGATCAAAAAAGTGGTGATCAAAGAGGTAGAGGATGAGGGAGATATGGAAAAGGATCTGGAAGAGGTGGTTTCAAAGGAACGTGTTTCCATTGTGGTGAAGAAGGGCATCGAGCCTATAAATGTCCACAACACCAAGGAAGGGTAGACAAAAGGCCAGAAGGTCATGGAAGGGTTGCGCATGCAGATGAGGAGGCCCAATCTGAACATTCAGATGATGCTAAAAGGGGAGAAACCCTAGTGATTAGGAGAGCCCTAGTGACTGAGGAAAAGGAACCAGAACAGAGGAAGAATCTGTTTCACACAGGGTGCAAGTGTGAAGGAAAATGTTGTGATGCCATTATTGACGGTGGGAGCACTGATAATCTGGTGTCAGAGGAGATGGTCACAAAATTGAAGCTGAAGAGGGAAAGGCATCCGCATCAGTATCGGATTGCCTAGTTGTAGAAAGACCACAAAGTTTTGGTCAATGAGTAGTGCCTAGTAAAGTTCAAGATCGGGAGCTACCATGATGATGTACTCTATGATATCATCCCCATTGATGCATGTCACATGTTGTTAGGGAGGCCATGGCAGTTCGATAGGCGAGCTATACATGATGGCCATGCAAACACTTATTCCTTGACAAAGGATGGGGTTCGTCAAAAGTTGAAACCCCTGAAGGAGACTGAAGAAAAGGTATGCAATAGTGCTAGAATGTATTATGTAGATAGAAGAAAAATTTTAGAAGGTATGAAGCATGAGCGTGTGTGTTATGCATTGATTCTTATAGTGAGTAAGGAGGATAGTGAGAAGGTTCCAGAAGAAGTTTTTGGGATGTTGGATAAGTTTCAAGATATTGTTTATGATAATGTACCTGAGGGTTTACCACCAATAAGGATGATCAATCATCAGATTGACTTGATTCCTGGAGCCAGTTTGCCAAATAAGGCAACTCATAGAATGACTCTTACAGAAAATAAGGAGTTGAACAAACAAGTTCAAGAGTTGTTGAGAAAGGGTTTGATACAAGAGAGTTTGAGTCCATGTGCAGTACCTGTAGTACTAGCACCAAAGAAGGATGGGGAGTGGAGGATGTGTACAGATTCTTGAGCCATAAACAAGATAATAATCAAGTACAGATTTCCCCTGCCAAGGATGGACGACCTGATCAACTGTTTGAGTGGAGCTCAGTACTTCACAAAGATTGATCTGAAGAGTGGATATCACCAGATCTAGATTCAAGAGGGAGATGAATGGATAACTGCCATCAAGACCAAAGAGGGCCTGTACGAGTGGTTAGTCATGCCTTTTGGGCTAACCAATGTACCGAGCACATTCATGCGGCTCATGAACGAGGTCCTAAAATAATTTTTGGGAAGTTTTATTATTGTGTATTTAGATGACATTTTGATTTTCAGTAAGATGTTGGATGAGCATCTGATGCATATTCGAAGAGCCTTTGAGAAGTTAAGAGAAGAGAAACTGTTGATTAATCTGAAGAAGTGCAGTTTTGTGAAGAGGGAGTTAGTGTACTTGAGGTTTGTTGTCTCAGCAGAAGGTCTCAAGATGGACCCAGAGAAGGTGAAGGCTATTCTGGAATGGCCTACCCCAAGAACTACTACCAAGGTGAGATCTTTCCATGATTTGGCTAGTTTTTATAGAAAGTTCATTAGAAACTTCAGTAGTATTTGTGGACCCCTGACTGAAACAATGAGAGGGGATAGAAAAGAATTCAAGTGGAGCACTGGAGTGGCAAAAAGTTTTAAACTGTTGAAGCAAAAGGTGACAGAGCAACCTGTTCTAGCCCTCCTAGATTTCAACAAGGTGTTTCAGTTGGATTGTGATGCTAGTGGTTGTGCCATTGGAGCAGTGTTGAGCCAAGAAGGTAAGCCCATTGCCTATTTCAGTGAAAAGTTAAATGATGCCAAGAAAAAGTATTATGTATATGATCAGGAATTTTATGTAATAGTTCAAACATTAAATAAATGGAGACATTATTTGTTTCCAAAGGAATTTGTTCTATATACTGATCATCAGGCCTTGCAGTACCTAAATAGTCAGGGAAAATTAAATTAGAGGCATATGAAATGGGTAGAGTTTTTGCAGAGTTATACCTTTGTTTTGAAACATAGGAGTGGGAAGTCAAATAGGGTTGCAGATGCCTTAAGTAGGAGGCATACATTGATGACAAGGATGCAGATTGAAGTGGTTGGGTTCAATGAACTCAAGACACTGTATGCAGAAGATCCTGATTTTGCAGAGGCTTGGAAAGCTTGCAAGGAACTTGTTACAATGGACAGAACAAGGTGGCTAGATTTCATAATCCAGGATGGCATGTTATTTAAGGGAAGTCAATTGTGTATCCCAAGAAGTTCCATGAGGGAGAACCTGATAAAGGAGAAGCATAGTGGAGGAATGGCAGGACATTTTGGTCGGGATAAGACCATTGCCATTATCAGTGAGCATTATTATTGGCCTCAGTTGTCACAGGATGTGAAGAAGTTTGTACAAAGTTGTAGGGTATGTAAGATGGCTAAAGGAGTGACCCAGAATACAGGCTTATATCAGCCCTTACCTATACCCGAGAGGCCATGGGAGGATATAAGTATGGACTTTGTTCTTGGTTTGCCAAGGACACAATGAGGGAATGATTCAGTCTTTGTGGTGGTTGATAGGTTTTCGAAGATGGCACATTTCATTCCATGTCAGAAGATGCATGATGCAGTCCACATTGCTGACTTGTTCTTCAAAGAGGTGGTGAGGCTACATGGTCTACCAAAGAGTATTGTTTCAGATCGTGACACCAAATTTGTGGGGTACTTTTGGAGGACCTTGTGGAAGAAGCTAAAGAGAGAGCTGAAGTTCAGTTTTGCACACCATCCACAAACCAATGGGCAAACAGAGGTTGTTAATAGGAGTCTAGGTAACCTACTGAGATGTTTGGTAGGAGATAAACCCAAGGGATGGGACTTGATCTTACCCCAAGCAGAATTTTCTTACAACAATTATGTCAACAAAAGCACTAGTAGATCACCATTCCAGATTGTGTATGGAGGTAGCCCCAGAACAGCTCCACAATTTAGGAAGATGGACTAAGAGAAAAAAATAAGTGTTGAAGCCAAAGATTTTGCAGAGCACATCAAGAATATACATGAGAAGGTATAAGAACACATTAATAAGATGAATATGCAATATAAGGCTAAGGCGGATTAGAAATAGAGGAATAAGGAGTTTCAAATTGGCGATGAAGTAATAGTCCACTTGAGGAAAGAAATTTTTCTTGTGGGAAGCTATAAAAAATTGAAGATGAAGAAATTTGGTCCCTGTAATATTTTGAAGAAGCATGATTCAGGGAATGCATATGAGGTAGAGTTTCCTGATGGAATCAACATTTCCCCTGTGTTCAACATTTCAGATTTGACAGAGTATCACAAAGGTGGAATGAAGGAAGCACTAGCAATAGGACAGTATGGCATTCCAACACCTACTTCAGAAAGGGAGGAGATTGAAGCAATCTTAGATAGTCATGTGGGAAGGAGTACCAGAAACAAGCAGTATGAAGAATATCTGGTGAAATGGAGAGGAAGGCCTATGGAAGATTCATCCTAGTTATCTAAGGCAGTGGTTGACTGGTTGGGTTTTCCTCAACCATCTAAGACATGATGGGGTCACTTCTCAAATTACCCTGGGTGTCTGATGCAGGAGCATCCAGTGGTGTAAGGGCAACCTTACATAACCCAAAAATAGTTAAATTTCAAGTTTCTCAGTTTTTAGATGTTTTTACATTTTTGGATACCCTTTTCATCATAATGAAATTCCCAATTTATGGTTTTTTATTTTCTATTCCTGGGTTGAAAGATGTTGCAATTTTAGTTTCTCAGATTTGCACCTGAAAATCTTCTGAGTTAGATTTGAGGCACTTAGAGTTCCCGAAACGGCCGCGAAACTTACCAAAATTGGCGTAGCTAATTTTGAGTGTGTTATTGACTTCGAGACCTTTCCAATGGTTCAAACGGTTCACGAATTGGAGTCTCGTATCAAAAGTTATGACCCCGAGAAGTTGGCGCACTTCCTAGAAGATACAATTGCAAATATTCTTTTGAAATTTGAAATTCAAGTTGTAATTTTCAGCGCCAAATGGCCTAAACTAAAATTTGAATGTTGTTTTAGCTCCAAACTAAAGAGGAGCTCTATTTATGGGTGGGTTTCTAATTTTTGGGGGTATCTTTTTGGGGACAAGCTCGCATATTGCAAAAGGGTTATTCTGTAGCTTTCTGTAACTTGCATGTGTTGTAGAACTTGGGGATTTGAGATCCTCTGCATGTAAGAAGCTCCATTTTCTGAATAATAAAATTATTCTCTTGTTTGTGGGTTATTTTCTGTGTCTCAGGCTGCGCCCTCATCAGGAAGCCTTCATAAAGGGGCTCGTATGCTTTTCAAGTATAGGTAAATCATGAACATCATCAAAGTCATCTTGATCTTCATGATCAGCTAGACCACTAAATGTGTCATGGATCAATGTATTGTACCATCATCTTCAACTATGTTTTCTAGTGCATGATCATCTTCTTCCATAGGATCATTAACTTCATCTTCAATATTCATAGCCCCATGTTCCTCCACTTGCAAAACCACATTCTCCAAGCCGTGATAAATCATATCATGTGCCTTAGTGCACCCCACCTTTATAATAATTATTGACACAAATAAACCATGATCATGATCAAGTTATTTTTTATATATATAAAAATGTTAAAAAAAATTGAAGAAGCATGATTCAGGGAATGCATATCAGGTAGAGTTGCCTGATGGAATCAACATTTCCCCTATGTTCAACATTTTATATTTGATAGAGTATCATGAAGGTGGAACATAGGAAGCACCAACACTAGGAAAGTATGGCATTCCAGCACCTACTTTAGAAAGGGAGGAGATTGAAGCAATCTTAGATAGTCGTGTTGGAAGGAGTACTAGAAACAGGCAGTATGAAGAATATCTAGTGAAATGGAGAGGAAGGCCTGTGGAAGATTCATCCTAGTTATCTAAGGTAGCGGTTGACCGGTTGGGTTTTCCTCAACCATCTGAGACATGACAGGGTCACTTCTCAGATTACCCTGGGTGTCTGATGCAGGAGCATCCAGTGGTGTAAGGGCAACCTTGCATCACCCAAAAATAGTTAAATTTCAAGTTTCTCGGTTTTTAGATGTTTTTACATTTTTGGATGCCCTTTTCGTCATAATGAAATTCCCCATTTACGGTTTTTTATTTTCTATTCCTAGGTTGAAATATATTGCAGTTTTAATTTCCCATATTTGCACCTGAAAATCTTCTGAGATAGATTTGAGGCACTTAGAGTTCCCAGAATGGCCCCGAAACTTACCAAAATTGGCATAGCTAATTTTGAACGCATTATTGACTTTGAGACCTTTCCAATGGTTCAAACGGTTCCCGAATCAGAGTCTCGGATCAAAAGTTATGGCCCTAGGAAGTTGGCGCACTTGCTAGAAGATACAATTGCAAATGTTCTTTTGAAATTTAAAATTCGAGTTGTAATTTTCGGCTCGAAACCGCCTAAACTCAAATTTGAATGTTGTTTTGGCTCCAAACTAAAGAGGAGCTCTATTTATGGGTGGGTTTCTAATTTTTGGGGGTAGCTTTTTGGGGAAAAGCTCGCATATTGCAAAAGGGTTATTTTGTAGCTTTCTATAACTTGCATGTGTTGTAGAACTTGGGGATTTGAGATCCTCTGCATGTAAGAAGCTCCATTTTCTAAATAATAAAATTATTATCTTGTTTGTGGGTTATTTTTTGTGTCTCAAGTTGCGCCCTCATCAGGGAGCCTTCATAAAAGGGTTCGTATGCCTTCTCAAGTACAAGTAAATCATAAACATCATCAAAGTCATCTTGATCATCATGATCAACTGCACCACTAAATGTGTCATGGATCAATGTATTGTACCATCATCTTCAACTGTGTTTTCTAGTGCATGATCATCTTCTTCCATAGGATCATTAACTTCATCTTCGATATTCATAGCCCCATGTTCCTCCACTTGCAAAACCACATTCTCCAAGCCATGATAAATCATATCATGTGCCCTAGGGCGCCCCACCTTTATAATAATTATTGACACAAATAAACCATGATCATGATCAAGTTATTTTATATATATATAAAAATGTTAAAATCATATAAACATTTACAATTTCAATCAATATAAAGACATATAATGAACAACTTACCAATGGACAATAATCATGCCCCCCTTCAACATGACCATACTACCTACAATGTTTCTCAACTGTTGTGATTAAAAGTCTTATCATTTTTAAGCCCTTGCAATTATTGCAAGGACAATAACATTTTCCATAACCCTGTCTTTTCAATCTAGCCCACAATCTATAAAGTGTCTCTTCATTTTATTCTGCACTAATATTATCTGACATGATTTTTATTTACCAAGCTTGAATATTTATATCTTCAAAAAATATTAAACTCACACTCCACTATTGCAAATATAGATGAATTTTCACACTCACTTTTATTTATTAAAAAACATTCGTTGGAACCCTAATGAATACTAACCATATACCAGTTGGCCCACAAATTAAGGAGGCTAACCATATGTCAGCCCACAAATTGATGGAAGGGGATGGTTGACTTTAAGTGTATGTCAAAATAGCAATGAAAATAATGGAGTGTTACAATTTTGACAAACATCAGGCATAAATTTTTTATTTTTTTTTAAATTTCACATTAAATACACAGGTACCTGACAATACATCTAATTATACATCTTTCATCAGAAAGTTTCATCGTATTTTGTAGTCAAATGAGTTAGTGACCCTATCCATGAACAAAATAAAAAATTTCCCTCTCTTTTATTTGTGATTTCCAATTCTAGGTTGAAGATCCATTGACGAGCATTATTGGAGAAAAGTTGTCAAGTTTTCAAAGTTGTCATCTACATTGCAAGATCACAAAAAGTCACCTATAGGTTGCAATTCAGTGTTTCAAACTAAGAGATTTCATAGGAGTGAAGCTATAGGATAACACCAGAGGATTTTAGAATTTTAGATCAACCCAAATACTAGGAATAAATTTCCACTTGTGGCATATGAGTCCCAGTATACCATATTTAAAGCATTTTCTATAGATCCTAGTTTAGCAATTCTAGATTATGATTCCAACCCAAAACCCTAAATTGGGACTAAATCACCCCTACTAGTGTATGAGTTATAATATGCATTAAAAGTTAGATTTTCAAGAGTAAATATTTTTTCAAGCTTCTTCAAATTTCTAGGTTCCCCTTTGTCCTTTCTTTGTTCATTCTTATGATATTCAGTTTCATATATTAGAGTGCATAGTTAGGTTTACATATCAATGGATTTATTTCTTTCCAAGCCCTTTCTTGCTAGTGAACCCCCTTATTGTCTTTAATCACAACCCTAGGAAACCTTATTGTAGAATTATTTCACTCATTTCTATCCCTAGATTGAGATATCTTAGGTTTCCTTGAATGAAACTTGAGGGAAATTGGTGAAGGAACCCTAATCCCCCTTTAATTTTTTTTACCAAACATAGAGCGCCAATTTTTTATGTTTCATTTTGGTGAACTAAAGTGAAATAGTACCTCCTAGTTCCATCTCTCCTAGGGGTGGAAAACCATAATTTATAGTGTTCATTTTGGTAAACTTAGCCTTTAGAATGCCTTATTTCTAATTTGGAGTGAATCATAGTCCTACATCTATCTTACATTAACTTTTCATTAGGTCTTGCATCAGCTAATTTGCATCTAGGGTTTCAAAATATTATATTAGTGAAAATTTATATAGGTTGCATTCTTGCATTTTGAATCATTTAAATTCATTTGAAATATATAATTGCACTTAGTCTAGACATCATTCAAACTAGAAAACCTAACATTGATTCAAAATTTGTTGAAATTAGAGAAAAAAGCCTAATCAGGGACTCATACGCCCCTCTAGGGTATTTAGTCCCAGTACAAGTTGTTTTACCTAATTTCTAAGTATTCTATATGGCCTATTTTGCAACATTTGAATCCCTGGAAAATGCTAAATAAGACTCCAAAAGAATAGAAAATTGTCATCACAAGGGTTTGGGACCTAGGACAACAAACTTTCTATGCTCCACATTTGAGGATAACCCTAGAGATCTCAATGCAAAATAGAAAGAGATCTTGCAATAGGGATTTCCTAGGGTATGTTTAGAGACTAATGAGGGGTTCACCACCAAGTTAAGACTTGGAAAAGAAAATGAAATGCAAGTAGTAATGCTAAGACATAATTTAACGCAAACTTAAACTAAATGACCTATAAATGTATGTAAAATAGAATAACAAGCTATGAGATGAAATGTGTTCACTTAGGAATATGAAGTAGACTAGAAGGAGCCTTGAAATACTCAAAATTCTTAAATTTTGGCCTATTGGGACTCATTTTCCAATCTTAGTGAATTAGTCCTAGATCTGCGTTTTTGCACAGGAACATGTTTTTTGAAAAGGGGTATTTGAATCTAAAAAAACCCTGGAAAAAACATATAGTGGGACTCATTCATCGCTTCTAGTGAATTACTTCCATTCTTATTTTTCAAGAATTCAATGTTTAGATCTGTGCTCTAATCTTTGCTCTTGTCTTCCAAGTTGATTTCTAGATCGAAAACTATTGATTTCGGACCTATAGGTGACTTTTTATGAAGATGGCAACATTGTGACAACTTGATGACTTTCTTCAACCTTGCAACCTTATCTTCAAAGGATCTTCAAGACTTCAAAGCACCTAGATCTACAATCACACAAAGAAAGAGACACAAACTTGCTATTTTTTTGTGAATAGGAGTTTGTCTTGGTCAAACCCCTTTTAGGTAATTAAATCAAATGATGAGATAATTAGAGACATTGAACATGAAACATGAAACATAGGATATGAGACATGAACAATGATACTTTGAATGATGGACACTTGTAAATCTATAATTTATCATGAAGTGGCCATGAAGGATGTAGATCTTGATCATGAAATGAATGAAGAATAATGCTTGACCTTTGATCTTGAATACAACATCACAACACTAGCTCAACAACATGCTTGATGCTTGATGATAATGGATCTTGAAATGCTACAAAAAAATGATGAATAATTATGCCCTTGAATGACTTAGAAATTATCTTGTACACCTTCTTGAGACTCCTATGAAGTATTGTAATCATGAAATTTCTATTAGGAATTCTTTGACAAAAGTATTAGGTGAAAATATGTAAAAGAACCTTGTATTTATACTTAATTATTCAATGATTCCTAAAACTACAACGCTGCAAGCCGACATTAGATCTAGGAGGATAAAATCCTACAAAAATTTTGAATTAATTTTAATTTTATGTTAAATGAAACTCATTCTCCCAAGATGGTGAATGAGTCCCATTGGGCATAATGTATGGGACTAGAATTAAAAAGTTGTTAGAAAGGTGTGAAACTAGGTTCGGGACAAAAAAACCTAGGTGGGACTCATTCATCCAAGGTGGCGAATGAGTCCCAGATCACTAAATGTTATCCCAAAGCTTGAAAGGACCTAAATTATGTTTGGGTGATGATTAATGTTGGTATTATCCTCAAAATTATACATAAATTAAGGCATGTGGATGCAATTTAAGGCCAATTAAAGCATAATAAATCCCAACTATTAAATAAAAACCTTAGAAAAGTGTGAATGTGTTACAACACTTTACAAAACCCAAGAAAAAGGCTTAATTAAGGCACATTTTGGTTAAAAATAGGTTTATTAGAGTCAATTAATTAATAGAATCCTAGAAAAGTGTGATAGTGTGCTACAATAGGGTATGTGCAGGATCATGATGGGCCAAAAAGTGGCAATATGATGGGTATGTGGCTGACGACTATCGTTTTACCCAAAATTGATGAAATGAAAAGGGTTTTTAAAGGAGATTCTTAGCTTTCCATCGATATAAATTATGCTTTAATTTGAATTTAATAAGTAATTATTATTCATTTTATATTCAAATTATGACTAAAGTCCTAATTGATAGGCTGATTGAAAAACATCTATATCTTTCAAATGGTATCACGTTTTTTTAATCCAAAACATGTCTCACATTCTATGATTCGTATAATATAGGATTAAAAAAATAGAAATTAAATTTCATGAAGTTTTGACCAAGTTAAGGTGGTCAGACATACGAGTTTTTATATTTTTTTAAAAGTTGTAATAAAAAATTCATAATTAATTGTTTACCTAGAAAAAAATTACAAAAAAATATGCATCACATTGAGGCATGAGTCCTCTACTTATATCTAAAATCTTATAAAAAAATATTAACATTTTATTCTGGTTATGGTGGTCAGACAAACACCTACTTCTTATTTTTCCTTGAAATTTAAGTACCACTACATTGAAATTTCAAATTTTCACCAAATAGATTTTATTTTTTAAAACAAACCTAGTAGTTTAGAAACTACATTCAATTTTCTAAAAATTCTATTGTTGTATATTTTTGAAATAATATAAATAACTTATTCAAATTTTTACATCAAGTTGCCTAACTCTAATTTTTCTAAATTTTTTGCCACTTAAGGGCCTATTTTTTCCATGATGATCCTACAGATACCTAATACTTTACAACATCTTTACAAGGTACCATTTAAGTTAATTAGTTCACAAGGTCCCAAGACCTAATTTGGGTGTGTTAGATAAATTACAACACTAAGTCAAGGTATCCTTAAGCTCAATTTCACAAGGAGGTCCCAAACATGTGTGAAAATGTCACCAATGACAATTTTAAAAACTACATTTAGCCCCCACTTTAGTGAGAGGATTAACTTGCTTCAAGCTTACACTAAAGTAGACATTCAAGAGGGGTCAAAATATACCAATGCAGATGAAAAATGATGAAAAATATCAAAGGAGGTGGCCAACCCCCAGAATTTGAGATCCTTCATCAAACCAACATGAGAACAAAAGGACACGCACAAGGTGAATGATTTGCAACAAAAAAAGATACACAAGTATACAATGCCAAAGACATAAAAGAGAAATAAAAGAATAAGATAGGTGGAACCAACTTGAACCAAAATGTGCTCACCCTAAGGCCACAAAACTTTATGTCATCCACATGGTGAGCATCTACAATATGCTCACTCTGGGGCAACAAAACTTCAGGTCGTCCATAGGGTGAGTATCCAAAAAGGGTGAGAAACATAACCAATATGTTCCCACAAAATGTGAGTGGCTAAGGGAAGTCATGCCTTCATTTGGATCTCATATAAATAGACCAAAGCTATACCTCCTGATAACTTTGATAAGGTACCACACAATAATGATCTTTGAGCTTCATGAGACAAGAAGAACTTTGTATGCTTGGATCTCATGAACAAACAATGAACTTCAAGCTACACCATGAAAAGGGGATGCCCCCAAAAGGTAGTATGTCACATGTGATCAAACTTAAGGCATGTCGAGTCCACATCCCAATCTTTCCCTTATATGTACATGAAAGGTAGTCAACTATCCAAAAGAAACAACAAGTGACATACAAGGACAAGGCTACATAACCCTTGCCCCCACTTAGTGCAAGATAAGGATAAGTTGAATAGGATGAAAATAAATGTTAATTAGAAGAAATAGATACATCAACACAAGGAAGAGCATCATATTCCTTAAGAAGTTGAATTTTTCTACTCAAAGCCCTACATTCATTAGTAGAATGAACATGAACTCTATGATATGCACAAAATGAGCTCTTGTAGTAAGATTTATTTTGTGTTCTTGGAGAGAGAGATATCAAACAATATTTGAGCACTCTCAACAAGATACTTTCTTGATCAAAAGTATAGGATGTTTCTTTATATTGTGACAAAGATATCTCTTGATTAGTATTAGTTATCATACCTACACAAGACTCTTTAGATTGTGATATTTTGTTCTCTCCTTGAAAGGAGGATGTAAAATCTATCGGAATTGAATCATAAGTGTTTAGCATGATGATATTAATGTTAAGCGAGGACTTCTCTATTTCTTTCAAAGGAAAACAATCAAGACCACTAGTGTCTATCAATTCAGGATGCACCACTGTTAAAGTTGGCTTAGAGGAGTCTTTTGTAAGAGTATTGATATTAAGTGAAGGCTTGTTTGTTTCTTTTAAGGGACAATAGCCAATACCATTAGTCGTTCCTTGCATGTTATGCTATATAGGGACATAGATACCTTGCTCTCTGCCACCACATCCTTTCCACTATATCCTAGTTGTTTCATAAGTTCATAACCTCTTTCATAAATCTTTTTCATTTCTTTTGGATTTGGTGGTTGTTGATAGTCAAATTCATCGATGTTTGTTGTGTATTTTTTTTGTCTTTTGGTCTAAAGTGGTTGAGTTGGATTCTTGTATACATACTTCATGATACGATGAAGAGTGGAAGGCACCCAATTCATTACATGAACCCGCGATCTATCTAAAATAATATTGTATGAAAGATCATGAGGCATAACATGGATTAGTGTTTCTAATGTGGCCTTTCCAGTTGTAATAGGAAAAATGATCACACCAAGTGAATTTTTTCCTACGTTGTTAAATCCCTTAATAGATAAAGAATTAGATTGAATTTTCATTTATCCACACCAAGATTATCCAAAAGGGATACACTACAAAAATTAAGAGTGGAGCCATTGTCAATGAGGGTTCTCTTTATGCCTATCCTTTTATATCGAGATAGTATTATGAAAGCTTAAATTTTTTTTTGCACTTCAAAAGAGGGGAGTTAACTTTGGTGAAAAATAGTGTCAAAATTTCTTCCTTGGATCATTGTTGCTATGTCATTCAAGTTTTCACTAGAGGGTACCTCAACTTGTTGCAAGGTGGTTTGAAGCATAATGTTATAGTTAGGTGGATTATTAATTAGGTCCAATAGGGATATTTTTGCATGAGTATTATTAAGTTGTTCAACAAGATCATACTCCTTTCCACTATGTGAAGGTAAACAAGGAGCACTAGGCAAGATGGGATTAGGAAAATATAAGGTTGTTGAGGTTGATTGTCTTGGTTGTGAATTTTTTCTAGTGTTATATGTATGAGCAATAGTATTATGACTCGGTTGTTGTGAAAAATTATTCTAAGGTGGGTAGAGGATAAGTTTGGGTTTATTTTGAGTTTGTTTTTTGTGTGATGGTGGGTAAAGAATTATAGGATTCTTAGGATGTCCAATGCGATATGTAGGAGGTCCAATAGTCAAGGAGAATCTAATGGACACTTGTACATTCATAACCTCAACGAATTTGGTTTGATGTATTTCTAATAAAGTGCAATCTAGTATCATCTTTTTACAATAATACAAGGGAATTGCATCACTATCATTTTATTGCACCATGATATCCTCCCTAGAAGGAGAGTGTTTAGGAGAACTACAAACCAATGTTTTTTGACATTAAAGGACTGGTTCTTCCAAAATGGCTTCATTGCAAGTAGGGGATGATCAATGGTTGTATTTTCTTACTTAATAAGGTTTTTCCTAGGTGAAGATTGAGAACTAACATTTTCATGACTTTCATAGTTCAAAGCATCTTCTCCACAAGTAGGAAATATACTAGGAGAAGAACAAGTATGATTTTCATGATCATTTATGATTTCATTCCTTTGTTCTGTATTGTCTTCCAAAATAGGATAAGTAAGGGAATGATCATAAAGAGGGTTGTTATAGACGTTTAATGTTTTATCATCTAACACCAACATATCCTCAAAATTTACAATTTCATCGTCTAAAAAATCATCACAATAGGGAAAAGTGATGGGAGACAAATATATACTAGTTGAAGTTTCAATGGTCTCCTAGTGTGTTATGTGATTATCATGATTACCTACGGTTTTTTCTTCTTGTTCATCAATGTCTTGTCCACTAAGAGAGGTAAGAGGAGAGAAACAACAAGGGCTATCAAAACTCTAATTGATTGGTTCCTCTAACAACAAAATTTATTCTTCATAAATAGGAGATATATTGGGAGAAGAACAAATATTATTGTTAGGATTGTCCAATGTTCTATTCTCTTTCACTAAAACACTCTCATAGGGAAGGGATATAAATTTTTTCTTAGCGTACCTAAAAAGGTAAGTTACTAAAATTGTTTGAAAATTTTTGAAAAGAACTTCTAACCATTTTATTCAATGCTTCAAGAATGTAAACAATGTGTATCCAACGACAAAAAGTACTTTTATCCAACACATGCAAAACTTTAAGAATGCAAACAATGTATATCCAAAAATGAAAATAACTTTTATCAAACTTATGCAAAGTTTTATGAATGTAAACATTGTGTATGTAAAAATGAAAAGTACTTTTATCTATATTACATATGCAAAGTTTTAGAAATGTGATCATTTTCAAATCTAATGATGCTTGTAATTGAAATGATTTAAAAAATGAGTAGCCTAAATTGATGCTTTTCACCTAGATGGATAAAGAAAATGTTCCTAAAAATTTCTAGGCTTATAGTATATGTTACTAGGAAGCTTAGGAAGCAAAAAAATGAGGTTTTTTATGCTATAATTTAAGGTAGTTTAAAATCTAGAATGGGACTAATTTTCCTAGAGGGGTGTATGAGTCCCAATTAGGGTTTTTTCACAATTTTCAAGAAATTTTAACTATTTTCTATGCTTTTTCATTTGTATAAACTATAATCTAAGTAAAAACAAAAATTTTGTATAATTTTAAATGATTTGAAATGAAAAATGAAACCTATATGCACTTTAACTAATGCAAAATTTGGAAATCTGACGAGGGAGAAAACTCGAGACACAAAAATAATGCAAACAACTAGAAAACTTTATTATTATTCAATAATGAAAATATTACATGTAGAGGATCCCAAATCCTTGAGCTTTGCGATACATGCAAGCTACAAAAGTTTCAAAAAAATTACAGAAATTACAGAAAATCCCCTTTTCGCAGCATGCGAACTCTTTTCCCCAAAAAGCTACCCAAAAATCAGAAATTAGCTCATAAATAGCACCTTTTCGGTTTGGAGCCAAAAACAACATTATAGTTATGAGTTTTGGTGGTTTGGCGCCAAAAATTGAAATTTGAAATTCAAATTTAGATTCACATTCAAAAATTAGCACATTCCTAAAAATGCACCAACTTCCAGCAGCCATAACTTTTAATCTGACTGTCGGATTTTCAATGATAATACCTTTTCGGAAAGCTCTCGAAAGGACGATGTTTCACATTTTCGCAAATTTTTAGGCCCATCCGAAACCGTTTAGTGCCTCAAACTGGACTCGGAAGGTTTTTCAGGGCAAAAAGCAGAAACTGGAACTTGAATAACTTTCAAACCGTGAATGATCTTGACCTGATTCTTTCTTCAAAGTGCTTATTTTTCCATCCTGAACCTTCCCATAAGTTTCTATCTTCCCATGCGTTCAAATTCACTCCTGCTAAAACTAGCAATTGAGCAGAAAAAGCAAAAAAGTAGTTCTGAAAGTTGGAAACTCTTATTCTAGGAAAAGGGTATCCAGAAATGCAAAAACATCTACAAAAAGCAAACAACAGGAAAATGGAAAGCATCTTTTTGGGTGATGCAAGATTGCCCTCACACCGCTGGATGCTCCTGCATCAAAATCCTAGAATGCTAATTAACTAATGCAAATCCTAATGTAATGTTAATGCAAGAAAGATATAGGATGATGAAGCTCTCCAAATCAAAATTTATGATGTTCTAAATATAGGTTCACTAAAATATAAGAATAGAAAATTATCGTCACAAGGGTTTAGGACCTACGACAACAAACTTTCTTTGCTCCACATTCAAGGATAACCCTAGAGATCTCAATGCAAAAGAGAAAGAGATCTTGCAATATGGTTGTCCTATGGTATGCTTAGAGACTAATGAGGGGTTTACCATGTTGTAAAAAATCAACACTGAGAGGGGGGGTGAATCAATGTTCTACAGAAATTAACTTTGTTAGTCTGACCTTTAATCCACTTAAAGCATTTAATCAAAAGTAATATGTAGAAACAAAAAGCAAGAAACCACATAACCATAACAGAAGGATTTTTATGTGGAAACCCTATTAGCAAAAAAACCACGGTGGATGGCCAATCCACAATAAGTTCTAAGTATACCCAAAAGAAGTATTACAAAATGGGAATGCACTTGCATTTAGGGTCACTTCCTAGAGCTCACTACTCAAAATATGGGCTCACTACCCTTACAATGATCTGGATTAGATCCAAAAGAAAGTAAACTAAATGGATAACATCTACTAATGCTTGATTACAATTTCAGTTAAGCTCTGATGATTAACTTTTGTCTGTTTGATTGATATCAAACTTTTGTTCTATTGTTCTCAAGTTCACACACAAAATCTTTATGTACAAGTGAAACTATGCATGATATCGCTCAAATACTCTTTTGATGTTCATAACATACACCAATACACTTTCTTCATGCTTACAAATGATGTAATCGATCATCTAAATATATATGTGACTAAGGATTTAATCGCTACAAGCTAGCTCAATAAAACTTAAGAATATTTGCAACTTGTTGGCCCAAATCATGAATAATTTTGATGCGTATTCAAAAAATTCAGCTAGTCCATAGCTAGGACCCATAATTAAACATTTGAACATGAAAAAATCTTGGATTTTTTCACTTAACACATTCACAACGTACCACATTCACTAAGTCGGCTACAACAAACAAATAGACAAAAAGTATCCAATTGGACCTCCAAACACGTGTTGCAACTCATGCAACAACACAAAATTCAATAACAAGATAATCCACATGCTCATCAAGTAATTCCAGGGATCCACAACACAAAATAATGATCTGGTGAAGCTATCTGACTGGATACCATGTTCCTAAAGTATTCTACTGGTAATACACATTATTTTACTTTACTTGTCGATATGATTAGATATTGATTTGTGGATCATGGGGATGACTTCAGTTGCCATCAATGATAACACTAGAAGCCATATGCCAACACACCACCAAGTTAAGACTTGAACAAGACAATGAAATGCAAGTAGTAATGATAAGACATAATTTAATGCAAACTTGAACTAAATGACCTATAAATGTATGTAAAATAAAACAAGGTGTGAGATAAAATATGTGCACCTAGGAATCTGAAGTAGACTAGAAGGAGCCTTGAAATACTAGAAATTTTCAACATTTGGCCTATTGGGACTCATTTTCCAATCTAGGTGAATCAATCCTAGATTTGGGTTTCTGCACAGGAACATGTTTGTGGAAAAAGGGTACCTGAATCTACAAGAACCCTGAAAAACACTTGTAGTGGGACTCATTCAGCACTTCTAGTGAATTAGTCCTATTTCATGTTTTTAGGAATTCAAATTTCATATTTGTGCTCCAATCTCTACTCTTTTCTTCCAAATTAATTTATGGATTTGAAACTGCTGATGTTGGACTTGCAGGTGAATTTTTATGAAGATAAAAATCTTGTGACAACTTGATGACTTTATTCAACCTTGCAACCTTATCTTCAAAGGATCTTCAAGTCTTCAAAGCACCTAGATTTGAAATCACACAAAGAAAGAGAGAAAAAATTGCCAATTTTTAGTGAATAGGGGTTTTTCTTAGTCAAACCCCTTTCAGGTAATTAAATCAAATGATGAGATAGTGAGAGATGAACATGAAACATGAAACATAGGACATGAAAAAAGAACAATGATACCTTGAATGATTTCTTGTAAATCTGTAATCTAGCATGAAGTGGCCATGAAGGATGTAGATCTTGATCTTGAAATGAATGGAGAACAATGGTTGACCTTTGATATTGGATACAAGATAACAACACTAGCTCAAAAAAATACTTGATGCTTGATGATAATGGATCTTGAATTTTTGAAACAAATCATGAAGAATTCTACCCTTGAATTCCTTAGAAATTCTCTTCTAAACCTTCTTGACACACCTATGAAGTCTTTTAATCATGAAATTTCTATTAGGAATACTCTCACAAAAGTCTTAGGTGAAAATTCATGAATGAACCTTGTATTTATACTTAATGATGCAAGAATTCCTGAAATTACAACACTACAAGTTGACATCAAATCTAGGAGGATAAAATACCACCAAAAATTTGAATTAATTTTAATTTTATGTTAAATGGGACTCATTCAACCAACATGGTGAATGAGTCCCAATGTATGGGACTAACATTCAAAAGTGCTTAGAAAGGTGTGAAACTAGGTTCAGGACCCAAAAAACTAGGTGGGACTCATTTTCCCAAGGTGGTGAATGAGTCCTAGATCACTAAATCTAGGCCTCAAAGCCTAAAAACACCTAAATTATGATTGGGTGATTATTAATGTTAGAATTATCCTCAAAATTATACATAAATTAAGGCTTGTCGATGTAATTTAAGACTAATGAAAGCATAATAAAGCCCAATTATTAAATAAAATATTAAAAGGAACATGACAACTAAGAGTGGGGGTGAATTAGTTGTCACCAAATTCAAACATAAAACTCCTAAAACTTATCAACTTCACAACCACACTATTTTGTTATTAAGTATGAAGATGAAATGTAGATTGTAGAAAGTAAAATCAACACAATGAACACCATATTTTATGCAAAAAACCCAATAAGGGAAAAACTGTGTTGAGGATTAACTCTCAATATAAAGTGATAGAAAAATTGAATACAAGAGGCTCATTGTCCAGAATGGGACTCACTATCTAGAATAGGACTCACTATTTAGATACAAAGGCTTATTGCCTACAGAAAGGACTCACTATCCAATAGGGAGGTTCACTTCCTATAGATACAAAAGATAAAAAAAAAGATCCACCATAGTAATTTACACACATCCATAGCCTTGATCAGAAGATTGTAGAAACCTTCAACTCACTACTTTTAGGAATCTAAAACAATGAAGTATTGTTGAGCTTCAACTCACTTTCACACAACTCTACTCTTCAATTGTGTCTTACTTTGTTACTTTTCATCATCTAATCCTTCACATCTCAAATTAAATTTATACCATCTTCAACCTTAAAATCATTCTCCAAGGTCAGCCACATACACTTCATTTCATAAATTCAAACTAGGTCAAAAACTCAACATTCCCACAGTGTAAAAGAATGAAAGTGGACCAATTAAAAACTTAACCAAGACCAAAAGCAATGTCTCGGATCAAACACATGCTTCCTTAATTCAATTTTAAATTCTTCATATGAAGTGTAAACACCAGGTCATCCAAACCTAATGAAATCACAAATGAACATTGAAGTACACACTTTCCAATAGGAATATAACATGTGGACAATGTAAGACATTTCATCATGCATGAGAACACATCTTAGATACTTCCAAATACATCCCCAGTAGGTGTAAAACCCTCAAACACAAAAATATTTCTAATTGTCCATCTAGAATATGCAATCCCACACAACTCTAAAGCTCATCTTCCATAGCACCAAAACTCAAACATCTCTGCCATAACCTAGAGAAAATAATTACAAGAAAAATTCTAGATCTGTAAGACCTTAAACAAAATAGTAGAGGATTGCAGTGCAAAAACATTTCTCCCAGTCCATAGATAACCAACTTTTGAAAAGTAGTTCACACACCGGTGAACACAACTTTAACCTTCCATCAAACCAATAGCAACAAATCAGGAGATATCACCAACAAATCACCAAAAACAAACCTTTAGATCCACATGAGCATGCGATCAACATAGAAGAAATGTAGAGCACATGTACTAGAGCACATTTTGAACACATACATTACTTTTACTTCACTCTTTATTATTTTTCAACACATCTACAACATCATAAGGATAGGTCCATATACTCACAACATCTCAATAGAATCTCAACTATACATACACAATCTGCAACATTCTAAATAGTGTTGACATCAATGACAACATTAATGAATACACCACCAAAATTTTTCATACTTGCAACAATCTCCCCATTTTTCATTGATGGAAACATATTACATGAAAAACCGTCAAAGACCACATTCTCCTGTAAACACCCTACACAATAATCTAGGAGAACACCTTTTCTCTTTCTCTTTTACTATTTTTCACATGACTCTCTCTCCCCCTTTGACATCAATGGAAAATATCAAAATTGTGATCACTCCCCCTTAGGAGTGCACCCATTCAACTCATACTACAATAATGAAAACTTTCTACTCCCCATGTGGAGTAGACCCATTCCTCAGCCTCAATAAATGAAGAATTTGTTAATCCACTGGACTGATGCACCTCCATGTGCAAATAGTTCAGAGGGCCAATGATCCCCAATGTCTCCCTATGATACTCAAAAGTATCCTTCGGTAGATCCTTAGTGAATATATCTACAATCTATTCCTTTGTTGACACATACTTCAGCCTAACTTTATTCTCCAACACCTTCTCTCTTAGGAAATGATATCTGATAGATTTTCTTTCTTTCTTGAATGCATTACCATATTCTTTGAAATGTTTATAACACTTGTATTGTCACAGAAAATAGGAATAGGCTCATCACATACCACTCCAATATCTTTCAAAGTTTTCTTCATCCACAAAACCTATGTGCAGTAAGATGTTGCAGCAATATACTTTGCTTCTATAGTGGATAAAGAAACCGAGTCATATTTTTTATTCAACCAAGAAACCAATATTCCTCTAAGAAAGAAATCACCTCCATTAGTACTCTTCTAGTCATCGACACAACCAACCCAATCTACATTGGTATAAGCACTTAAAGTGAAATTAGCATCCTTAGGATACCATAAGCCATAATTTGGTGTACCTTTAAGATATCTTAATATCCTCTATATAGCTATAACATGTGCTTCTTTGGGTTTTTCTTGAAATCTAGCAACTAAACATACTGCATGCATGATATTCAGTTTGGCAGGAGTAAGATACAACAGTCCACCAATCATAGATCTACATTTTCTTTGATTAGCTTTAGTAGATTCATCATATTTACTTAGCTTATAGCTAGTCACCATAGGAGTACTAACCAGTTTGGATTCATCCATTCCAAACTTTTTTAACAACTCTTTCACATACTTAGATTGTGAAATGAATATCCCTTTATCAGTTTGATTTAATTGAATACCAAGAAATAAATTCAACTCACCAACCATTGACATTTCAAATTCTTTTTCCATTTCCTATATAGTCCAGATCTTTCTCTCAACCACTCCATTATGTTGAGGGGTTCTTGGAGCAAAAAAGTGTCTCTTTATGCCATGCTCTTCAAAAAATGCATTAAAATAACTAGAAGCGAACTCTCCACCTCTATCATATCTCAAACATTTGATTCTTAGGTTCACTTCATTTTCTACTCTCGCTTTGAACACTTTAAACCTATCCAGAGCCTGAGTCTTTTCTCTAAGAAAAGAAACCCATGTCATTCGAGAATAATCATCAATAAGGAGCATGAAATACCTATCACCATTTATGCATTATGTTCTAGTAGGATCAAAAAGGTCTGTATGAATTAATTCCAACATTCTAGTAGAATGTTTCTCTTTTCCTTTAAAACTGTATCTTGTTTGTTTCCCTAGCTGACAACTTCTGCAAGCAATATTAGTAGGCTTTATTATTTTAGTTAGACCTCGAAAAACATCTCTTGAACTAATTGTGACTAGATTATCAAAGTTTACATGTCCCATTCTTCAATGCCACAACCAAATTTCATTTTGTATGTGCAGGATCATGATGAGCCAAAAAGTGGCGATATGATGGATATGTGTAGGGTATGTGGCTGATGACTTTTTTTTTACCCAAAATTGATGAAACGAAAAGGGTTTTTAAAGGATTTTCATAGCTTTCCACCAATATAAATTATGCCATACTTTGAATTTAATAAATAATTATTATTCATTTTCTATTTGAATTATTACTAAAGTCTTGATTGATACGATGATTGAAAAATATCTACAGCTTTGAAATGGTATCGCATTTTTTGAATCTAAAACATGTGTCACATTCTATGCTTTGCATAATATTGGATTAAAAAAATAAAATTTGAATTTCATGAATTTTTGACCAAGTTAAGGTGGTTAGACATATGAGTTTTTATATTTTTTAAAAGTTGTAATAAAAAAATCATAATTAATTATTTACTCGAAAAAAAATTACAAAAAAAATGCATCACATCTAGAAATGAGTTCTCTACTTATATCTAAATTCTTATAAAAAATATTATCATTTTATTGTGGTTAGGGTGGTTAGGAGACACCTACTTCTTAATTTTTCCCTGAAATTTAAGTACTATTGCATTGAAATTTAAAATTTTCACCAAATAGATTTTTTATTTTTAAATAAACCTAGTAGTTTAGAAACTACATTCAATTTGCTACAGATTCTATTCTTACATATTTTTGAAATAATATAGATAACTTATTCAAATTTTTACATCAAGTTTCCTAACTCTATTTTTTTTTTAATTTTTTGCCACTTAAGGGCCTATTTTTTCCATGATGATCCTGCACATACCCTTAACCTAAGATACAAGGAATTGACCATCAACACCCTTAAGCTAATAGATGATTCCATGAGTTCTCCTTCCTATGGAAACCAAAGGTCTGGATCATTTTCTAATCTCATGGGTATTCTCCTAAAAAACAAGTTTAAAACCTTTGCTACACATATGTTCAACACTGAAAATGTTATTCCTTAGACCCTTTCGATAATATACATCATCAATGTTGTGTATTCATCAAAAATAATTATACCTTTCCCAACAATCTTTTCTCCTAAATAATCACCGAACATGACCAAACCACCATCATACTTTTCAAGTTTAGTAAACTTGATTTTATCTCTGGTCATGTGATTAGAACATCCACTACCAATCACCCAATAGTCTACACCCTATCTAGCATGAAATGTGATGACCAAAATACCTTCCATCTTATCCTTCTTGTTCTTTGAATCACTTTTTCTTGCACAGTTTCTAGAGTTAGCAGACATAGATTTACTCTCCAAAGATAAGAACAAGCATTCACTATCATCATTATCATAATCATATTCATTATCAAAGATTCCAACTTCTTCTCTAACATAGTACAACTTTTTGTATTTCTTATCCTATCTATCTTTATGATCTTTGTTCTTCTTATGTACAATTCTATTTGGACATATTGAAGCATAATGACCAATATTACCACAAATGAAACATTTAAATGGAAACATAGCTTTATACTTACTAGTACCTTTCTTGAACTTCCTTGTAAAGTTCTCTTCCAACTCATCTAAACAATCACTATCTTAATCATCTTCAATCTTTGTTTGTTTAAAAGTGTTTTTTGTCTTTTCCTCTTTCTTTCCAAACTTTCTCATCTCAAATGTAGTCAAGGTGCCAAATATCTCTTCTTTAGTATATGTCTTAGGATTATATGTTTCCTCAATAACTAAAAATTTGTCACTATAACATTCTAGTAGAGTCATTAGAATCTTCTCAATTATATCTTCATCAGTCAGAGTGCCCCCTTGATTTCTAACTTCATTTTCTACCAAATCAATTCTCTGAAAATAGTTTACAATATATTCTTCTTCTTCCATTTTCATATTCACATATCTATGCTTTTCCATCAGCTTCTTTTTCAATTTCACTCTATCATTTCCTTCATAAAGATCTTCCAACTTCTTCCAAACGTCATAAGCAGTGCCTAGAGAGATAACTTTTGTTTGTTGAGTCTTGGATAAAGCACTGTAAATAACATACCTCACTTTTTCATTCTCCTCATAAGCATAAACCTCATCTGTATTAGTAGGACAACTCACCAGAGCAACATAGTCCATATCAACAGCCTTCCAGGTCTTGTAACCAAGAGAGATAATATATCCTCTCATCTGCACTTTCTAGTCACTATAATCAAATCCATCAAACATAGGGATTTCAACCTTATGTGCCATCAAATCTTCCTTAAGCGGTTAAGCTTTGCACGGTCAAGGAACCAAGGCTCTAATACCAATTGTTAAAAGGAATAGAACAACTAAGAGGGGGCGCCAATAATTTGTCAACAAATTCAAACATAAAACTCCTAACACTTATCAAATTCACAAACACATTATTCTATTATTAAGTATGAACATGAAATATTAATAACATAAAGTAAAATGAGCACAATGAGCACTAGATTTTATGTGGAAAACAAAATAAGGGAAAAGCCATGGTGAGGATTAACTCACAATATAAAGTGATAGAAAAAAAATACAAGAGGCTCACTACCCAGTGTTCACTACCCAGAATAGGACTCATTATCCAAAATAGGACTCACTATCCAAATACAAAAGCTCACTTCCTAAAGAAAGGACTCATTGTCCAACAAGGAGGATCACTACCTATAGATACAAAAGATAATAGAAATATCCACAACAATAATTTACACATATCCATAGCCTTCATCAAAATATTGTAGAAACCTTCAGCTCACTACTTTCAGGAATCTAACACAATGTTCACTTTTGCACAACTCTTCTCTTCAATTGTGTCTTACTTAATTACTTTCCACCATATAATCCTTTGCATCTCGACTTGCATTTATACCATCTTCGACCTTAGAAACATTCTCCAAGGTTGACCACATACGCTTCATTTCATAAATTTAAAATAGGTTAGCAACTCAACATTCCCGCAGTGGAAAAGAATGAGAGTGGACTAATTACACACTTAACCAAGACCAAAAGAAAAATCTTGAATCAACCACATGATTCCTTAATTAAATTTTAAATTTTGCATATGACGTGTAAACACCAAGTTGACCAAACCTAATGAAAACACAAATGAACATTGAAGTACATGCTTTCCAATAGGAATATAATACACGAACAACATAACACACTTCATCATGCACAAGAACACATCTTAGATACTTCTAGATAAATTCATAGTAGGTGTAACAACCCTCGAACACAAAACTCTTTCCAATAGTCCATCCAAACTATGTAATCCCACACAACAACTGTGAAGCTTATCTTTTGTGCAACCAAAACTTGAACATCTCTGCCAGAACCTAGAGAACATCATTACAAGACAATTTCCAAATCCACAAGACCTGAAACAAAAAAAAAGGGATTGCAGAGTAGAAACATTTCTCCCCATCCACAAATAACCAAATTTTCCAAAATATTTCACACTGGTGAACACAACTTTCACCTTCCGTCAAACCAACAACAAATCAAGAGATATCACCAACAGATTACCAACAACTAACCTTCAGATCCACACAAGAATAGGATCAACACGGAGCACATATCAAAGCACATTCTAAACACATACATAACTATAACTTCACTCTTTATTAGTTTTCTCAAAAGTGTTTGGTAACCCATCATTTCAACACATTTGCAACATCATAAGGATATCTCCATGTACTCACAACATCTCAACTATACATGCATAATCTACAATAT
Source organism: Sequoia sempervirens (assembly GCA_007258455.2). Taxonomy (NCBI): domain Eukaryota; kingdom Viridiplantae; phylum Streptophyta; class Pinopsida; order Cupressales; family Cupressaceae; genus Sequoia; species Sequoia sempervirens. The sequence continues at coordinate 428,885,739 of VDFB02281492.1, read as the reverse complement.
TCTAACTTTGTTGACATCAATGACAAAATTAATGACAACACCACCAAATTTTCTCATACTTGCCACATAAAATCCTTATAAAAGTGTGAAAGTGTGTTACAACACTTTACAACACCCAAGACAAGGCTTAATTAAGGCACATTTTGGTTAAAAATATGTTTATTAGACTCAATTAATTAATTAATAGAAGCCTAGAAATGTGTGAAAGTGTGTTACAATACTTTACAACACCTTTACAAGGTACCATTTAATTTCATTAGTTCACAAGGGCCCAATAAAACACCATTTCAAGGCATCCTTAAGCTCAATTTCACAAGGAGGGCCTAAACAAGTGTGAAAATGTCACTGACGACATTTTTTGACACTACAGTTTCATATGCCTCTCTAGGCGATTTAGTCCCATGTCAGATCTTAAACTATATTTTCTAGTTGTTTCCATTCCTTTGTTTATTGTTGTTAGATTTCTATTTTGGTTTACAAGGTTTCTATTTCATTCATTTTATTCCATCTAGTTTAATTTGGTTTCATTTCAATTGCATTTATAAAAATAAGAATCATAATTAAAGAATATAATTTATCTTGTGTTCACTACATTTAGCTTGCATTCATTAATTGTCCTTTGCATGAACTTTACTACTTGGTGTCCTATTGCTAATTTTATAGCTAGAATAAGTTTGAGACTCATGCCATCCCATGATAGCACAATCATCATGGATCTTGGGTTATCTAATTCTTTAACTCCTAGTGTTGGCACTAGTTCACTAGGTATGGATCATACCATTAATAACTCTTTACCTTTATCTAGCATGACAATTGTTGAAACAAAGGTTGCTAGTATTCCACAAGAAAACATAATCCAAATACATGAAGACTTGGAAAACCTACAAAATCAACAAAGTACTAAAAATATTTCATCCACTAGTATCCCTACCATAGATATCATACATTGCATGATTGAAAGTGAAGAAGGAATTGAACTTGTGCGTAACCTAGCTCATTTTTTTGGAAAACATCTTACCTCAATGACTAGTTGTGCTCTACCTTCAAACATTTCCCAAAGTCAAGGAGGAACCCAAATTCCTCCTCCCACAACCAATGCCTTTGTTCCTACCTATACCAACCCTTAAGTTAGAACAACGATGCAACCTACTAGGAATGTCATTCCTACCTTAGGTAATTATGCTAGCATCCCTAGTACCTTTGTGGCATCACACATCATATAGATCCTACCACTTACCTCCCATAAGCGAGTATGTGGAGGACCATGATGGGAAAAAAAGTGGTGATATGATGGGTATGTGTAGGGTGTGTGGCTGATGACTTTTTTTTACCCAAAATTGATGAAATGAAAAGTTTTTTTGAAAGGATATTCTTATATTTCCACCAATATAAATTATACTTTACTTTGAATTTAATAAATAATTATTCTATTTGAATTATAACTAAAGTCCTGATTGATAGGCTAATTGAAAAATATCTATAGATTTCAAAACGTATCACATTTTTTGAATATGAAACATGCATCACATTCTATACTTCACATACTATAGGATTAGAAAAAAAAAATCATGAAATTTTGACCAAGTTAAGGTGGCCAGACATACGAGTTTCTATATTTTTTAAAAGTTGTAATTAAAAATTCATAATTAATTATTTACTTGGAAAAAATTACAAAAAATTATGCATCACATCTTCACATGAGTCCTCTACTTATATCTAAAATCTTATAAAAAAATATTTATCATTTTATTGTGCTTAGGCTTGTCAAACAAGCACCTACTTATTTTTTCCCTAAAATTTAAGTGCTACTGCATTGAAATTTCAAATTTTCACCAAATAATTTTATTTTTTTAAAATAAACCTAGTAGCTTACAAACTACATTAAATTTTCTATAGATTCTATTCTTACATATTTTTGAAAGAATATAGATAACTTATTCAAATTTTTACGTCAAGTTTCCTAACTCTGATTTTTCTAAAATTTTCACCACTTAAAGGCTTAGTTTTTCATGATGATCCTACACATACCCAAGCATTCCGTTCACTTCCCCCTTAAACACATATACACCTCCACCTAATTCACCTCCATATCAAAATGAAACCAATGACACCATCCTTAACCAACTTTTGCAAAATGTTTCATCCCTTCAAAATAAAATTCCCACCATAAACCAACATCAAAATCACCAACGTACATACTATATTAAAAGAAATCCCTTATCCTTGGAAATATTGACAACAACAATACCACAAGGTATAGAGATTCCTAGATTTGAGAAATATGGAGGAAAAGGAGATCCTTCTAAAAAAATTTCTGCTTATACTGCCTTATGTAGTGATTTTTTCCTTGAGGATAAGCTCTTGGCTAACCTTTTCCCTAGGTCCTTGAAAGATACTACTTTAGAATGGATTTCCTCATTATCAAATAACTCAATTCGTTCATTCAATGAACTTGTTGAGGCCTTTATAAACCATTTCCAAGTACACATGTCTCCTAAGATGACTTTAGTCGATTTGATGAGATGTAAGAAAAAAGATGATTAAAAGGTTACTAACTTTATTTCACATTACCAAATACTTCATTCCAAAATTAATATAAATATTCTTAATCCTCACCTTCAACAACTTTTCATTGAGAACTTGCAAACTAAGATATAAGATAAGCTTGGCATAATGAAGTTTCCTTCCTTTATGTACTTATGTATTTCCTTTCATGATTATCAAAACTCGGTTAGTATTCATGAAACAAAATCCACCTCTAGTTGTCCTAAAAAAACTTAATCCACAAATCAAAACAATTATGAACCTTTTAAGAAATATAATTAAGAGTTCCTTCAATGAAATCCCCCTCAACCAACTCAACATGTGGATACCCAAGTGGCTGCTATAAGGAAGACAACTCCTTTCACATTTGGGGATTTGTCTAGATAAATTACTCCCTTACCCAATACCCTCCATAGCACAATGTCATAACTTCTAGAACAAAAAATGATCACTTTTCCTCTCATTAAAACTCCCAATCCTAATAAGCCTTTACCTTGGACAACATTTAGATCGAATCCTTACTGCCATTATCACTGACAAAATGGACACATGGAACATTGTAAGCATCTTAAACATCTTGTGCAAGACCTCATTGATTCTGGTTGTCCTCAAATTGAAGGTGTTAATGATCAAGGAAATAGATTTGTTACCCCTCCTAACCAAAACTTGCAAATATTTAACAAACCTATGCCAAATCATAATATTTCATTTGTCAAAGCTAGTGAAAGTAAGAAGAATGATGTGATGAATTTTGACACAGATTATGAAAACATAGATATTATTGAACAAGGTCCTATGGATACTATTTGTGGACACCGAAAAAGTAACCATTCTACTTTTTCTATCTCGTTTGGGTCCTCTTTGTGACCTTGGCTTAGTTGTACCTTGATTTAATGTTATAATGTGGTCAACACATTCACATTAAGTCTTGGGCCCTAGCAAACTATAAGAATTCAAGTGGTGCCTTACTTAAGTGTTATAAAGTGTTGTTACACATTTTCACACTTTTCTAGGACCTTTTTAATATATTTCACCTAAATAACCTATTTTTATCACTTACCAAGCCTTATTTCAAAGCATTGTAAAGTGGTGTAAAAAACTTTGATGCTTTTCTATGCTTGTCATCAATAATTTGACCCTTTCTTATGTTGAAATGCCCCCATTATACACTTACAGGCCCTACTTAAGTGTGTTTTTGAGAATAATCTCATTAAACATCATTTAAAAAACCTTAATTCCTGACACCCACTTAAAATTCCTATGTGGAACCAAGTCACCAATAGGGGTGAATTAGTCCCATTTGGCTCAAAAATCAAAATTATTTCAAAATTCTAGCAAGATATTATTTTCTAAGCCTTGAGGTCAGCCTGTGATGTGGTATTCTTGGGAAATTATGCATAATCATGTATAAATATAGGTTTTTTCCTCTAATTTACATCCTCCTTAATCTCTAACACTCTCTTAATTTTTTGATCAAGCAATCAAGTGATTTTGCATTCAAGCATTATGTTTGCAAGAGTATTCAAGCACTTTGGAGCCATTACTTGCATATCTCCAAATTTCCACTTCAAGGGTTTGTTGAGTTGTAGAATTTCAGGTTGTTCATTCATCATTCTCTTTTTCATTTCATTTCATTTTCAAGGGTTTAATTACCAAATAGGGGTTTGACCAAGGCAAACCCCTATTCACTAACCCTTAACACTATTTCCCCTCTTTGCATGTGTTTAGTAGGTATTGTGTGCATATTTTCCAAAGAGAAAGGTATGAAAAGTTGTCAAAAATTCATCAAAGTCATTCAAAGTGGTCAAAACCCTAAAAGAATCTTGGAGAAAACCTACAAGTCAAATTCTACATTTTCAGATCTAGAAACCTGTTAGGAGTTGAAGTGTAGATTGGGAGCTACAAATTGCACTTTTGAATTTTCCAAAATTTTGAAGTGGAATAAGTTTCCATCAATGGCATATGAGTCCCACTGCTAAGCCTAAAAATTGGTTTCTATAGTTTTGAGTGCCCTTTCGGACGTTTTGAGTGCCCTTTCATCTGAAACCTATTCTAGCAAAATTTCCCAGAAATAGGACTAAGTCGTCCAACTTTTCATAAGTGTCCTATTAGGACTCAATAGTGAATTCTATAGGATTCCAGAGCTCCTCTCCATCACTTTCTAGTTTCTAGGTGCATCTCTTCAGTTTCATTAATTTTTGTTATAGTTTGTTTGCATTTTTAGTTTATTTTTCATTTCACATTGTGTTTTCAAGCATCCTTGATTTCCTTAGTTTTGCATCAATATTTTATCTTCCTCATCAATTTCCATCCTTAGGAATAATATCCTTTGATAGATTTCAATCTCCATTGCATTGGAATCTCATGGAATTGTTCTTGAGTGTGAACTTTGCAAAATCATATTCTTCTTCCTTCATTCCCCTTTTAGGTGTGGATAAGAGAAGTTGTGCATCCATTTTCATTGTTCACACTATTAAAAAAAATCCTATAAAAAGTATGATTGTATTGATCAAAACTCAACCTCGTAAGGGCCAAACTAAAAATCCTCTTGACATTTCTTTCTCATCTAAAGATATAATTAGAGATACACCCGATGGTCCTCGTTACATAGCTGGTTGAATCAATGACAAGCCCACTAGTGGGAGATTAATTGATCCCATATATAGAGAGATTATGATCACCAATGAATTCTTACTTTTTTATGAACTTTATCAAGAAACATATGATAAATTGAAAGCATGGATAAAAATGCATATTGGTTTCACTTGTGTTACGATGGGATCGATCACCCTTCTAAAAATAGGACCAAAACAATTAGAAGTCCCATGATCCATCATCTCAACGTTGGAATCCATCCCATCAATTGTGCATAAATGCTTAAAGTTCCCCTTTGACAATGAAAATTTCACCATGCACCATAGTGGCCTTAATCATCTATCTTCCCAAGGAAATTTCTCATTGGATTTCTTTTGGCCTGAGTCTATGGAACCTACTAAACCATGAGAAGACTTCTTTTCCAAATCATAGAAAAATTTTATGGTGAAATGCATAGAAAAACTATCCCTTAGAAACATGCCTCAACCTATGAATAAGCCTCTTGTCCTTAATGAAACTATGATTGAACCTAAATACATTCCAAATAACCAAGACCAACCTAAGACAAATCCTTTGCCCATTTTATACAAAATAAGAAGAGACAACCAAAGCAATCCTATCACACCTCCTAAAATAACTAAAAAATATAAATAGAAACAGAAAAATATTGAATAGCCTCCCATGGTTCCTTTCATTCCACCCCTTAGGGAAGAAAAGAAACCTATGGTTAATAAACCTGCTCCTACACAAATGCAGCTTGAAAATTGTACTAAAACAAATAGAAATTGTAGAGAGCATAGGCATAGATATTGTACCCTTTCTCAAAGGTTAAACAAAGAAAATAAAAATCCAAACTTGACTGAAGTAATACACGGTGAGTCTCCCCCTTTTTTGAAACAAAAAGATCCTATATTGCAACCGCAACAAGAGATAAATCCTTCTTTGGACATTATCATTCGACTCCCCATTGTGATTAACTTGGAAAATGATGATGAGGTTTCTAAAATTGATGAGGAAGTGCATAATGAATTAAATACATTGTTTTCCTCTTCTATGAGCTTAAATGACAATTCTCCTAAGAAGAGTGTTGAACTTGGTGATGATCCTAGTATTGCACTAGATGTTGTTCCTTTGGCCAGATTTTTTCCTTTTGTATATGATGAACAAGATTGGGATGCAGACGACTTGCTATAGGTTCACTCACATGTTCCTTACTATTCTTCGGTATTATTTCCTTTTTCATGTTATGTGTGTTATTGCATGTGTGTAATGTGATCCCCTATACTATTTTGATTGATTTACTTATCTTGTTATCACATTCCTCTATTTGTACCTACATTCTTTTGTATGTTTTAAACATTTTATCCTTTATCTTTTCTTTTTATTTTGTTTTCCTTTTGGGGATGATGCAAGGCATTGAGACATTTACGACTCTTCCATGTTGACCCAAAATCTTATCCTTTATATTTTCTTTGTCTTGTGTTTTTTGTTTGTAGATGACACAAGGTGTGAAGACACTTAGGTCTCTTTCATGTTGACATGAAATATTTTCTTTGTTTTTTTTCTCTTTGTGTCATTATTCTTGTTCCATGAGTATTTGGGGAATGATCATAGTTCTGAGCTCTCTAATAACATTGTGATAGAGACATAGTGACCTCAAATCCATAGATACCTTATGTGACTTTGGGATTTAATTTTGGGGACAACCCCTTATCATGATGTAGATTCATTTGGAAACATATGACTTGGAATAGGGCTTTCCAAATAAGCTCTCATATCCTTTTTATTTTTAGCATTTATCATTTGCTACTTTAAAGTAATTACTCACAACATGGTATTTAGAAATTTCTTTAGAGTGGGGGCATACATTGGCATTATTCTTTTGCATTTTATGTTTCATTGTGTGGTATTCTTAATTCATGTGATGTGTCTTTCACTTTGTGGTGACAATGGGTGTGATGTCCTTCAAGAGCACGATCTATCTTAGCATATTGTATTCCTCTTAGTGGCTTGATGTGACACACTACATCCCTTAAGATATGAGTTTTCTATTCTTCGATTAGTCCTCTCTTGGAGACATTAGGCATGATGTTCTCTAATTTAATACCTTACATGAAGTAATAAAAACTTCTTTGAATGTACCTTACACTACCCTCTACATTTGCAATATCTATTATATGGCCACATTACATAAAACACTTTGCTTGCCTCATTAATCTTGTTGTTTGTGTTGTGTGGAACCTTACCAAAGTTATCTAAGGTATAGCTTTGGTATGGTTGTACATATGGGAGCTGAACTTAGGAGTGACTTTCCCATAGCCACTTTCTTTTTTTTGTGAGCACATACTGGTTGTGTGCGCATGCATCTCGTTGGGGTCACACCTAGTGCATAACTTGAGGTTCCACCATCCCTTATGAGTGTTTGTTTGTTTTGCATAGTGGACATATTATTCCAATTGTAAGTTTTTTTGGACAAATATCTTATATCTAATCCACAACATGTGATACAAAAGGTCGAGGCTTGATCCACCCCTTTTGTTTTTGTTTTTTCTCTTTCTTTGTTTGGTAGTGTATGCTTGTTCCTTGATGTTTCTCTTTAAATTATTTACATGTGTTTTCTATTGTGCCAATATTGGTTTTCCATAAGATCTTGATCTTGGGGGCTTGTGCAACCCTCTTGATCATTTTTGTCCTATCTTACTATAATTGGTACACTCAGACACATTTTGATGCTAGTTTGTCTACTTTAGTGTGATTTTGAAACAAATTACTCCTCACTCTATGGTGGGGGCTAAATGTAGTGTATAAAAATGTATCCCTTTACATTTTGACACTTTTTTGGGCCCTCCCTACTAAAATTGGGCTTCTTTATGCCTTATTTTGTCTTAATTTTGAATCCACAAGCCTCAATTAATGCATCTTTTCGAGTATAATCCTTGCACACATCTAATAACCAATGATAATTTAATGTTTTAGTTTTGTATGGGCAAGATATAGTGATCAGGGACTCATACACCACCTTGGGTGTATGGGTCCAACCTAAGTTTTGAGGCCTAAATCTAAGTTTATCATAAAACTAAACATTTCTTGAAATTTGTGTCCTAAGCTTATGCTACTAGGACTCATGCGCCCCAACTGGAATATGACTCTTTCTTAGCTTGGACCTAATTTTAAATTTAATTCTTGGTAGGATTTTATTCTCTTAGATCTAATGTTGGCTTGTAGTGTTGTAATTTCATAAATTTAGTATAAACAAGTATAAATACAAGGTTATTTCACATATTTTTCCCTAGAAATTTAAGTGGTCTTATGTTCATTCAAGTGAGATCATTCAAGAGTGATTATCATGCATTTTGGAGCATTATTCATGATTCTAGCATCATGTCAAATTCATCATGCATCATGTTTTTTTTTTAGCTAACATTTGTGATGTAGGTTCTGATGATTCAATCAAGCATTTAAGTCAAGATCCACAACATAAAACCAAGAGTCAAGATGTATATTCATGCTAGCAATTTCATACAAGATTGCATCCTTTATTACAAGGGTTTGGTGAGTTGTAAGATAGCTTGTCCGTTTCTTCATCATTCCTTAATTCTATTTCTATTAATTTGAAGGTTTGATTACCACAACGGAGTTTGAACAAGGAAAACCCCTATCCACTAATAAAAAAATATTTTTCCCTCCCTTTGATGTGTGATTTATAGGTCTAGGTTGAAGATCCATTGAAGAGAAATATTGGAGAAAAGTTGTCAAGTTGTCATTTGAAGTTGTTATCTATATTGTAAGATCATGGAAAGTCACCTATAGATTGTAATTCAGTGTTTTAGACTTAGAGATTTGAGAGGAGAGAAGATACAAGAGAACACTAGAGCATTTATGATTTTTAGATCAACCCATATACTGGGACTAAATCACCACTTGTTACGTATGAGTCCCAGTATACCAAATTTCAAGCATTTTTTGGTAGATCTTGGTTTAGCAGTTCCAAATTCCAATTTGATACCAAAACCCTAAACTAGGACTAAATCACCCCTACTGGCATATGATTATTAGTGTGCATTAAAAGTTATATTTTTGAGAGTATAGACCTTGTTTCAATCTTCTTCAATTTTCTAGCTGCCCCTTTGTTCTTTCTTAGTTCATTCTTATGATTTTTAGTTTGATATCTTAGATTGCATAGTTAGGTTTACATATTATTGCATTTCTTTCTTTCCAATCATTTTCTTGGTGGTGAACCCCCTTATTGTCTTTAATCACACCCTTAGGACACCTTATTGTAAATCTCTTTTCCTAATTTATATCCCTAGATTGAGATCCCTAAGGTTTCATTGAATGAAACTTGAAGGAAATTGGTTGAGGAACCTTAATCTCCCTTTAGTTCTATCTCCCAAACATAAAGCACCAATTTTTTACGTTTCACCAAGAAACCCAAACAAAAACATAACATATCCTCCACCTATTTCCTATAAGAGACCATGAGATAACCAAATATGTCTTGAAAAAGTTTATAAACTTAAAGAGAAATTTGTTGAACAACCTCCCATGGTTCCTTTTGTTCCTCCCTTATGGGAAGACAAGAAACCTATGATTGATAAACCCACTCCTACACAATCACAACTTGAAAAACGAACAAAAAGAAACCTGTAAACACAAGAAATGTTTTTGAAAAAAGATGGGGCATCTCAAAAAGAAAAATTTGAGATCAACAGTTCCTTCGGTAACCTCATTCCTCTATATTTCCTCAAAGACACGTACTACTATGCTATAAAGTGGAAATAGACAAGGTTCATTTCCAACATTGATCCTTTTTAGAGAAACTCATTTTTAACCAATTTCAACAACACCATTAATAGATTTAGGAAACATAATCAACAACCATGAAATATGAAACAAAATACAAGAACACATAGATATACATAGGGAAAATGCTTTTGGCTTAAAAACCCCATACTCCAAAAGCCTAGATTGCCATTGTATTATTCAACAAAAAATTTAGTTGCAATACAATATTAGGCTCATAGACTTTATAGGAGAATTGCATCTTGTTCCATTCTAGAGAATATTCTACATCATAACCCATCACGACCACCTCTCTCAGTGAGAGACATATCACTTTGCTACACAACCACATGGCTTAACCACCAGCCTCTCAGCATGTCTATCACATAGCTGCTCGGGCTTCACCTTCTATGAGATCCATCTCTCTCTCAGCTTCCTAGCCTTGCAGCTAGTTTAGAGACACCCATCTTGCACTCACCCTCTCGTCTTGCATCTAACCTCATGGCTTCCACCTAGCCTCACAGCATGCACCTAGGATCTTGACCTCATAGCCTACATCTAGTATCTTGGCTAGTCTAAGCCCACAATTTCCACCACTTTGTTCTGAGACAGATTCATCTCTCAACCTTCACCAAATCTAGCCTCTCAGCGTACAGCTCAACTTGTCCCAAGGTAAGTACCCCTCTACTTTGAGGTTTGAGATATTCCAGAGAGAGTCCTCTCTCTCACTGATTTTTCAACTACCACACCCCTTTATGGTTTCACATTGAGCCGCATGCCATCATCCAAATTTCAAACCTAGCCATCAAATAAGCAATCAAACAAATCCCCATCATCAAAGTTAGGGTAATCCACCTACACCATGACACCTGGTCAAAGAGACATCAAGCACATGGGTCCACATGCCATTTTTTCTCCACATCATCACCACCTGTCAGCCTTCATCACAATCCACCATCCTTATTGGGTCCCAAGTGGTCCCCACAACCATCGAAATCCAAGTTGCTACATCACTAGAAAACTAAACTTCAAAACCTCTTGACAAAGGTTGTGAAGTTTCTAGAACCCATGACTTGTCGATAAAGGGATCACCCTATCACTCAAAACCTCATGTTAGAGGTTGCAAAGTTCCTAAAATCCATGACATGCCAACAAAGGGATTTCTCCATCACTCAAAACCTGAACTTCCAAACCTCATGTTAGAGATTGCAAAGTTCCTGAAACTCATGACGAGCCAACAACAAAGGAAGTAGATTTCCCTCCATAGGCACTAAGTCATGAGGTTTTGAGACTTTTGAACCCTATGGCTTTAGTTAGATCAACTTGAAAACTAATGACTTAACTAAGGATGATGAAAGAGGAAAAACATAACTGCTCTAGGAAGTCGATCAAGCCAGTAAATTTGAGTCACATTTCTCAACATTCTCCCACTTGACAAAGAACTTACTGGCTCTTTTCAAAGAAAAAAAAGGAATCTTAAACAATGTTTTCATGCTCCAAGCAAGACACCTACAATGACATCCAAGATCTCTATGAATTTAGGCAACAGTTCCAACCATCCACCATAGGAAAAGGAATGAGCTAATGTGTATATGCACCAATCTCAAGAACACAAGCCTTAGATCCTATAGACGAGAAGGGTACCAACACTTTCATCAATCCACTATTCTCACAAGTTATACAGATGAAACAAACCATCAACTTCAAATCCCTCAACAAGAACACAACCATGAATCCATCCTCCAGAAAACAAGATAAAACATTAGCTACACCAACAACCAAAAAAATGCCTTCTCCCATCCAAATGATCAACCCACATGACTAAAAATAGCACACACAACACGTGCTAATCCATCCAGTCACTCATAGCTCCAAGGTATCCCATGCTCTAGGTGAACATACCATGGTCTCAAGAGCAATGCGTCATGCCAAAAATCTAATGCACAATCAAGAGTATACTATGGCATGAAAGAAAACAAACTCTAAACCAACATTATATATCAAGTGCTTCCAACATCTCAACCAAAGACTCCAAGAGTCCTTCATGGATCCGAGATTCTATACATATTAAAATATGGTCCATGGAAATATGAAATAACCCTTATGCAGTAACACGAATCAAGAGCCCCTCCTAGTAACATCTGCAACACCAAAGAAGACCATTCACCACCATGTGATGAATCCACATTCACTGCAAAAGCTCCCACTGAACCATGACACAAAGCTCTCCAAGCATCATGACCAAAGATTTGCTAAACTGAAAATCCTCTAGGTCCACAATGACAACATGTCCATTTGACAACAATTCCAAGCAACACCAAGATTTCCAAACCAAGCAAACAAAACCATCACTATCAAAAGCTGACACAAGGCACTATATCCAAGCTATCCATGACATCATGATAAACATGCTTCAGGTCCCCATATCCAACTATTCAGGTACTGAACACCATCCATCCTCTCATCTCAAAGCACTACACAAATGCACAGGTGACCATAGACAAGGCCAACTAACAAGTCTACACCAACACAGAATCAGGTCTAATGGATATAAACAACCCACTTTTGAGTTGTCACATAGAAAACATGTAGATAAAGACAACCCATAACATTGCACAACCCATTGATCCATTTAATAGAAACATTCAAACCCATCATCACACTAGAAAAGAAAAACTAAAATCTCAAAGAGAACAACAATGTAGATAACTTGACTCAAACACTAGACAAATCTTAGATCTAATTCACCAATCACATCCACAATGAGCACCATAGTCAAGGGACCCACAAAAACCACCACAAGAATGTTGAGTGAAAAATCATGTACCAACACTCCCATACAGATAAGGCATGTCACATCCACAAACCATGCTAAACTACATCTCATCTAGTCACACCCCAAAATCCAGGGTCTAGAAAATAGCTTGATAATAGCTCCGCATAGCCACAAGTTTTGCTTGACTATGTAAAACCTACAAAACCATAGATCCATGCAAGTACAAACCATCCTCAAAAGGAAACAATAGGTTAGGTACTCTAAACCCATTTCAAGCCAATTCCAAAACCACCAACATGCACATGCAATCAAGAGATAGGCTATTAGAAAAGCTTCCAAATCATCCAATGATCAACTCCATAGCCTACACGCAAGCAGGGTAATAGAAAATTGTGCCTTACAATACTAGGAAAAACACTTAGCATAAGCACATTACTCCATGATTGAAAAACAACCCAAGCTTCTTCATATCATCAGGGAGCCTCTCACATAGACACCCAATATGAAATCTCTGCTACAACAAAACCATAGAGAAAAAAATATTCCACCCCATGCATCAGGGTTATACCACTGCCAACACATGAGCTTTAGGTCACAACATTTCAATATGACCAACTCAAGTTTCTCCATCTTCACCATCTTCGATGTTATGTGTTGTCTCAAAAACTTAAACAGAAAAGCAAGAACTTTTGCTCATCAAAGAATCAATACACCAGTTGATTCCTCTAGATTTCCTCAAGCCTAGCAAACTAAGAAATCTTCATAGAAGGAATACCTAGAACTAGCAACATACCATGAAGAAACACATCCTATAAGAACGATCTGATACCACTTGTTGGGAAAAAGACGGGGCATCTCAGAAAGAAACATCTGAGATCAACAATGCCTTCAACAACCTCATTCTACTAGATTGCCTCAAAGACACATACTACTATGCCATAAAGTGGAAAAAAACATAGTTCATTTCCCACATTGATCCTTTTGATAGAAACTCATGCTTCACTAGTTTTAAAAACACCATTAACATATTTAGAAAATAGAATCAACAACTATGAAAGATGAAACAAAAGACATGAACACACAGATATACGTGGGGAAAACCTATTCAAGTAAAAAACCCCACACTCCAAAAGCCTAGATCGCCATTGTATTATTCAGTAAGAAAATATAGTTACAATAGAATATCAGGCTGATAGCCTTTATAGGAGATTTACATCTTCTTCCATTCTAGACAATATCTGATAGCATAACCCATCGTGACCACCTCTCCTAGCGAGAGACATCTCACTCAGCTACACAATTGCATGGCTCGACCATCGGCCTCTTGGCCTCTCTATCGCACAACCACTCAGGTTTCACCTTCTGTGAGATCCATATCTCTCAGCTTCCCAGCCTCACAGCTAGTTCAAAAAATCCTAGCCTGCACTCAGCCTCTCAGCTTGCATCTGACCTCATGGCCTACACCTAGCCTCATGACATGCACCTAGGATCTCATCCCCTTGACTTGCATTTGGCTTCTTGGTTAGTCTAAGCCCATATTTTCTACCACTCTACTTTGAGAGAGATTCATCTTTCAACCTTTGCTACATCCAGTCTCTTGGCCTATATCTTGACTTGTCCCTAGGTGACCATTGCTTTGCTCTGAGCTCTAAGAGATTTCAGAGAGAGTCCTTCTCTCTCTCACTCACTCCTCAACTATTTTACTCCTTTAGGGTTTCACCTCAAGCCACACGCCATCATCCAACACTCAAACCTTGTTTTAAGATAATCAATGAAACAAATATCCACCATTGAAGTTAGGGTAATCCACCTACATCATGTTTCCCATTTAAAGAGACATTAAGCACATGGTCCCACATGCTATTTATTCTCCACATTACCACCTTTTGGCCTTCATCATGATCAAGCATCCTTATCAGGTACCAAGTGGTCCTCACAACCATTTGCATCCAAGTCACTACATTGCTGGAAAACTAAACTTCAAAACCTCTTGAGAGAGGTTGTGAAGTTCCCAGAACCCGCAACTCTCCAATAAAGGAATCATCCTATCGCTCAAAACCTAAAATTCAAAACCTAAAGTCGAAGGATGCAAAGTTCCTAAAACCCATAACACACCAACAAAGGGATTGCTCCATCACTCAAAATCTGAAATTCCAAACCTTATGTCAGAAGTTGTGAAGTTCTCAAAACCCGTGACAAGTTGACAACAAAGGAAGTATCCTTCCCTCCACAGTCGCTAAGACGGGAGGTTTTGAGACTTTAGAACACAAAAAACTTAGCTAGATAAACTTGAAAACTAGTGACTTAACTTAGGTGGATGAAAGAGGTAAAATAGAACTGCTCTAGGAAGTTGAACAAGCCAGTAAATTTGAGTCACATTTGTCAACAAAATGGATGGTTCACTACCTTGTCCACAAAAAATGGGGATACAACGAGGGGGATCTGATTTCACAATATTCACAATCAAAGACACCTTAGAGATCTCAACCCAATGAAGGATGTGAGAGATCTGAATATAAGATATCCTTGGAGATGATTGAGATAAGAAATGGGTTCACCACCAAGTGTAAACATGGAAAAGAAAATGTTTGAAAACATATTTTGATATGCAAATTGACTCTAAATGACCTAGCAAAGTAAATGAAACAAAAAATAAAGCTATAAAAATTAAAGTTTTCACCTAGAATCTGGAGAGAGATGAAATGGAGCTCTGAAATCCTGAAATTTCTACCTTTTAGGCCTAGTGGTACTCATTCACCATTCTAGGTGAATTAGTCTTGATTCTAGAAAACTGCACTAGAGCTTATTTTAGCCAAATGGGTATCCAGATCCACAAAAATCTCTAAAAAATAGGTATAGTGGGACTCATTCACCACTCTTGGTAAATGAGTCCACTTTGACTTTTTAGGAAATTTAAAAGTGGAATCTGTAGGTCTCAATCTGCTCAATTTGTACCTCCAAGTGTCCAGATCCGAAACCCTAATTTCTGGGACTGTAAGTGACTTTGTGTGAATATTTTGACCTTGCAAATAGGGAGATGACTCCAAAAAATTTGAAACTTAATCTTCAATGATCTCCAAGCCTTCAAAGCACCTAGATTTGCTATCACACAAAGAAAGAGAGAGAAAATGTTGATTGATAGGGAATAGGGGTTTTCCTTGGTCAAACCCCTTTTAGTTAATTAAACAAAAATGATGAAACAAGATAATGAATCATGAATATGTAGTAATGCAATTAGAACCTTTCCATGATAATGGATCTTCAATTTCTAGAACAATTGATGAAGAATCTTGCTCTTGAATTCACATCATGAATAGGTGAGAAACAAACACTCATGGCTTGTATGTACTCACACAAATGCAAGTGGCTATGGGGAAAGTCATGTCTTGGATTGGGCCTCTCGCTCAACCATACCAAATTTATACCTCCTAATAAATTTGATAAAGTGCCATGCAAAAATGGTCTTCGAGGTCCATGAGGAAAGAAAAAATTTGTAAGCTTGAAACTCAGACATTTTAAATGAAAAATAGTACAAGGAATGTTCAAAGGGATTTTTCTTAGTTTGTGCAAGGTCTCTTCTTAGGGAACATTGTACCTAATATTTCCAAGAAAGGATGAATCAAAGAAATATCATGCTCTTGGAGGAAAACAAGCCCAATGACACCACCAAGAAAAGGATGCATCACAAGAAGAAAGGAAATTGCACAATCAAACATGATGAGTGTCAATGTATGCCCCCACTTTAAAGAAATTGTTAACACCTTTTTTGTGAGCAATTTCTTTAAAGTAGAAGAAGATATGAGAGCTTACTCAGAAATCCCTATGCTAAGTCATATGTTTCCAATCAGCCACATCATGTAAAAGATAGTATGTCACATGTGAGCCAATTTAAGTAATGTCATCCACATCCCAAGCCTTCTCTTAGATGTACATGAGAGGTGATCAACTAACCAAAAGAGACAATGACAAGTGACATACAAGGACAAGGCTATATAACCCCTTGCCTCCACTTAGTGCAAGACAAGGATGAGTTGAATAAGATGAAAGTAAGTATTATTTAGAGGGATTAGGTGCTTGAAAACAAGGAAGAGCACCACACTCCTTAAGAAGTTGAATTTTGTTACTTAAAGTCTTACATTTGTTAGTGGAATGACCATGAACTCTATGATATGTAGAGAATGGAATCTTGTAGTAAAATTTATTTCATGTTCTTGGAGGAAGGGATATCAAGTGATCTTGGAGGAGTCTCAATAAGATAACCTCTTTATTAGTAGTAGTAGATGTTCCTTTACTATGCGACAAAGATACCTATTTCTTAGTACTAGATGTCATACCTACACAAGATTCCTTAAATTGCAAAATTTTATTCTCTCCTTTACATGAGGGTTTAAAATCTAACGAACTCAAATCATTAGTGTTTTGTGAGATGACATTGACATTAAGCAAAGATGTCATTTTTTGTTTCATTTCAAGCAAATGATAATAGTCAAGACTTCTAGTGTTTATCAGTTTAGGATGAACTACTATTAAGGTTGGCTTAGAAGGATATTTTGTAATAGTGTTGATATTGAGTGAAGGCTTGTTTATTTCTATCAAAGGATAATAACCATGACCATGAGTTATTTCTTATGTGTTAGGCTCAATGGGGACACATATACCTTTTTCTCTAGCACCACATCCTTTTCCACTATATCCAAACATTGTCTCATAAGTTCATAACCTTTTCCATAAAGCTTCTTCATCTCTTTTGGATTTGGTGGATGTTCGTTATTAATTTCATCAAAGTTTGTTGTGTAATTTTATTTTTCCTCTAAAGTGGCTGAGATTGATACTTTCAAAGGGTATTCTGAGTTTTGTGTTGACATTACTTCTTTTTCTTTTTCATGCTTCTTTATTATGATCTTTGGTTGCCCATCAAAGCTATGTGTGAAGTCCAAGGAACCCCAATCATCATCCAATAGCTTCATTATTTGTTCAATATGTTGTTCTTTGTCTTTTCGTTGCACACGGTCTAATTGTGTGGTTGGTGTTAATGTTGCTAAAGGATTTTCTATGTTATTCTCAATGTTTAAACAACTATTTGGGCAGGATCAACGTCTAGTGTGTACACTTTGTTGTTGTAAAAGTATTTCATTTTACGATGAAGAGTAGAAGGCACTCCATTCATTGCATGAATCCAAAATCTTCCCAAGAGAATATTATATGAGATATCATGAGGCATAACATGGATTGGTGTTTCCAATGTGGCCCTCCCAATTGTAATAGGAAAATTGATCACACCAAGTAGTTGTTTTCCTACATTATAAAATCCCTTAATAGATAAGGAGTTTGGTTTAATTTTTTATTTATCCACATGAAACCTATCCAATAGGTTTATGCTACACACATTAAGGGTTGACCCATTGTCAACAAGGGCTCACTTTATCCCTATCCTATTGTATTGAGCTATGATCATGAAAGAATCATTTTTTTTTTTTACATTTCAAAAGGGGGGAGTTCACTTTGGTGGAAACAAATCTCATCATTTATTCCTTGAATCATGGCAGCTATCTCATTCAATTCCACATTAGAAGGGATAGGAACTTGTTGCAAGGCAGTTTGAAGTATATTGTGATAATTAGTTGAATCCTGAATTAGGTCCCATACAGATATCTTTGTAGGAGTATTCTTAATTTATTCAACAAGATCACACTCTTTCCCACTATGTGAAGGAAAACAAGAATCTAACTCGACAATATGGGATTAGGAAAAGGTAAGGTTGTCATGGTTGGTTGTTGTGGTTGCAGATTGTTTCTAATGTTATATGTATGAGCATCGGTATTATGACTCAACTACTATGACAAATTATTTTTAGGTTGGTAAAGGATAAGTTTGGGTTTTTTTGAGTTTTTTGTTTTTGTGAAGGGAGTAAAGGATGAGTTGAGGTTAAATAATATTAACATTCCTTAGTGACTGTGATTCCAATGTTACTTCATCATCTTCATGTAAGGGAATAATATCATTATTGTCAATGCTTTCCTTTTGTTGCACCAAGATATCCTCCCTAGAAAGAGATTTTTTAGGAGAAAAACAAACTATATTTTCATGATATTTAGAGGTTGGTTCTTCTAAAATGACTTCATTGCAAGTAAGGGAGTTATCAATGGTTTGATTGGCTTGTTTATCGAGAGTGGGGATATTAGGAGAAAGCTCTATTTGATTTTTGATTTTTCTCTAAGGTATCATTCTCTTGTGCCATATTATCTACCCTAGTAGGAGAGTGAGTAATATGGTAATCCATGGTTATATTTGTAAATAATATTTATCACGAGTAAGGGAGGCATCAAGAGAAGGAAAACAATGATTTTCATGCTTACAAAATAGATCTTCCAAAATGGTAGGAGCATTAGGCAAGGGAGGAGCAAGATTCTCATGACTCTCGATAGGTATATCTTCTAACACAAACCTATCCTCTTTGCATTGAGGAGGGATATAAGGAGAAGGACAATTTTGATTTTCATGGATATCTATGATATCATCTTCTTTTACTAAAACATTCTCACAAGCAAGTGATGTTTAGAAATGTTTTTATGACCTCCTCTTCTTGTTTTCTAATATCTTCCAAAAGGGGATGAGGGGAGGGAAAATCAAGATCCTAAATTCTTGTATCTTCTTTCACCAAGATACCCTCATCATTAATAGGAGAGGTATTGGGAGAAAAAAAAGTATGATTGTTATGATTGTCTACACTACCATCCTCACCAATGGGCAATGCAATATTAAGGATTGTGTCAATGGTTTGATTAACACGTTTCTTAATAACCTCATTGTTGTAATCTAAATTGAACTCATAAGAAGGGATTTTGCATTTATGCAATCCATTTTTAACCACATCAAAGCCACATCTAAGTAAACATGCTATCATGGAAAAGGAAAGAAAGTGTAATGCAATGACCTAAAGTGAAATGTTTAAATTTAATTTTCAAATTTGAAACAAGGTAATTTTCTTATTACATTATGGAACAACCCGAAATATGAAATGTTGTAAATGAAAATCTAAAATTGAGCAATGCATGAAATGAGATAATTTAAGCTAGATCTAATGAAATGCATGTAACAAAAACTTAGCCAATTGATACATGTTGATGGTGTTTTCTGCACAACAACAACTTAGACAAGATACAACTATCCTATCTCTTTTGAAAAGTAAATCTCTATCAACAAGCCTCAAGAGATAAGCCCAAGGTCTCTAATGTCAAGTCTTGACAATGCAAAAGATAGCTTAGTGATAATGTGAAAATTGTTGGTAATCACAAGGGGCCTTACAAAACAAACATTGAATCTTGAACTTATCATATTTTCAATATGGTGATACTTCAAAAGCTAAGTTTAACGTAGATAATAAAAGAAAGGGAAAAAGATAAGGATTTAAGAGAGATTCCTAAGATTAACAATGCAAATGATGTAATTCTTGAAATGGACCAATCCCAAAGAAACTAATTCTTGCTTAACTGAGATGAATCTATAATCTTACAAAAATAGTGCAATCTCCTAAGCCATTAAATATTTTCAGATCATGAACATTCATCCAAAACAACCCTATTGCAATTGAAATGAACAACATTCACGATTGAACTAAGCACAATGAATATATGAGGTCCAAGCTAACTTTACAAAGCAACTCACAATCATCCAACTATAAAAAGTATGGACTAGGGATTGTTGCAAACACTTCAAGCATCAAACCATAAAAACCATTGAATCATATCTAATTCTAAATATAACATATACGAAATACTTTCAAAGAAATTAAAAAATATAGAACCACATAAACCATGCAAGATAAAATCAACACAAGAGAATTCACCAAGGCACAATGTCTTCAATTGTATTGAATTACCCAAAGTCAACAAAAATTCTAGTGTTCTGTGTTACAACACTTGCTTAAAAATAAACTAACTCTTAACACTAACTTTGCTCTATTACTTAGCTTGCTTCAATGTCTAATCATCTAGCCCTTACAAATGAGATAGAAATCCATATTTATAGAGATTACATGCTATGTCGGCCCAATTAGGGTTGCAAGAAGGTTGACCATGAAACAAGTTAGCCTAGAAAATTTAAAAATTAAAATATAAAGCATTAAATGCTGGAGACTCATTCCAGGTCGACCTAGGACCTTCAAAGAAATTTGGTCCAATGCATGCAAATAATGAAGAAGGAATAATAGGGAAGCACAAATTTTGATGAATCCTTGCATTAAATGCTCTCCCCCTTATCTTTATCTAGCCCCACTTTATCTTGAACCATCAAGAAATTCTTCTCCAAGTTAGGAAAAGGTGGAATAATTAATATTTTAAGCTTCCTTTTAATAGATTTAATATCTTCCCTTGCTTTCTTAACTATTTTATCCCATTCCACCTTTAGGGTTTGGTGCTTCCCCATGACTGCAATGTATGTGGCCACATCATCCAAATGGTGAATTGTGATTGGTCCATCATCTATTGGGACATAAACATCATGCCACCATTTCCTTAACTATTCCAAGCTGAGATGCTTCGGTGCAAACTTCTTCCTTCCAACTTCATGACTTCAAAAAATGAAAAACATTTACTATATATGTCAATCAGGACACTCTCTATTTGTTTTCCCTACTTATGCACCTTCTTCAATACCCTCTGTTTGATTTGCAGAGTTTCACACCATTCCCAAGGTTCTATAACTTTTGAAGAAGGAAGGATTCCATTACTTACCAAGTTTTCTTTAGTGTATTCCATGATGACTTTGGTTTTCTATAGCAAGAGATCAACATATTCTTTGTCCTGAGCTTATACATACTTTAGCCATTCCACTGATTTGTGAGCATCTCTAGCAGTTGACAGGATTTCCTTGATTGCATCATCTCCTTTGGTTCCCACTCCATGCAACCAATCAAGTGTAACCTGGGTTGAGGTCCTTTTCCTTTCAAGTTCATTGATTGTATCCTTAGGCAACAACCCTTCAAGGGGAATTCCCTCACTTCCTACTTCCTGCAGGGGTTTCATCAAATGTTGCAGATATTTACACATATCATTTAGTTGTTTTTGCATCTTTTACTTCTCTTTTGTTTCCCTATCTAGCCTCCTTAGAATAGCTTGGGAAGACTCTTGGAACTCTTCCTTATCTTGATCTTTGCTAGTCGGTCCCAAATTTAAGGTTTGAATGCTGTAATCCTGAGGAATAATCTCCCTTCTATCTTTCTCTATGATAGGGGTGGAAATGTGGATAATCCTGTTGTCAGCCTCATCCCTGGTAATTTTGGAGATCACCTTGGTTTTCTTCTTTTCCTCCCCCTTACCAATGTTTTCCAACAATTCTTCCCAATTTAGAGGGGTATCATCTATGACCACCTACTTACTTTTCAATATCTCATTGAGCCAGCTAGGAGTAGTGGAATCTAACTACTACTCACCTTGCTCATCTTCATCTTGTTGATCTTTGGAGGAGTCCACATTCAAGTTCTGCTCAATATAAACTTCTTCAACTTCATCCTTCTCTTCCTCATTATCATCTTTCCTCTCTTCTGGATGTTCATCCTTTGTTGTATTATATTCCTCTTCCTTATGCATTGGTGAGGGGATCCTTTGAGGTATCTCTGCTTTCTCGAAAGAATTATCTCCTTCGTCATCAGTAAATGAGTCCTCATATGTCACTAAAGGGGATTGCAAGATCATTTCTATCTCAGCCTTAGCACTATGGATTTCTCCTTCCTTGAATTCACCTGCATCCTCATCTTGATGGTCACTATCCTCTACATATTTGGACTCATGTTGTTCATCATGTGACTCATGAAGAGGAGGGGCATCTTCCTATTGTTCCACAATGAAAAAGGTTTCAAAGACCTTCTCTTTGGTACACTATCCTTTGGAGAGGAAGTTCTTGATCTTCTGGTATAGACTTGTGTCCTCTCTCTAGAACTTCCCACATTCACAACTTGAGGGCTTGCTTCCCCACTTTGTCCCTTAGGTTGCCCAATTTTTTTTCTTGAAGTTCTTACAAATCTTCTCCTTTTAGGCACAAGGAGACTATCCTTTTCCATTTCTTCTTCATGCTCCTCCTCCTAATTAGATACCTTCTCCTTAGAGTTAATGTTCCTCCCTTTAGCATTGGGCTTCCTCCTCTTTTCTTTCTCAGCCTCTAATTGAGTACCTTTAATTTTGATTTTGAAGGGAGAATCCAATTTTTCTTTGCATTTATGATCTTCTTCATCTTATTCAAAAGTGGATTGGGATTCTAGATTTCCCATCAGATCATATGTATATTGCTTCCCTTCATTATCTAGTTCCCAAATCTTATGCTTGAGCCACAACTTAGTATATTTGATTACGAGAGCATTGATTTGCTCCAATTCAATTTTCTCTTTCTCTAACCAATCAACTTCACTTATGGGCTTGTCCTTGAATGAATCATAGTCATGGCTTTCAATTACATCCCCATCATCATCAAGTTGGTTAGGGATGACCTTGATGCTGTAAAATTTGATTAAACTGGCTGGCAATCTAGAGAATTTCTTCCTTCAAACTTCAAACTCATCTTTATAGTTTGCCTAATAATATTCAATGACATCCTTGTGTCTGAAATCCCTACTAGCTTTCTTTTGTGCTCCTCCTGTCCTATCAAAACTAAGCATCTTGGAGTGAAATTCCAAACCCAGAGTGCTCATTTCTTCCTCAGAAGAGTGTGATGTGATCAAAGAAGGGTAGACTTCATTAACTCCTATTCTTAATGGAAAGTCACCTCCTAGGCTAGTTTTATGCATGTCCTTCTTCACAATGTCATCAAAGGCTGAAATTTTCCTGGTAACCTCCAAGAGTATGATGTGGTCTATTGGATATCTTGGCAATCTATAAGGATCCCTCTGGCATCCATCAATCCTAATATATGAGAAGGTAGGAAACTGAATGAACCATGCCCCATACTTTTGTATTAATTCCTTGGTTGCATCAGAAATCCTTACATGTTCTACTTCTTGTAGCAATCTTGTGATATACATGGTGAATGCATCATTCACCCTCCTATAGCTCAGGTTACTCAAATGTAGTTGGGGATACACTTTGTAGATAGCATCTTGGCCAAAGACTCCCTTTGTACTTAGTCCCTTGTATGGATGAAATCTCGCCAGGGCATAGACCAAGTAGGATGTCATTGTGAAACTCTTGGTTTGCAATACATTGCATAATTGTTCATGAATCATGGTGCTGATGACACCTGGCCAATGATAAACCATGTCCTGCTCCATTCTCACTATGGTCTAGAACATCCAACTTTCAAATATTCTTGCAGTCTTTAAACCCATCACTCTGTTGAGGAGAGTGATTGCATCATATTATTTTGATTTGAACTTAGGTATGTGCAACTACTTAGGCAACTTGGAGAAGTGTGGCTTAGGTTTCTCCAACTAGGAATTTATAACTTGAAAATCCTTGTTTGTATCATCTACATAGTGTTTCTTGGCTATGTCAACATCAAAACCCACCACATGAGATCTATCCAGCATGTCAAATGTCTAGGCTATTGAGACAGGAGAGAAATTAGCAAGCACCCTACCTTGTGGACTAATTATCCTTTGTGTACCTAGATCATAATGCTTAGCACATTCCAAGACAAGCTCATAACATTGCACTACAAGAGGGAAACCAACCACATGGGCCAACCCAGAGCTGACCAATTTTCCCACCAATAAGGAAGGATTCTATGTTGATATTCTTACTTTAAACTCCTCATAATCCCATCTCCCAACATTGGTGTCCATCACTTCAGACTAGATGGAAGCCAACTTAGTTTTAGGAACCTTTCTTTTCATGTCCAATTTAATCTTCTCAGCTTCTAAAACAGAAGCTCCCTCATTACTAGGGTCCATTACCTTGCACTTAGTCCTTCCAGCAATGGCTCTGCTTGATTCAGCCTGCATTCAACAAAATCCCATAATAAAGATCCACCGCATCATGAAAATCTAAGTTAGTTCATCATAAACTTACATATTCATCCTTAAAACAAGTCCTATGATGAACAAAATCCCCCAAAACATCATAATATTACTCCTTTAAAAGCTCAATTTTTTCATCATCTCATGGAATTCAAGCCACAAGAGAATTTTGGGAAATTCCAATCTAGGGGGATTTTAGTGATGAAAGAATAATACAACTCCATAAATCATTCAATCATCGCCATCAATTAAGTAATAGCATGCCACGTTCCCAAATTGTTCAAATTAATCACTTGATGCAAAATCATTAGCTAATAACTCATGTTAACTCAAATTTTTTCATTTTCAAGAGGTTTTCAGGGAATTCCACTAGGAATGGAAATCCGAGAAAATGGCAAGTCTAAGTGCATTTCAGAAAAATGACTGAATAATGGATTTTCAAAAAAATCCAAAGGAATCGGAATTCCACGAAATCAATGTAATTTCATGTTTTAAACACAATTCTTGGAAAGTAACTAAGTGATGGAAATTTAGGAAATTCTTAAATCTAAGGAAATCCACGAAGCGATTGAAAACCTGAAATCTTTGACTTTGTTAGGATTTCACCTAGATCGATCAAATGATTAGTAACTTGGGATTCAATCCTGGATTCAGTTCACTTTGATTGCAAAAATAAAGAGTCTAGATTTCTGATTCTTTTAAGTATGATTCAATCAAAGCAAGCAATGATTTTCAAAAGGAAACCCTAAGATATTACAATAAAAGCATAGTTTGGAACCCAGTTCACCCTTTCATTCCACCAATCCTCCCATAAACTCCCCTCTAAACCTCACTAAGACAAGGCGACTACCAGATTTGAATGATAAAGAATGATCTCAAATCGCCCAAGACGTGATTTCACCAAGGGTTAGGGATTGCTAGGTCAAACCATAACTTAGCTCATGGAGCATGAAATCCAAAAAAGAGATCAATTCGAGAAATGGCTAGCCGTTCTAAGTCGCAATCGAGCCACAACAAAGGAAATGCGAATTAGAGGGATGACCATCAAATCAACACTGTTAACCCTAGCTTTGCAATCAAGCTCTGCCATATAAAAATCTTGACTCAAGGCATACACACACAAACCATGAAGTAATTCAAATTCATTAATTAAAAGAGAAGGCTACATGAACATACCATGAGAGATAAGAAATCATAATAGCAACAATAGGCAATAAACCCTGGAATCCAAGCAAATGCAAGCAACCACCAAGAAGAATCCAACTGAGGACAAAAATCACAGCTCAAATGCAAGACTCAACAAGGACAACTCAAAACTAAGTCTCCTCAAATCCTTCAACAAAGCAAATGACTTGAATTCCAACATAAATCTCATTTAAATCCAATCAAAGAAAGTTGCAAGATCGTACAAGAAGCATAAATGCAATGACAACACCACAGGTTTAGGGATCTGATAGTGTGAATTTTTTTTGGGAAAATCCAGGGAAGACAGAATTATGTGAAGTCCTGGAATTTCCGAAAATAATGTAGAACTGGCCCCCAGTCAGGTTTCCAAGGTGTTTGGGGAATTCTACACACAAGGAATTTTCCTAAAAACCAAGAAAAACTAAAATTAACCTTAAAACTCAAGATTCTCAAAGTGTTTCCTTAGAAAGGGTACTTGTACGAGCAAGATAATTATTCAAGGACATATCAAAACTACCAAATCCCAAACCCAAAGGGCTAAAGAAACAAAAATAAAAAGCAAGAGAGGGTCCCTACTTTTAGTGGGGCATGTGTGCAAAAACTACACAACAATACAAATAATTAATGGCAATAAACAAAAGTGCATAAACAAGGTTTTTAGTGTTGTAAAAGGCAGTTTTAGGGGTGCACTAGGACTGATTCACCCAACATGGAAAATGAGTCCTAGTAGGGAATTTTTTTTTAATTTTCAAAAAATTACAATTGATTTTTATGCTTTTTAGTTTGTATGATGTGTATCCTAAACACAAATGCAATTTTTAGATGATTTTTGATGATTCTAGATGCAAAAAATGCAACCTATATGCACTTTCACTAATGCAAAAATTTAGAATCCCTAGATGCAAATTAACCAATGTAAATCCTAATTAAAAGTTAATGCAAGCCAAATATAGGATGTAAATGCACTCCAAATCAGAATTAGGATGTTCAAAACTTAGGTTCACCAAAATGTGGACACTGGAAATGGATGCTTCACTTCCTTGTCCATAAAAAATGGGGATACAAGGAGAGTGATCCGATTTCATGACAATATTCACATTCAAGGACACCTTAGAGATCTCAACCCAATGAAGGATGTGAGAGATCTGACTATAAGATATCCTTGGAGATGATTGAGATAAGAAAGGGGTTCACCACCAAGTGTAAACTTGGAAAATAAAATGTTTGTAAACAAAGTGTGATATGAAAACTAACTCTAAATGACCTAGAAAAGTAAATGAAAAAAAACATAAAGTTGTAGAGTGCACCTAGAATCTCGAGAGAGATAGAATGGAGCTCTGAAATCTTGAAATTGCTGCTTTTTAGGCCTAGTGGGACTCATTCGCCATTCTAGGCGAATCAATCCCAATTCTGGAAAACTGCACCAAAGCCTATTTTAGCCAAATGGGTATCCAAATCCACAAAAATATCTAAAAAATAAGTACAGTGGGACTCATTTTCCACTCTTGGTGAATGAGTCCACTTTGACTTTTTAGGAAATTTAAAAGTGGAATCTGTAGCTCTCGGTCTACTAAATTTGTACCTCCAGGTGTCTGGATTTGAAACCCTAATTTTTTAGATTGTAAGTGACTTTTGGTGAATATTTTAACCTTGCAAGTAGGGAGACGACTCCAAAAAGTTTGAAACTTAATCATCAATGATCTCCAAGCCTTCAAAGCACCTAGATCTATAATCACACAAAGAAAGAGAGAGAAAATGTTGATTATTAGGGAATAGGGCTTTGCCTTGGTCAAACCCCTTTTAGGTAATTAAACAAAAATGATGAAAAAGATAATGAAGCATGAATATGAAGTAATGCAATTAGAACCTTGCATTGATAATGGATCTTGAATTGCTGCAACAATTGATGAAGAATCTTGCTCTTGAATGCCTCATAAATGATCTTCAAAGCTATCTTGATGATCTTGTGAAGACTTGAAATGCCTAAATATTGTGTGCTTGACTTGACAACATGGATGGATGGATGAAATAATGATCTGAATGCTTTTTTATATAGCCAAGGCACTCAAATGGCCATTATTTTGATCCTCAAGGCCTACATTCCTCAAAATTTAAGTTAGAATTGCAACTTTCCTACTCAATTTTGAAAAATTCCCCAAAAGGGACTCATTCGACACGCTTGGTGAATGAGTCCCACCTTGAGGTTTTTGAGGTGGGTCTTCAAGATTTTGTGGTTTTATAGTGTTTTTATTATGATATTAGCCAAACTATGCCTCAAGATGGAAAAATAAGGGTCCTAAGGGCCTATTAATGATGATATAAAGGGTTATTAGGGCTAGGGACACAAATTTGAATGTGAAAGTGTGGTTAAATACACTCTACAACATTAAAATGATGTCCACTTAGTGTAGAAAGGAACATGATCAAATGTGAATGTGTAAAACACATTACAACACTAGATTAAAACTAGGTTTAATTTACAAGCCTTCTAGATTAATGTGAGAATACAATTAAATGCATTTTACAACATTGAATTAAGGGAAAGATAGGTCAATGAGACTTAAATGCTTAATAAGAGTCTAGAAAAGTGTGAGAGTGATTTACAA
The DNA here is from genome assembly GCA_007258455.2 of Sequoia sempervirens. Classification (NCBI taxonomy): domain Eukaryota; kingdom Viridiplantae; phylum Streptophyta; class Pinopsida; order Cupressales; family Cupressaceae; genus Sequoia; species Sequoia sempervirens. Next base: position 428,857,307 of record VDFB02281492.1, on the reverse strand, counting down.
CACTTTACAACACCTTTGTAAGACATGTATTTTATTTAGTTTATAAGGTCCCAAGACCTAATTAAAACATTAAATCAAGGTAATTTTAAGCAAAAATTACAAGGAGGTCCCAAACAAGACAAAAAAACTAGAAGGGCTACTTTTTTGGTGTTCACAAAATTGAAATGCTAGAGTGCTTCAGTTTAGACTTCGTGATATTTCTCATCTATTACAAATAAAACATGAATCACAACTCAAGAAATACATGATGATTATATGCCTTTGGTGCAACATGAAACCTCTATATCTACAACACAACAAGAACAAGCACCTTCCATGGATATTATAAGTAAACCTATTGTTGTGATTAACTTGGATGATGATGATGAGACTCCTAATATTTATGAAGAATTTCATTTTTTTCCTCTTCCATGATCTTAGATGATATAAACCATGATGGTCCTCCTAAAACAAGTAACTCACCATGTGTTGAAGTTGGTGATGTTCCTAGTACAACACTTGTTACTGTCCCTTTGGCTAGTTATCATCCTTTCACATATGATGAACAAGATTTGGATGTGGATGACATGCTATAGGTTGACTCACATGTGCCTTATTTATTTTATTTTCATGATCTTATTATGTTATTATGTGTCTTTATGTTTTTATTCCTCTATTTCAACCTACATTCTTATATATGGACACATAAACATTTATATTTTCTTTTTTTTCACTCTTTGTGTCATTCTCCAAGTTCCACGAGTTATTTGGGGGATGATCATGTTTTCGAGCTCTATAATATCATTGTGGAAAAGGAATATGTTGAATCTAAATCCATGGATCCATTGTGTGCTATTTTGGGATTTCATTTTGGGGAAACCCCTCTCTAATGATGTAGCTCATTTGGAAACATATGCTTGACATAGGGCTTTCCAAATAAGCTCTCATGTCTTCTTTATTGTTTAGCATTGATCGTTTCCTACTTAAAATTAATTTTTCATAGCATGGTGTTTAGAAATTTATTTAAAGTGGAGGCATACATTGAAATTATCATTTTTAAGTTATATATTTATGTTTCATAGTGTGGTCTTCTTATTTCATGTGATGTGTCTTCTTCTTGGTGGTTTTGTTGGGATTGATATCCTCTAAGATTGTGACCTTTCTGAGCATATGTCCTTCCTCTTAATGGTGATGATATAGATTGCATTCCCTAAGTTATGAATCTTTTGTCCTTAAATTATCCTATCTTGGAGACATTAGGGACAATGTTTCCTAAGAGGAGACCTACATGATCTAAGAAAACTGCTTTTGAATATCCTATTTACATTTTTTTCATAACTACCTACCATAATACAGGTTGTTAGCCTTGTGTATAAGCTCAAAGTCACAACCTTTTGTTGCAAGAATGGAAAGAGGAGTGAAGTGTTTTAATTGATGTTAATCATCTAGCTAGTTATCTACTATTTTCTTATGATTGTATATGTTGAGGATATTGAGAAATTTGTATTAAAAGAAGGTTGCAAGTATTTAGCTATTGAGGATATTGTTCTAGTGCTTGTGAACTATGTTTTCTATGTTTTGATTGACATCCAGGAGAATTGTTGTTGGTATAGATTTCTCTTTGATGAGGTCTTATGGCGTGTCGTTCAAGATTTGTGTTTCCCTGGTTCTATTGAAGGTACTTTTTGTATTTAGAAGTAACAAGCTTAATTGATCTATGTGTTTTACACTGGTGTGGTCGAACGCGTGTCAAGCACTATTTTGGAAGCTGATGAAGCATATTGGATCTATTATGGGTCCCAGTGAAGTATGTGTTTGGGTCACCCTCATTCTATTTCCACCCTAGGATGTTTGGTGCTGACCTAATTTGAATTTAATGTTGGATGGTCGATTTTGTATCTTTTCAATGTTGGCGATAGTATAAATGCAGAATACGCTAGTGATGAAAATTGTGCATAAGAAAGAAGGAAGATAAGTGAAAGAGCATACGTGAATTTGATGACATTCTTAAAGTTTTTCACTTAAGTGTGTGGTTCTTCAGTGTGAATCTTAACATTGAGTTTTTCAGATGTAGTGAGTTGAAGGCGAACTCTATCATTCATGTGAGTTGATCAGTGATTGTGGTGGAATCTTTGTTGCACCGAGATTGTTATCTCTCTGTAACAAGTATTCTTTGTCCTCTTTGTATCTCTATGGTAGTGAAACCTCTAGGTTGTATCCCTTTGGACAGTGAGTCCTTATTTCAAGTAGTGAGCCTTATTTTAGGTAGTGATCCTTATCTTAGGTAGTGATCCTTTTTGTAGTTGGTTTTGATATTCGTTATAGTGTGAGTTAATCCTCACCGTGGTTTTTTCCTTATTGGGTTTTCCACATAAATATGGTGTTATTGTGTTTGTGCATTTACATTTGATGGTTGATCACTTAATCATTTTATGTGCTAGTTCTGGTAATTGAATTTAAGGCTATATACTGTGAAAAGGGATTCAACCCCCCCTCTTAGTTTTCCTATCCAACAATTGGTATTAGAGCTTGGTTCCTTGGTTAAGATATTAACCTCTTGAGGAAGGTCTAAGATGGCTAACAAAATGGTCTTTGATTATCTGAGGTTTGATGGAACTAATTATGGTATTTGGAAAGTATTGATGGAATAATATATAGAGTATTGTAGATATGATGTAGAGAAAGCTTACAAGAATCCCTACACTTTCCTGCAAATGGTCTGAGCACACCTGAACAAATTAAAGCACATGAAGAAAATAACAAGGAAAAGTTCATCTTAAAGAATAGTTTGGTACATTCTGAGTTGATTAAGGTTCAGAATTTGAAGACAACTAAGGAAGTCTAGGATGCTTTAGAAAGTGCACATGATGGTGATGAAAGGGTTAAACATGAAAAATTACATAATTTGGAAACATAGTTTGATCTTTTATATATGTTCAAAGATCGAAATGTTAAAGCCTATGTACAGAGATTGGATGAGGTAGTGATTGGAATGTGATCTCTTGGTGCTACTATAGATGAAACCAAAATTGTAAAGAAGATTCTCAAAACTCTTGTTGATGCTTACAATGAAAAGGTGAGTGCTATTGAGTGGACTATAGATTATAAGACTTGTACTAAGGATTTGTTGTTAGGATTTTTGACATCTTATGAAATTAGGAAGTCGAATTTAAGAAGTGGAGACAAAAGAGAGACTTCTTTTAAAGCTATAAAAATTGAAGATCTAGATGAAGAGAACTTTCATGAAATCAAGGATAACTTTGTAAGAAGATTGAGAAAAGGATCTAGTAAGTATGAAGGTAATTTTACCTTTAAATCCTTTAGTTGTGGAGAAATTGGTCACTATGATGCAAAATGTCCTGAAAGAGCTAAAGGGAATAAATAAAGATATGAGAAAGAAAGGAAAGGAAAGAAGATTAACATATCTTACTATGTTAATGAGAATGCTAGGATTTCAAATAAAGATTCAGAATATGAGGATCCAAATGACAATGAATGCTTGTTCTTGGAAATTAAAGGTGAACCTACTTCTACTAATTCAAAAAGACAGTCAAAGTAAAGTCCTTCAAAGAAGGAGAAAAATGAAGGTACAATTATCTCTTCCCTACATGCTAAACAAGAAAGGAATTTTTGGGTACTTGATAGTGGTTGATCACATCAAATGACTGGTGACATGAGTAAGTTTTTGAAACTTGAAAAATATGATGGAGGTCTGGTTATGTTTGGAGTTGATACTAGTGCTAAAATCTACGGGATAGGTTTAGTAAGTTTTGATGGAAAACATCATACTGACAGTGCCTACAATGTTAAGGGTATAAATCATAATTTTTTCAGCATTGGTCAAACGTAAAGAAATGGATATGGTATTGTGTTAAGGATGGGAAATGTGAGATCTGGAAAGGATCTGAAACATTGATTACTATATGAAAGAAATCTGAAGGGAATATTTATCAGCTTAAAGGTGTTGATGGATGATGTCTTAAGACTCAGATAAATGATAGTTGGTTATGGCACAGGAGAATGTGTCACATGAATTTTGATAACTTGGAAAGGATTAGTACTGTTCAACTCATGAGATATCTTCTGAGAATTACAAAGAGTGTAAATTCTATCTGTAGGAATTGCCAGTTTGGGAAGCAAACAAGAAATCATTACAAATCAAAAGAACAATCTACTACTGGATTGATGGATTTGGTTCATACAGATATTTTTGGTCCCATGAGAGTCTGAAGTCTACTTGCTGAAAGGTACTTTATGCTTTTAATTGATGATTATTCTAGATATACATGGGTTACATTTTTAAGAGAAAAATCAGAAGCATTAGATACATTCAAAGAATGCAAGGCTATGGTTGAAAATGAAGTGAATTTCAAGATAAATTATTGAGATCTAATAGAGGTGGTGAATTCACCTCCCATGAGCTAAATATAATTTTTGAAGCGCATGGAATAAAGAGATGGTTATTTGCTCTGAAAACTCCTCAACAAAATGGAATTGTTGAAAGGAAAAATAGAACAGTTGATGAAGTTACTAGGTCAATGATCACTAAAGCCAGATTATTAGAAGTTTAATGGAGAGAATCTATTCATAATACTATATATGTATTCAATTGAATTTAGGCAAGAGAAAATAGTACAAAGACTCCCTATGAGCTATCACATGGAAGAATTCCTATAGTTAAATATTTCAAGGTATTCAGAAGAAAATGTTATATCAGAAGAGATGAGGAAACATTGGGAAAGTTTGATACAAGAAGTGATGAAGGAATATTTCTTAGATATAGATGTTTCAACAAAATATTGAGGAAGATTGTAGAAAGATCAAATGTGAAGGTTGATGAAATAATGAAGAATTCTATTGATATTGATGGATATGTGTCTTATGAACATGACTATGCAAGAATAGAAGAAAATATGGAAGAACATGATAGAGATGAGTAGAAAGAGTAGAATGAATAGAATGAAAGAGAAGAAGATGCTCCACTAATGTCCCCTAGGACACCGAAATAAGTATAGAGGAATCATTTTGAAAGTCAAATTATTGGAGACAAGAAAAAAGGTGTGTTGACTAGAAGCAAAACTGCTACTGAAGTAGATTTGTGCTTATTCTTTGAAATTGAGCCAAAGCTAGTAAGTGAAGCCTATAAGGATGAAAATTGGAAGGAAGCAATGAAAGAAGAAATTTTGCATATTGAAAACAATCAAACTTGGGAATTGGTCTCAAGACTAGCAGACAAAAGTATCATTGGATCAAAATGGGTATTCAAAACAAGCTAAATGAGAATGGGAAAGTTGTTAGAAACAAAGCAAGGCTTGTGTGTAAAGAGTACTCACAAGTGGAAGGTATAGGTTTTCAGAAGACTTTTGCCTTGGTAGAAAGAATGGAAGCTATAAGGATGTTCATGTCATTAACTAATTATAAAGATTTCAAATTCTATTAGATGGATATCAAGTCAACATTTTTAAATGGTGAACTAGAAGTAGATGTCTACATGGAACAACCAAAAGGATTTTAGTTAACAAATCAAGTGGATATGTTGTGCAAATAAAAGAAAGCTTTATATGAAATCAAGCAAGCTCCTACATCTTGGTATGCAAAAATAGATAAGTATTTAAGTCAGCAAGGATTTAACAATGGTATGATAGACAATTATTTGTATTTCAAGACTAAAAATGATAAAATCTTGATTGTAGTTGTATATGTTGATGACATTATCTTTGGAGGAAATGAAAATATGTGCAAGATGTTTGCGGAAGAAATGCAAAAATAATTTTAAATTTCTATGTTTGGAGAGATGAATTTCTTTCTTGGGCTACAGATTAATCAAACAAAGAAAGGAATTTTCATTTCACAATCTAAGTATGTGAGACAAATATTGAGAAATTTTGGGATGTACAGTTCCAAACTAGTAAGTAATCCTACACTGACTAGTTGTAAGTTGAGTAAAGATGATGATTCACCTAATACTGATCAAAAAGTATATATATATATGATTGGTGGACTACAATATTTGAATGCTACTAGACTGGATATTATGTATTTGGTTTATATTGTAGCTAGATTTTGAGAAGATTTGAAGGAAACACATGTTACTACAGTTAAAATAATATTCAGATATTTGAAAGGCCCTCCAAATTATGGATTATGGCATCCTAAAGATAATGATTTTACACTCATTGCTTATATAGATGTAGATTGTGCTAGAATTATAGATGATAGATAGAGTACAAGTGGTGGTACATTATTTCTTGAATGTAGATTTGTGCCATGGTTGAGTAAGAAGCAAGATTCAATCTCTTTTTCTACTACTAAAGCTAAGTATATTACTATTGCATTTTTTGTACACAAGTTTTATGGATGAAACATACATTGAAAGATATCACAATGCTACATGATGATCTTATTTCAATATTCTTTGATAACACAAGTGCACTTAACATTTTGAAGAATCTTTTAATTCACTTGAGGATGAAGTATATATCTATCAGGTATCACTTCTTAAGAGAGAAGGTTGTGGAGAATGAAGTCAATCTTGAGTATGTTTCGACAAAGGATTAGTTTGTGGATATATGTACAAAGGCTCTTCCTAAAGAAACTTTTGAGTATCTCTTAGATAAGCTAGGGGTTATTTCCCTTCCTCTTACAAACTAAGATGCATTTGGAGAAGCATCAGTTAGATGGATTCATGATTCTCTCTCTTTGGGATGATGTTTTTTGTGGCTACCCCTCAAGGGGAAGAGGAAAAATTTTAAGTGTTGTCATGATAAGTATTTTTTTTCATGACAAATAAATTTTCAATGGACATATCTTTTTCCTTTGTCATTAATGTCAAAGTGGGAGAGAGAGAGCATGTGAAAGAAAAGGGAGGGAGGAAACATATGAAAAATGAATTCAAAAATTTAAAAAGGTTGTTGTTGTTGGCCTTTCACATCTTTTATTGCCATCTATGACAAAGGGGAAGATTGTTCCAAGAATGGAAAGAGGAGTGAAGTGTTTTCATTAATGTAATTTGGATAGTTGGTTATCTACTAGTTTTTGTTGATTGTATATGTTGAGGATACTAAGAAAATTATATTAAAATAAGGTTGCAGGTACTCAATTGTTGAGGATGTTGTTCTGGTGCTTGTGAACTATATTTTCTATGTTTAGATTGAGGTCTGGGAGAATTGTTGTTGGTCTGGATTTCTTGTTGATGAAGACTTATGGAATGTGGTTCAATATTTGTTTTTCCCTGGTTCTATTGACGGTGGTGTTGACATTTGGAAGTAACAACCTTAATTGATCTATGTGTTTTACACTAGTGTGGCCAACCGTGTGTTAAGAACTATTTTCAATGTTGATGAAGCATGTTGGATCTATTATGGGTCCCGATGAAGCATGTGTTTGGGTTTCCCTTATTCTATTTCCACCCTAGGATGTTTGGCACTGACCTAATTTGAATTTGAAGTTGGATGGCCAACTTTGTATGTTTTCAAGGTTGGAGATAGTATAAATATAGAATGTTCTAGAGATGAAAATTGTACATAAGAAAATAAGGAAGATAACTAAAAGAGTAGATGCAACGCTGATGCTATTCTTAAAGTGTGTGAGTTAAGTGTGTTGTTGTTTAGTGTGAAGCTTAATGCCAAGTTTCTAGATGCAGTGAGCAGAAGGAAAAATCTATCATTCATACAAGTTGATTAGTGATTGTGGTGGAATATTCATTGCATTGGGATTGTTGTCTCTGTGTAACTAGTCTTCTTTGTATCTCTATGGCAGTGAGCCCTCTATGTTGTCGTGTTGTGCACAGTGAGTCAGAATAGTGAGTCGTTATTTCAGACAATGAGCTTTATCTCTGGTAGTGAGCCTTTTTGTAATCAATTTTTATATTTTCTATAGTGAGAATTAATCCTCACCGTGGTTTTTCCCTTATTGGTTTTTCCACGCAAATCTGTTGCTATTGTATTTGTGCATTTGCATCTAATGGTTAATCACTTAATCAGTTTATGTGTTACTTCCTATAATTTAATTTAAGGTTATAATCTGTGACAATTGATTCAACTCCCTCTTAGTTGTCCTATCGAACACCTTTTTCATTTCCACCAAGTATAACACACCTTTCTTATCAGTGGAGTCATGCTTATTTATGGCTGCTTAGCATAACACAACTTGCTAACCCTTATGAAGCTCAAAGTTCATATTATGTGGCTCCTTACTGAAGTTATCAAGAGGTATAACATTGGTATGTTTATGGAAGCCTAATAAGATTCTCGTATTGGCCACTTCTAGGGGCTCACCTAGTGGACAACAAATTTCACTAGCCTATATAAGCACATTGTTGTTTCAATAGTGGACAAAAAATTTCTCTTGTAAATAGTTTAGGAAACACAACTAAGGCTTGATCCACATCGAGTTGGAAAAACATTTGAGGCTTGCTCCAAACCATTTCTTTTATTTTTTATTTTTCTTTCTTTGAGGCCTTGAAATTGTTATTTTGTGTGTCTTATCTTGGTACTACATATGATACATCTTGTGTGTGTTCCTTTGTGATTTTCTTCCTAGCGCATCCTATCTCACTAACATTTGTACACTTGGACCCCCTCTTGTGCATATTTGTCTACTTTAGTGTCAGTTTGTGCTTGCACTCATCCTCTCACTAAAGTGGGGACTAAATGTACTATAGAAAAATTTATAAATTTTCACACTTTATTTAGGACCTCTTAATTAAATTGGACTTAATTATTCCTTAATAAGCCCTATTTTACATCTACAAGCCTAATAAATTATATTTTCTGAAAGGGAAACCCGACAATGATTAATGCCAACACTTAAAACTTTACCTTGAGAAATGTGTGTTCCAAGAATAAGGACTTGGCACCCATTTACCCATGGGAAAATGAGTCCTCCCTAGGCCTTTGAACCTAAATTTAAATTTTGTTTTTGGTGTTATTTTAATGTTTCTATACTTAAATTTCAATGTTGACTTGTAATGTGTACTTTTTTAGGAAATTAAGGATAGATATCTATAAATACAATGTTATTATATCAAATAATTATTTAAGCAATCTATAAATTCAAGTGAGCATGAAGTACATAAAAGTTTATGATCAAGGGCATTCTAGAGTAGATTTATCAATGATTTATTGCCACAATCAATATTTCAAGAATTATGTCAAAGTCTTTATCTTCATGGATGTTTTTGGAGCTAATGGAACCTGCAAATTTTTTTTGTTCCACCTTAAACCCTTGTCATATTTGGACATAAGACTATACATGAGAGTTTAGGATTCATCTTTCATAAGTGCTTACAATGTTCTATTTTTCTATTGACTCCTTGTTTCCTATTTCTGGTCATCTTAAAATTTTGTGTGTCTATCATTATCATTTGGAAATCAGTTTCCCAATCCTCAGTCTAAAAATCTTAATTTTTATAAGGATAAGTTAAAGTCTGTTTTGGCCTTTACATCCTTTGCATTATAGTGGCTTAGATTTTTTTGAGTCCCTTTCAATCATGTCATCCTCAAGGGTCCCCTAAATTAAAACAACTTATGAGCACGTGCCTAAATAATTTTCACTTAAGTCCTAATTGGCCTTAATCATTCATCGTTGATTACTTTTGAAGTATCTGCTCCAAATCAGCGATGAGCAATGAGATAGTATCTCTTTGATATCACTCACCATGAATAGTTGTGAGTCTCTTAAATTGAATGCATGATGAGTGATGCTCTTTGTATTAAATAAGGGATCACTTATCGCCAATAGCTTTTGATCCATTTGTGGAGAATTAGCGATGATCAATGTTCTCTAGCCTTAAGTATGATCTTATCGACTATCACAGGTATGTTATGAAATGATAATTTAAGATTAGCAATGAGTGATGGGATGGGTTTCCTATATATTGTGTCTCACAAATTTGTTTCAAGTACTAAGATCTATAAGAATGATATGTGATATGTAATGACACTATGATGATCTCTCATTGCTAGTTGCTTGCAAACCATATGAGGAGAATTAGTGATGAGCGATGGCCTGATGTTTTCTATTGTTCATCATTGATCTATTCCAAAGCTTTCAAAATTGATTGGTGATGAGCAATAGAGTTCCTTATTTTAAAAATTTTCTTCTGCTAATCTAAGTACATATTATTTGTGATGTCTTTGTACCATTGATTTTCATGTAGGTGTACATGTCCAGATCATATGCGTTCACTATACTTCATGTCATTGAAAGGAGCCTAGGTGTTATGTTGGATTAGCAAGGAGTGATGAAAATGAACATTATCAAGGAATGGGCCACAGATCCAATGGTTGATATTTATCGCATGAAACAATTGCATCATTGATGGAGCTGGACAGAGATGAGGTATATTAGTAATAAGTGACAACTATTACATGAAGAAGGAACATGGAAGAATCGTGATGAATTCACATAAATCAAAGAGGAAGGTGGTGAGATGGATTGATAACCATTGATGTAACTATAAAGTTGAATGATCAATGATTAGGGTTCAAACTGGCACGACTAATTGTCAATTCGCTCGCTTGAACTTACTATCAAGCATTAATGGTGGCATTCCTTTCTCTTGACCATAAAAGAAAGTAGATAATTGGTTGATCATGCATTTGAACTCATTGGAATACAGAGGAGATACTAGGAGCTAAATAAATTGTGAGGAAGGATTCAAAATTTACCAGTAACAAATGTGACATAGCATTCACCTGGGTAAGCAAGACTGATATTTCCTTCTAGCTAAAGTATTGAGATGAATACCTTAGAAAGCTGATAGGAAATGGGGGAATTTTTTATGTTCACTTTTGATAGTTTCAATTTGGTGATTAAGTACTGGATAAATTTTTAAGAAGGTGTTTTGGGTGGTCCCACAATACTGGTTTACAATTTTTAATCAAACTGGACACTGAACTGATTTTTTCTAACTAAATCTTCACATTGTGACACCTATAGCGGCTAAACTATGACGAATTTGAAGATGATTCAAACTAATGATTTGTGACATTTTCTCTGTAGATTCTAAATATATTTTTTCAAAATTCTTAGAATCATATTGTACTTATTTTCCATCTCCTTCGAAACCTAGTTTTTTTCAGTAAACAACATTTTTAAGGAGTGACACTCACTGTATAACACATAACTTTATTTCCATGAAGGATAAAATTCTATTTTTTTCAAATTTAGATTTGTAACTATGATATCTAGTGCATCCAATTGGTTTCAAAGTGTTTTATTGAATATTTTTTCCTTAATGAAGTTTCGAAGTCAAACCAATTATAATTCAGACATAGGCAAACCATATAACACAACTTTTATTTTATGTATCTATATTCATTTTTTTATTTTTTGTTGGATCAAGGACTTCAATATCTGGTGCACTCATATTTTTCAAAAAAATAAATGATAATCTTCTATTTTTCCACATGTGCAGAATAGAGAGCTTAATTTTATGTGAAAAACCTACATTCACAAGAAATAAAAAATAAATTTAATAATTAAATTTAATTTAATTAAAATTATACTGTTTTGGAAGCTTATAATAAGGACTACATACTTACAAAAAATAAATTTTAAATTAATTCATTTGATCCACCAAAAGGTAATCAAATGTGTTTTTTTTATTAGCAATTTGATAGGTGTAAAGGAGACTCTATTATAGGTATGGTTTAAAACTAGTGGGCTTCTATCCAAGCGGGCTTGGTCTAAGGTGGTTTGATCAAACCATCTTCAATTGGACTCCTTTAAATGGAACTTTTCAAGGCTTAAATCATTATATTTTCTAAAAATATGTGATTTTAGGAAAAATCAAGATCTCCCAGAAAGTGTAAACCACTATTGTGAAAATAGCCTTTTGTTCAAGGATAGTGTTTTGTCCTCTCATAATTGTCAAGGATTTCTTTTTTATTGAAAGAAATTATAAACCTTGGTTTCATTTCCTTGCAAACATGAGTGACCCAAAGCCTAGTGAATCAATTATTAGAAGAGAAAGGAAACCAAAATAGAAGAGGGTTAAACGACTTAAAACTTAGTATGTTTCAACTAAGGTCAAGTCAAAGCCACTGGCAGTGTCCAACCCTTCACCAACTACTCCTGCAACATCTACTAGATCTATAAGTGCCCAAAATGAAACTGAAAAATTTATGCAATAAGCTTCTAGAGATGTAAAAGGAGGAGGGTCATGAATTAGTAAAAGACCCATAGGTCAAGTTGTTGTGACCACTAGGTTGATTGATAGTGCTGGTGAAATTGGTGAAAAACCCCAACCTTAGAGTGGGTGGTAAATGTTTCAGTATGCTTTCAATAGGTGACATTCTAGAAAGCCCACATGTTATCTATGGGAGTTAAACCTTGGGAAGCTGGTGGTCTCGAATGTTTTTGTAGAAGTGGACTTAATGATGGAACTTGTCTAGCACTATAACCCTATGGATAGGACAATCAAAAGTGAAAATGGTGATTTAATTTTGGAGGTAAGAAAGGATTAAATGATTGATGTATTTTGGTTAAATCCAAATTATATTGTAAAGTTTAGGCATGCTGAGTTGTATGTTGAGTATGAGAAGAAGAAATATGCATACAAAGAAAGACTACTTGTGTGACACAAAAGGAGCAAGGAGAAGTTCACTGCTAAGGATGTTGAGCCCTTTGAGTGTGAAGAGTTTGGAGATTACTTCAAGAACACTTATTATTGCTTGAACCAAGTATTCGCTCAGGATTTTGAAGTTAGGATAGCCCCTAATTTGCTAGTAATGGTGGTAGATATACAAGGTCACAATCAAAATATTGGTTTTGATTATGCCAACTTCGTTGCTGAATGAATGCATGAAGATTTCATAAATTTTAAAAAGGGGGTGCTCCCCTTGTATTTCACCCATTACTCTTTGTTGATGCATATAATCTTATGGGAAGGTGATTATGAATGGAAAAGAAAATTGTATTTGAAACTAAGGGACAATGAAAATAATGTTCTGCCAGTACAGATGTGGAAATACATCTAGGATAAGGAATGCTCCAATTATAATTATATCTTGTTTTCTAATACTGTAAGATATGACATCTTAGAAACATTGGGTGTGGAACCTATATTCAAGCTTTCTCTAGAGATTAGAGGTATTATGCATCCAAAAGATACAATAGGATCAAAGGCCACACATAATTGGGTAGATTGGTTTTTCCATTATGAATATACTTTGATCAAGGTCTATGGAGCTAAAGTGGCCCCTCATTGTTTACCCATGTATGTCTCAAACATATTTTCTTTCATGGATTATGAGATGTTTAGAAATCTCAGGAAAGGTATTGTGGTACAACCCCAATGTGATTTTTCTTACTTCAAAGTGATTGCCCCTGAAGGGTATGAAAAGTTGGGCATTATGGTGAATAATCTTAGAATTCCTATTAATGAGATCTGAGTTTGTGATCCTTAAAGATTTGTGGCTGGAAGAAGAAGAAAAAAAAATTAAGCATCATACATCATGAATTCTTGTACATAGATGATTTGTGAAGAAACCTGACAAGTGATGAGGTTGTCATAACTAGAAAGAAGGAATGGACAACTATAATCAACATTCAGGAAAGAACCATGTAAAGGAATTCCTTTTACATAAGTCCATATAATGTAATTACAAACCCCTTGGAAAGAGCCTTAACTATGATAAGGCATTATCAATGTGGAGAGTTTAAAGTAAAGGTAAATGAGGCTACTAATAAAGCACAAGTTCTCCTAGAACAAGAAGGAGAAGAAGAAGCTATGGATATCCCATAAAAACCTGTAGATGTTCAAGAAGTCAAGGAGGAAAAAATCACAGAGCATGTGCTAGGAAATGAGGAGCTGAATCAGAAATTTCCTCCTCCCCATATTGAAGAAACACATAGGCCATATGTTCCCCTTGACAAAATTTTCAAGTGGCAATATGATAGAGAAAATGATGATGGTCCCATGATTAGGGAGTGTGATGAATTTTTGGCTGATGATAAATTTGTGCAAAGCAAGGATTTTTAGAAGTTTATGATTCAACAATGGAGTAAGGAGATAAAAGAGTGACTTGAATCAACTCGAGCTAATGTTGAACCTTCTCATCAGGAGGAAGCCAAGAAAGTAGAGGAAGAGAAAATCAAGGCTGAAATTGTAGCCATTACTCCCACTGAGGGTAGAAAAATTATTAAGGATAGTGGAATCATGTTATTGCCAGGGTGTACTATCACTACTTCCATAGCATATGATGTAGTGAGAAGAGATCCTCAAGCTTTAATATTAGAAGATCAATTTGAGGATAAGGTGTTTGGTTTTGGATATAGTCCAAAGTTGCATACTCTTGCAATTCGTTCTATGGCACCTAATACTAGAAAACATGATGTTGCTAGGCCTATTGAATAAGTTATTGGTTCTTTGGTGGTCAAAAGAGCTACTGACCTAACTCCTATCTAGGAAGCTAAGTTAATTGATCATGTTGAAATACTTAGTGTGGATACAACACCTATTTCTTAGAAGAAATATGAATCTTTGGTTAAGGAATAAAATAAGGCCTTGGATGAGTTGAATAAGATGAGAGCCACTATTCAGGATACTCAAGGAAAAATAACTCAAGCATCTTCTTATTCATTTGATGTCTCTACACAGGATAGGGAGACTTTGGCCTTGAGAATTGATGATGTGAAAGGTAAGTTAACTATTGAGAAGGAAGCTATCAGGCCGGAAGAACTTGAAACAGTCAAGGTGGCAAATGAATTTTTTGAGGATGTACTGAAACATAGGGTGGCTAAGTTGGTCCACAAGGCCAATGATTTCTGGGATACTTATAATAATGTTCATGATGCAAATACAAAGTATTAGAAAGTACAAGAGGCCTTCAAGAATGAAGGAATATTTGGATTACTAGGGTGAATTCTTTAAAGGAAATGATGCCAAAAATGAATGAGGACCCCAAGGCATCTACCAATATTCCTGATATTTTGCAAATCATTAACTCAATAAATGAGGTAACTACTTTCCATGGAAAATTAGGTATACAACTCCAAAGTAAGTTGAAAATAATCAAAGAGATGGAGGAACATGGTATGTGTCAGATATTGAATTTAAAAGGTGACTTACACCCATTTCATACCTAGAAAAAACATTTAGGAGGAATGCTTGCAACAGGTATGATGACCTTAATTGTCACTAACTACCTCTTGCTCAATTAAAATTTTAACACAATGATGCAAATTGAAACAAAGATGGACATATTCATTAAGGAAGCTAGGATTTTAATTGATGCCAGATATTCTCAGTAGATTAATAAGGTACAAGATTTTTTGAATGTAAAATGGCCCCCTGAGGAAGAATACAACACTTGGTTGGAGAAATACATAGAATGAATATTTGTAGGGATCAATGAGTAAGATAAATAATTGATGGGAGAAGGGTATGTGCAGGATCATGATTGGCCAAAAAGTGGCAATATGATGGGTATTTGTAGGGTATGTGGCTGACGACTTTTTTTTTACCCAAAATTGATGAAATTAAAAGGGTTTTTAAAGGAGATTCTCATCTTTCCAGCAATATAAATTATGTTGTACTTTGAATTTAGTAAATAATTATTATTCATTTTCTATTTGAATTACGACTAAAGTCCTGATTGATAGGTTGATTCAAAAAAATCTATAGCCTTCAAACGGTATCATATTTTTTCAATCCAAAATATGTGTCACATTCTATGCTTTGCATACTATAGGATTAAAAAAAGAAAAATTCAATTTCATGAATTTTTGACCAAGTTAAGGTGGTCAGACATACAAGTTTTTTATATTTTTTAAAAGTTGTAATAAAAAAATCATAACTAAATATTTACTTGGAAAGAAATTACAAAAAAGTATGCATCACATTTGGACATGAGTCCTCTACTTATGTCTAAGATCTTATAAAAAATACTATCATTTTAGTGTGGTTAGGGTGGTCAAACATACACCTACTTCTTATTTTTTCCTTGAAATTTAAGTACTACTCCATTGAAATTTCAAATTTTCACAAAATAGATTTAAAAAATAAAAAATAAACCTAGTAGTTTAGAAACTACATTCAATTTTCTACAAATTCTATTCTTACATATTTTTGAAATAATATAGATAACTTATTCAAATTTTTACATCAATTTTCCTAACTCTGATTTTTCTGATTTTTTTGCCACTTAAGGGCCTATTTTTTCCATGATGATCCTGCACATACCCAGAAGAATAATACATAGCCTAAATATAGTACAGATTAGGCTTTTGATATAACATGGTGAAATATTATTCTCTCCCCAATTTGAAATGGATAGCACCTAGTGCTGATGTAGATAAATGAATTTTGACTTTTGTCAATTTTCCTTGTCTTGCTTCATAAGTTTTGTTGTTTTGGATTTTCCAAGGTTGGATTTTTTGAGTGCATGGAGAATATCTTGAAACTGTTGTAAAAAACTAATGATTTCTTTGGAAGTGGGACCTATTTTCTACAAATATTTGAGGTCAATTTTTCCTCATGTTAATTTTCTTCACCTAAAGACTCGAGTGTAACTAAAAACTAAAATATTGTTACAATGGTCCAATGAAATCTTAACATGCGTGCTTTCTAGCCTGAAGCTTGTTTTTCTTCTTCATCTACATAAGAAGAAATTCAGGGCTAGAAGTAGGAGTTGAAATTTTTTGAGTTAACACTGTGAAATTATCAAGAAAATACTAAGCAAGTTCTAGATTTTTTGTTTTAAGTTCCTTTTGGAGTTCATATTTATGCATGTAACTTTGATAGCAATACAACATTTATAATATAGATGAATATTAGTTTCATGGCTATTATCTCTCCTTGTATGTTTTCTATAAGTTATGAGTGAAAGTAATCTAGGATTTCTTTCATTTGTCTCTGTCATTTCTTGATGGACATGTAGTTTCATGCCTACTTATTGATTGAATGAATTGATGTAAATACTTGGGTGAGATTCATAACTTTTTAGAATTTGGTGCTAGGATTGTTGTAAGTAGTAATATTCATGAACGTCATATAGAAATGTTGTAATGCAAGGTTTCTTAAGGATATAGGTGTTATTATCTAAATTGTTATCAGGTCACATAAGAAGATATTGACTCCATGCTTGGGACAAAGGCATTGGTTCATGTAGGGTAATTGTGGTCCACTTTTCGGTGTTGATTCATTTGCTACTCAAATTTTAAATTATAAACTCTCAATTGAATAACATTATTGTTGTTTTGTGTTAAATTTTTGTCCTCTCATGTGCATATATATGACATTGATAATGAGCTTCCAACTTATTTGATGCATATTGTTGAATGGTTTCATGAGATATATCTATTATTGACAATGTATTTGATTGTAATTGTATGAAGTGTCTAAGTATACATTGTGGGATCACCCTCCCAAGTTTCACAGAGCCCAAAGAGTAGGAATAGAGGTCTTGTAGCTTCTATTTGTTCATTGGCCAATCCCTTTAGAAATACTGATAATTGCAAATAACAAATTCCATAGGTATTTCTACAGATCAGTTTTGTTCTAAAAAAATAACCAACATATTGGTGACTCTGTTGGGGACTAGCTAAGTCCAATGTCTTTAGTTTAGATCTGGTATAGTCAGATTTAGTTGTTAGTTGTGATATTCTTTACTGTTTGAAGAATAAACATTTTTTATTTTGTTGCATTGTTACCATCATACTAAGTCTTATGCGTCAAGTGTTATTCCATTCTCTCACATTTTGTCAAGTAATGTTTAAATTATTTTCTGAAGTAACAAGTACAAAGTCAAAGTGCAATCACTTTTTATTTCCAATATTCTGGGTGGTGACTGAGTTTTCTAGTACCAATGTAAAGATTAGTTCTCAAAGGGAAGATAAGAAGAATGGTTTTGCAGTATTCAAAATTATGAGGAAGACTAGAAGTTATGAAAATAAGTACCCTAAGTAGAAGGAAGAATATGAACCTACAAAAGAAAAGCAACCAAAATGGGCTAGGAAATGCTTTGAATCAAGTAATTTTGTTGATTTTGCTCCTAATATATCTCCTACTTTCAATATTGATATAAGTAGTGCTAGTATCCATGAAGAAGGACATGAAGTTCAAAAGTCTAGTATAGACCAAGAAGTTTTCCAATTGAACAAGTGTTTGATAGTGAGTTAAATATTTCAAGAGAGGAAGATAGGTGGGAGTTTTTGGAAAAGAATAAGAAGTTCTCAAATCCTTCAACCCATGGACTTGGCTTTGTTTTTAATGGAAATAATTTTAAGCCACAAGGTAACTATCTTGATGAGCCAATCCATTTTTCTATTGAGGAAAACCTTGTTGACCATCCCTACTTTACTCACACCCCAAGTGAGCATGGCGATATTTTAGAAAATAAGGAAGACATAGATAATGACACAAATTCTATAGAGGATGAAGAGCTAAGGCTTCAAGAACAAGAAAAAAAAAGATTGAAAGATTTAAAAGAGAGGGAAGATAGGATTAGAGTTAAGTAACTTGAGAGAGATACAAGAAGGAAGAATTTGGAGAAAATGGGAGAAGATGTTGCAAGGCATAAGACTTTTGAGGAAAATATTTCTAGGTTTACCTCTAAGATGACCAATTATATTCCTAAAGCAACAATCTCAATGGGAACATCAACTAATGATACCTACATAACATATATCTTAGCTACTAGATCCTTAGACCCTCATGTTAATACTAAGAAGACATCATTTGTAGATCATGGGAAAAGACCTATTGACTAGCCCAAAAAGACTACATTTAACACTAATACTAGTACTATTACTTCATCTATAGAAATTCCCATGCATAAGGCCAAGGGTGATCCAATTTCAACTACTTTACCTCTAGATCCTGAGCTATTAAGGCTATAGTTGGAAGGTGAAAAGTTGCAAGAAAACCATAAAAAAGATGAAATAATAGCTTGTAATGTAGAAATAGCTAGGAAGTTTGCATTCCTTAAAATTTCCACATCTACTCTAGAGGCTTCAAGCTCTGGACATACCAATAGTGAGTCACAAAAGAAGAAATATGATGAGCATACTCGTAGTGAAGGTGGTGGTGGAGGAAAAAATAAGAATCATAATCCTTATTTTGAAGGTGATGAGGGAAGTAAGAAAGGGGGAGGTGATGGTGAAAGTGGAAATGATAAAGATAGTAGCCATTTTGATAGCAAGAAAGATGATGAGAATAGAGATGATCATATGGATCAACATACTAGGAGATGAAACCAAGTAGATAGATACCATCAATTGTGTTTCACTGGAATACCTGGCCACCCTAACTCATTCGCTAAAGATTTTAGGCTTGAACTTGTCAAATTCTCTCAAAATAATGCCTTCAGTGGTGAAGACCATTGATGGGAAAGGTCATTGATGTCACAACTTGTATCATTTAATCAATTATTTATTGAATCAAGTGTGTATTAGAGAAATATGCGATAAGGATAGTTGTCACAGATTCTTTGGGGGGTTTTGCACTATAAACAGTGACTTCAAGTATTGATTACTACTTTAGAAGCTTTCAGGAGCTCTCAAGAGCTGAACTATAGTGATTGATTCTTAAGGTTTAATTTTATCATATTTTCTAATTTAAAATCATGTTGACTTATTTCTGACTTTATTGAACTTGATTTAGACCAATTCATGGAGACAACTAATGATTACTTTAATCCTTAATCTAAAACATGAAATCAAAATTAATTCTATTTTGCTTTCAAAAGAAATCCATAATTAATTGTTGGAAATTAAACACTACTTTAAGAACAAAAATAAATTATGAGGGAATGAAAATTACTCTAAAAAAAATAAAGACTAATCTCCATGAACAAATTTTTAATAAACTCAAACTTCATATTTCCATAAGTTCCTATCATTGCTTCTAATGAAACTTAATAAATAAACAACAAACTTAACTACTTCGAACAACATCTAAATCCAGTTAATTTGATAAACCTTATAATTATTCCAACAACTTAATCTAATGATAATAAACTAAAACTTGAAAGGTAATTTGAGCAAAAGAAACTACCCAGAATTAACATTCACCAAGTCAGAAAATGATTTAACAACTTAATATTCCAGAATTAACATCTACTTTAGATTTAATACCAATGAATTAGAAATAGCATAACTTAGAAAAATACCAACACAAGATCGTTCTAAAGATTTAGCAGGCCCTGCTCTTCCTTAGGTAAGATCCCTTAACACAATGATTGAATTAACGTGTTGCTTCCATTCCCATTGATCAAAAGTAGAACGTAGAACAAAGTATTATTGTTGAATTATAGAAGTCTGATTGAAATTATCTAACTCCTAACTAAAACTAAAACATGGATATTTATAATATCCTTATTAGATTTTGAACATGGTGTTAACTACCAAGACATAAGGCAACTGAACTAAATATTATAACAAAAATAAAACAATACTAAAACTAGACTAAAAAGAATTATGCTAGATTGGCGTTGGAAGTAGAAGTTCCATAACTGACTATAAAGAAGTCAATTTGGACTTGAGGGTATGTACAGGATCATCATGGGAAAAAAAGGCCCTTAAGTGGCAAAAAAATTAGAAAAATCAGAGTTAGGAAACTTGACATAAAAATTTGAATATAAGCTATCTATATTATTTCAAAAATATGTAAGAATAGAATCTATAGAAAATTCAATGTAGTTTCTAAACTACTAGGTTTGTTTAAAAAAAAAAAATCTATTTGGTGAAAATTTGAAATTTCAATGTAGTAGTACTTAAATTTCAGGGAAAAATAAGAAGGTGTCTATCGACCACCCTAACCACAATAAAATGATAATATTTTTATAAGATTTTAGATATAAGTAGATGACTCATGTCCGATGTGATGCATATTTTTTTGTAATTTTTCCAAGTAAATAATTAATTATGAATTTTTTATTACAACTTTTAAAAAATATAAAAAACTCTTATGTCTAACCACCTTAACTTGGTCAAAACTTCATGAAATTCAATTTTTCTTTTTTTCATCCTATATTATGTGAAGCATAAAATGTGATGCATGTTTTGGATTTAAAAAATATGATATTGTTTGAAAGCTATAGATGTTTTTCAATCAGCCTATCAATCAAGACTTTAGTGGTAATTCGAATACAAAATGAATAATAATTACTTATTAAATTCAATGTAAAGCATAATTTATATTGGTGGAAAGCTAAGAATCCCCTTTAAAAACCCTTTTCATTTCATCAATTTTGGGTAAAAAAAAATTCGACAGCCACATACCCATCATATTGCCACTTTTTGGCCCATCATGATCCTCCACATACCCTTGAGTGACTCATCATCTAGTAGGTCCCATCTATGGCGTAGTCATTCATCATGATTAAATAGGGAGTTTAACCATATCATCAATCTTTAAATTACCTTGTTCAAAACCCTTAAGAAAAAGGATAACAATTATGGTAGTAAAAGATCAATGCAACATAATTATCTCATCCAATATCATAAAAAAGTAACACAATTAACATAAACCATTACTTCAAATATATAAACTAATTTAGCTAAACATAAAGAAAACTAAGTAACTATGTTAATCTATAATCTACAACTAGTCATGTCAATTAACAAAAAGAAAAAGTATTTTAAACATAAAATGTTGTAAATGAAAGTATTCTAATACTCTCATCATTTCTTCCCCAGTTGTTCTAGACCATGTCCTCATGGGTCTTCATCAAGAATTATGGTGTTCTCTTTTTTCGGGCTATTTAGTGTCTCCATCCAAATGCAGTAGTCAAAAACTCCATCCTTGTACTAGTCTAGTAATCTACTATTGAGTGCAAATCCATTATTTTTCCTTAGCTTTTAAAACCATGGTCTTAACACTCCACTAGGTACATTTTTTGTTTCTTTGAGTTTTGGTGTGGGAATAATGATTATTGGCATTTTGAATCTCATGCCGACTTAGAATTCTTTTTGTTGGTAGATCAAAATGATGACATGTCTAAATCTGATCAAACTCTAGCTGATGTTTGGACTTATTGGCTCCCTTCTTTTGACTGTCTCAAGAGTGAGCTAATACCTTTCCTCATATGACTGTAGTGCTAATGGGGGAAGTGTTCCCTCAACATTTTGGAATGTAGCGATACTATCGAGCAAGTTTGAAACATAAAGAGGATTAACTTGATTGAGCCTTACTATAGATTGTATTGTTGTGATATATTTTCCAGCATGAGGCTTTTTGAGTCTCATTGGTAACCCATACCCTCTCTAAGCCTCCTTATATTTGTCCATTCCTCTTGATCATTCTATCTGATTTTCAATTAAAGAGACAAATAATCTTATTTGAAGCTCACCAACATAAGTATTCATCATAGAATAATCATTGTTTCCCATTAAAAATCCATGTTGATAAAAATCACACATTAAATTTTGAATGTCAAGGTGGTGATTAAAGTAGTCCTATAGAAAATCCTTATCATTATGATAATCTAGGCTTCTTCCTAAGATTAATTGATTTAGCTTTCATTCTAAAGATATTTCTCTAAGAAATAATGCATACATCCCATCTAGTCTTCTCATGGAAAGCATCACAAAAATGATTTTTTCCGCTTGTTGAAGTCTCCTTTCAATCTCATTTTTTCTTTTTCTAACTTCTATACATGTTCTTTCAACACTTTATTTTCTTCCTTAAATTTCAAGGCTATCAATGAGAGATATCTAGACTAGGTTGAAGGAGGAATATCTAATGGAATGGAAGGAATATCATAAATAATGGAAGGCAGAGCAAGGTATCACAGTGGACCTATGGAAGTAGAGACTTCTTGTGCATAAAATGACATAGATTGTTGTTTTAATTGCTCTTCTTTTTGTTGCAATTATTCTTTTAATTTTGAAATTTATTCAGCATTTGCTAATGCTTGCACACTAGCTTGTTCTAGGGCATCCTCTATTTTACTCATTGTTTTTTCTAAACCTTGCTTCATTTTGTTCAATTTTTCTTTCCATTTTCTAAGTTTTGCTGAAAGATTGTTGCAATTATTATTTTCTTCTCAATTTATCCTCAAGGAATTTCATTTTTTTCCTTTCTTGTTCCAATTCAACTTCTAATCAAGAAATTTTCATAGCCCTCACTAATTCTTCAGTTTCTAACTCCTCTTCATTCAATTTTTCATGGAATTCTTCTTTTTCAATCAATAGTTATTTTCCTTTTCTTTGCTCTAAAGTTGGAGGAGGTGTAGGGGATCTCACAGTTTCCTCTTCTTCAAATTCCTCTGATACTTCTTGCTCTTCAGATTGTGCTTTAGACTCCTCAGCAAAGTCATGGATTTAAAAAATAGGGGGTATTTCAAGAGTTGGCATTGGTTTTTCAGGGGGACTTTGAGGCTGCTCAGGAGATTGTACTGGTGTACAAGTTTCTTCCTAGCCTGAAACAGTTTCTTTTGGACTTTCCAAAATAGGGGTTTGAACTAGAGGCGTTTCTTCAAGGGTGAACACTACGGTCTTAGCATGGCCAAGGCTTTCTTCATGTACTTCTTGCTTCCTTTTTTGGAACTAGTACTACCTACTCTAGAGAATTCTTGTGATTTTATTTTCCCCCTTTTCTTAGAAGACTCTCCTTTCTCAATTCTTTCCTTTTTAGTTACGGGTCCCCTTGTAGGTTTCCTTTTTGGCTTTTCTACAGGTGCAGACAAAAATTCAAACAAGCCCTACTCTATTTTCTTTTTTAAAGAAATGGTTTTTAATTATTGAATGTATTAATCTTGTATTTCAGATTCCCCCTATCCTTAACTCTCCTTGATTTAAAAGATTTATTAGCAAAAGTTTTTTTCTGGCCGAATTTGGTCCCCTTTTTGTTGTTGTGTAGTTTCTTTAGGTTTCCTTTTTGGCTGTTTCTACAGGTGCAGACAAAAATTCAAACAAGCCCTACTTCCTATTTTCTTTTTATAAAGAAATGGTTTTTAATTATTGAATGTATTAATCCCTTGTATTTCATAGAAGATTCCCCCTATCCTTAACTCTCAAAATCATGGAAGAGATTTGATGGAACAAAAATGCTAAAAGATTTATCCTAGCAAAAGTTTTTTTCTGGCCATGGGTGAATTTGTTTATGACATATACTACAACTAAAAATTCCCTTTTTGTTGTTGTGTAGTTTCTTTGAGCAGGATTTAAGTTTTTTCTAACATAATAGATTGCATGCATGGCATCATTGTCATATTTTTGTCCTAAAACCACTCCAATAGCCAAATTAGATGCATCTGCATGAATGTGAAAAGGTTCTCCCCAAAATGGTCCTTTGATAATGGGAGAAGTTGTTAGGGCTATCTTAATTGTTTCAAAGAATTTTTTACAATCCTCAGTCCATACGAACTTCTCCTATTTCTTGAGTAGTGTAAACAATGGTGTTGCAATTTTACTAAATCCTTCTATAAATCTTCTATAATACCCAGCATGCCCAAGGAAACTTCGTACTCCATTTTGGTTCTTAGGGATCTCAATGTTCTGTATGATCTCAACTTTCTTGGGATCACCCTTTATCCCCTCTTTTGAGATGTGATGTCTGAGAACAATGCCCTTTGTCATCATATTGGAACTTTTTTCATGATTGAGTGATAATCTATGATCTTTACATCATTATAAACTTTTTCAAAGTTTTTTAATGCTTCATCAAATGTTTTAGTATGGACTGTAAAGTTATCCATATAAAACTCTACATAGGAAGTGGTGAAATCTGCAAATATAGCAAGTACTACTCTCTGAAATGTGGCTAGCGCATTACATAGTCCAAATGGTAAGACTGTATATGTGTGTGTACCCCAAGGACAGGTAAAGGTAGTTTCATCTTGATCTTCAGGGGCTACTTGGATTAGGTTATATCCACTAAATCCATGAAGAAATGAGAAGTAGTTGTTGCCTGCAAGGTTATCTAGTACTTGATCTATGAATGGCAATAGGAAATGGCCTTTCTTTGTGGATTTGTTTAATTCATGATAATATATGCATAGTCACCATTTACCTTTCTTTTTAGGGACTATAACCAATGGAGAGACCCACTGACTATCAAAGATTGGGTATATGAATCCTACATTAAGCAGCTTCTCAATTTCTTTTTTAACAATTTCATGAAGAATGAGATTTATACGCCTTTGCCCTTGTCTGATTGGTCTGACATCCTCTGTGTAAATGTGATGACTATAAATAGAAGGATGAGTTTTTCTCATATCAATATACTCCCAAGGAATTGCTTGTGTTTGTTTTTCTAGAATGTCTTTCAATTCTTTTTCCTAAGTTGGAGATAATGATGAATTTATATTGAGAGGTTTATCTCCAGCTACTGTAATCTCTTTGGTGTCTTTGGTGGAATCCATTGATTTTTCAACAAGAGTATTCAGAGGACAAGAGTGTTGTCCATGTAATGTTGTTTGATAGTTTTCACTTTCAATTTTTGAAGTTAACTCTTGTTCTTCGCATTCTTGAACATGTTCAGTTATAGTAACCATGGCTAACTCTACAATACCATCACCTTCCAACTCTAAATCTTCATCCACCAAAAGTTGAGTGATTGGTTGAATTGACAGTTGTGCTAGTGCGTAGAGTGACAATTCTTTTTTTTTTATCATTTGATATGATCATGCTTCCAGATCTATAATGAATTAAAGCAGAAACAGTGGCCAACCATGGTCTACCTAAGATGATTGGATATCCAGAATCTTTCTTTTTGGATTTAAGAACCAAAAATTCAATTGGATAATCCCATGTGTCTATGGTGACCATGATATCTTCTATTATACCCTCTAGTTTTGTGGTAGATTGGTCAATTAACTATAGAATATTTGTTGTTGGTTGAATAGTTGTCATCCCAAGTAGGGCATGTGCAAGATCATCATGGAAAAAATGGGCCCTTAAGTGGCAAAAAATTTAGAAAAATCAGAGTTAGGCAACTTGACATAAAAATTTGAATAAGTTATCTATATTATTTCAAAAATGTGTAACAATGGAATCTGTAGTAAATTGAATGTAGTTTCTAAACTACTAGGTTTATTTAAAAATAAATAAATAAATCTATTTGGTGAAAATTTGAAATTTCAATGCAATAGTACTTAAATTTCAGGGAAAAAATAAGAAGTAGGTGTCATCGACCACGCTAACCACAATAAAATGATAATATTTTTTTATAAGATTTTAGATATAGGTAGAGGACTCATGCCTCGATGTGATGCATTTTTTTTGTAATTTTTTCCAAGTAAATAATTAATTATGAAAAAAAAATTACAACTTTTAAAAAATATAAAAACTTGTATGTCTGACCACCTTAACTTGGTCAAAACTTCATGAAATTCATTTTTTCTTTTTCTAATCCTATATTATGCGAAGCATAGAATGTGACACATGTTTCAGATTCAAAAAATGTGATACCATTTGAAATCTAGATATGTTTTTCAATCAACCTATCAATTAGGACTTTAGTCATAATTCAAATAGAAAATAAATAATTATTATTTATTAAATTCAAAATAAAGCATAATTTATATTGGTGGAAATCTAAGAATCTCCTTTAAAAACCCTTTTCGTTTCATCAATTTTGGGTTAAAAAAAATTCATCAGCCACATACCCTATATATACCCATCATATTGCCACTTTTTGGCCAATCATGATCCTACATATACCCAACATCTATACTATATTTATAGGACTACCAAGATTATTATATTTATGTGAAAGCAATCTTCCTAATAACACATCAGTAAGTTGTGTCCCTACTTGAATTGTTGAAGGAAATTTATTTTTCCTTTCTAGAGTTTTCATGCAAAGGGAATTAACTAACTAATTTATCTCTGGTATATCTTTGATTGCCTATAACAGTGGTATCTCAATGTTAATCTTTTTCAACTCTCTAAGAAGTTGAGAATCGACTACATTCATATGATTTGGTGGAGAGATTTCAAGAGTAATTTTCTCTTCTTTTAATCTCTCCTTGTAGGGAGCTTGAATGATAGTTTGTTCTTTCTCCAAGGTTTGTTTTTTAGTTGTATTTTCATTTTCTTCCCCTCTTTCTTGAATTTTCTTAGCTAGTGTAGTTTGCACAGTTTGATTTCTCAATTGTATGTCATTAATGTCAATAACATTCACATTAGGGGGATTTGCATTATTACGTGTGTTTCTCGGATTAGCAACCAGTTGAGTTGACAGTTGAGGTTGTTTCACCTGATCATTGGGAGGATTAGGGACATTAAGTGTTGGAGTCATTTGTGCCCAAGGCCATTTTGTCCTTGATTTTTGTATGGTTGGAATTGGTTTTGATTCTGCTACCATGAGGATTGATTGGCTTTCCACTGTGGCTACTGATTAGCTTGCCATTGTGGCTAATTCCATTAGGGATTCATCCATTCGGGTTGATTAAACAATAAGTAGGTGGTTGATATTGAGCAGTCCATTGGTTCTAGATTTTCCAAGAGTTGAGGCCTTTGACCAATATAATTCAATTCTTATTCAGTTATTGGTGGTTTCTTCATATTGCTTTTTATGTTAGCCAAAAGATTACAGGAACCTGTTAAGTGTGGTTTTTCACAAATCTCACAAATATCAACTTGATTTAATGGGAATTCTCTCAAAAGGTGTTTTCCCCTACATTTGGAGCAATAAATTGACAATAGTTTTGTGCTCCTCTTTTCTCCTTGCATGTTGAGATGTAGTAGTAGATCAATCTACACATTTGCTAATTCCTCCATTACCTTTGTTACATCAGTGGTATGAACCTTATTTCTTCTGGAGTTTCTAATCCCCACTCTAGTTCTAGAGTAGTTCCTATAGATATCCACAATGTCATCCAAGGAAATCTTGTTAATTTCTCCCTTTCCCATTAAATTCAAGGACTCTCTTGACTCATCCTAAATCCCTCTCAGGAAAATTGTCTTGCTAATTTCATTGTCCAGCCCATTAGTACACCTTTGATGCACAAATTGGTTCACCTATCAACATAGTCTTCTAGACTTTCATCCTCCAATTGTCTCATTTGAAAAAATTCCTCCTTCATATCCCTTCCTCAATAGTAATCTAGGTATTTGTTCAAGAATTCAGTTTCCATTTACTACCAAGTTCTAATTGTTCCTGATCCTAAACCCATGAACCATCTTAAAGTTGATTCTTTCGAAGTATAAGGAAACAACTTCAACTTCTATTTATCAGTTGCATAATCATAGGTTTGGCATTAAATTTTGAATTAAAAAAGGAATTGATTAGGGTCTTTGGCACTCTTTTCCCTAAAGGTACAAAGAACTGAGGTTGAAATGTTTTTCATAGGAGGTTCATCAAGCTATCTTTCAAGATTGATAGGATTTGAAAAGGTCCTATTTGTTGGGGGACATACTGGTTGGTCACCCATTTCTTCTCCTAGAAATTTATTTTTGTTTTCTTCTTGATTTTCAATTGGATGTTCTTGATTATTTTCTTGATTTTTGATCTAGTATTGTTGAATGTCATTTTCCTGATCAAAATCAATAATTCTTTGAAAATCAACCTTTCATGGAAGAAACCTTCCTAGTTGGTCTTTGTTTCATCTCATCCACAATTTAGATCTATCTTCCTTATCAACACTAAGGCTTCACACTAAATAGCCAGATCTTTTAAGTATCCCCAACAACAATGCCAAAAATGATGGGAAAGGTCGTTGATGTCACAACTTGCATCATTTAATCAATTATTTATTGAATCGGGTGTGTCTTAGAGAAATATGTGATAAGGATAGTTGTCACAGATTCTTTGGGGGGGGTTTCAATGTAAACAATGACTTTAGGTATCGATTCCTACTTCAGGAGCTTTCCAAAGAGCTCAGTAGCTCTTTAGGAGCTCTCAAGAGCTAAACTATAGCAACTAATTCTTAAGGTTTAATTCTATCCTATTTTCTAATTTAAAATATTGTTGACTTATTTATGAATTTATTGAACTTGATTTAGACCAATTCATGGAGACAACTAATGATTACTTTAATCCTTAATCTAAAACATGAAATCCAAATTAATTCTAATTTTCTTTTAAAAGAAATCCATAATTAATTGTTGGAAATTAAACACTACTTTAAGAACATAAATGAATTGTGAGGGAATGACGATTACTCTAGAAAACATAAAGACTAATATGCATGAACATATTTTTAATAAACTCAAACTTCATCTTTCCATAAGTTCCTATCACCACTTCTAATGAAACTTAATAAATATACACCAAACTTAACTACTTCGAACATCATCTAAATCCAATTAATCTGATAAACCTTATAATGATTCCAAAAACTTAATCTAACCATAATAAACTGAAACTTGAAAGGTACTTTGAGCAAAAGTAACTATCTAGAATTAACATTCACCAAGTCAAAAAATGATTTAACAACTTAATATTCCAGAATTAACATCTACTTCAGATTTAATACCAATGAATCAAAAATAGCATAACTTAAAAAAATACCAACACAAGATTGTTCCAAGGGTTGAGTAGGCCCTACTCTTCCTCAGGTAAGATCCCTTAATACAGTGATTGAATTAACTTGCTTTCATTCCCATTGATCAAAAGTAGAACACAAAACAAAGTATTGTTGAATTACATAAATCTGATTAAAATTATTTAACTCCTAACTAAAATTGAAACATGGATATTTATAATATCCTTATTATATTTTTAACATGGTGTTAATTTCCAAGACTTAAGGGAACCGATCTAAAGATTACAACAAAACTAAAATAGAACTAAAACTAGACTAAAAAGAATTACTCTTGATTGGCACTGGAAGTAGAAGTTCCATAACTGACTATAAAGAAGTTGATTTGGACTTGAGTGACTCATCATCTAGCAGGGCCAATCTATGCCATATTCATTCATCATTATTAAATAGAGAGTTTAACCATATCATCAATCTTTAAAATACCCTATTCAAAACCCTTTAGAAAAGGATAACAATTATTGTAGTAAAAGATCAATGTACCATAATTATCTCCTCCAATATCATCATAAATTAACTCAATTAACATAAAGAATTACTTCAAATATAACCACTAATTTAGCTAAACATAAAGAAAAATAAGTAAATATGTTAAGCTATAATCTACCGCCAATCACGTTAATTAACAAAAAAACAAGTCTTTTAAACATAAAATGTTTTAAATGAAAGTATTATGATGCTCTCATCAACCATCTCAAAGCTCTTGCTAATGTTATGGATGATTTAGAGGTAGAGGTAGAAGATTGCATGATGAAATTGTTCATGCAGTCTCTTATTGAGGATGCATGAGAATGATATAGAAGCTTGCCTACTAAAAGCATTGGCTCTTGGGAGGAATTCAAAAGGGTTTTTAGAGAATAATATGGTGACAAGACTAATTCAAGCTTTTTATTGAATCAATTTAATAATATTGTTAAGGGATCCAATGAATTTATTGCTAAGTTCAACACAAGGTTCTAGAATGCTAGGAAAAATTGTCCTCCTCATTTACAATTAAATGATCATGTGTGTATGGTAAATTAATACAATTCTTTTGATGCAAAAATGAGTTATTGCTTGCTAGATAAGTGTCCTCAGTCATTAAGGAAAGCTTTTAAAATGATAGAGCATATTGAAAATATTAGTAGAGAAACTAGTAAATTTGGTAGAAGAGATGATCCAAAACTTTTCAAAAGTTCAAAAAAGCTAGACAAGAGTTCAAGTGCTAAAGGGGGGACCATTGAGGACAAGCTTGATAGTTTTATGAAAACCATCAATGATAAGATTATGAAACAAGAGAGGGCTCAGCCAAAAAATTATCAGAGGAATGAAAGACCCCCTAGGTTGCAAGATCACCCTTATAATACCAATTGGTATAATGGGAAGCCTGTCTTAAATAATCAAAGAAACACCCAAAATACAGTTCCTCTAAACCATTTGCAAAATAATTTAGGGAATTTTGTTGAGGATGCTCCTTGGTGTATGACTTTCCAAATTCCACATTCCTCATAGTAGTGTGTAGTAACATAGATGGTTCAAGTAGAGGATAACATACTAGAGGACGGTGACCAGCAGGATCAAGAGGATGATGATGTACTTATTATTATGGGATATTTTGATGTTTCCTACAGTGAATGCTATTCTGATGAGGATTTTTATGAATTGGATGTAGATAATCAAAGGAAAGTTGCTAATTCCTATCATCAACAAGTTATTTCTAATAAGGATGTTGGTAGTGATGTTGATATTTACAACTTGGAGGCAATTGAGGATGGTGTTTCATTGAGGAGACCCTCAGATGAGCTAGAGATTGAAAAATACACTGTAGTCTTAGTTTCCCAAGCTAGAAGTTCCTATCATTTGAGGAATAGAACTATTGGAGGTGAAAAGGGAAGTCTTGCTAGTCTCTTCATCAAGGAACAGAACACCAAGGGCAAAAAACATGAGCCTGATGAAAAATTAGAATCAAATAAAGCTAAAGAAGGCAGATGAGATAAAATTTGGGCCAAGAGAGTAGAAAAACCAAAAGCTATTCAAGGACACAAATCCCCTGTTGAGAAATTAAAGACACAAAAGAAAGCTCTTGAAGCCACAAAGAATGATGTTAAACATAAGGCTGAGGAAATAAAAAATCAACAAAAAGATAATAGAAATGAACAAGGTATGTCCTCAATTGAACTTCCCAAGTATACTCATGTTGATATGTTTCAGTTACTTAGTCAAGTTAAATTATCTTTTCCTTTTCTAGAAATGATGAGGATAGAGGAACATAAACAGTACGTAGTAGCCCTCATCAACAATGTTACTATAGTCTATAATAATTTAGGGATACCCACCCCACCCAAATTGAGTGAAACAGATAAGAAGGCTAAAGAATTTGAGGGAGTAATTACTTAGATTCCCCATATTTTCCTAGGAAATTTTGTAAATACTTGTCCTAATAAGATAGATCCATTTTTCCTTACCCTGGTGGTTAGGCAAAATTTTATAAAGAATTGTATCATTGACTCTAGTGCATCCAACAATATCATGCCAGTTAAAATCATGGATGCATTAGGGTTAAAGGTTGATAGCACTCATGGAAAGTGTTATGCCATGGATGCGAGAGAAGTTCCTATTATAGGTGTGATAAATGAACTTCCTTATAGGTTGGCAGCCTACCCTGACAAAGAATTTAAAATGAGTGTGGTAGTGGTAGATATCCCACCTAACTATGGAATTTTTTTATCACAAAAATGGAGTGCATCTATGGGAGGTAGTATGTAGTGTGACATGTCTTATGCCACATTTCCCATTGATGGTAAAAATGTTCCTGAAGATGACACAATTCTTTTTGTAGATATTGATATTGGTGAGTTCAAGGTAGAAGAGTTACCAAGAGAGGTTGAGAGGCATCCTACACCTATAGAAAATAAAGTTTCAAGACTATCTAATATAGAGGGACTGTGGAAAATGTGCTTTGATGGGGCAAGTTCCAAGGAAGGATCTGGTGCAAGAATTTTATTAGTATCACCTACCAGAAATACTTATAAGTTATCTTTTACATTGTCTTTTGTCTATACAAATAATGTGGCAGAGTATGAGGCCTTATTATTGGGGTTAAGACTTGCTAAGAATCATGGAATAATAAAATTAATGGTGATTGGTGATTTTGAGATTGTAATATCCCAAGTAAGAGCTAAATATTCCTATAAAAATAATAGACTAAAACAATATAGGAATGTTGTTTGGTAGTCCATTAGATAGTCTGATGCCTTTGTGATTGATTGGATGGAAAGAGGACATAAAAGAGTGGATGATTTACTTGCTAATATTGCACTAAGACCCGATGATATAGCTTTCATAGGAATCTCTAAGGTTGAGATACAGACCAAGCCTTACATCCCTTACAATGTATACAACTAGCAGATTTTTAATGATGATGAGGATAATCTCAGATTCCTAAATTGTGTTGATAAATATGAAGGTCAAGAAATTCACTTTGGTGGATTTTTTGAGAATATTGATGGAAAGGATACAATATTTGGAAAAGAGGTCATCCAATTAAAGACAAATAAAATCCTCAAAGGCCTTTTAGCTCTTGAAAGGGTCTTTGATAGTCAGAATACAAGTAAGGCCAAAATAGTTGTTTCTCACCTAGAGGACTTGGAGGAAGTGAACTTAGGAATAAAAAATTCCCCTAAGAAAATCTATGTAGGAAAAAAGATTAATCTAAGAGTAAAGGAGATGTTAATTTCCTTACTCAGAAAATATCTATAGACATGTTTTTTCTTGGTCATATGATGACTTGAAAGCTTACAAAGAGGAATTGTTTCAGCATGAAATTCCTTTAAAGGATGATGCAAAACATTTTAGGGAAAAGTAGAGAACAATTAATGCTACTCTAGCTCCCAAGATGCAAGAAGAGTTGATAAAGTTGAGAGAATCTAGTATTATAAAACCCATTAGACATTCCTCCTGGGTATCTAATTTGATACCAGTAAGAAAGAAGAATGGTGACATAAGGTTATGTGTTGATTTTAGGAACCTAAATGTATCCTCATTAAAGGACAGTTACCCATTACCAAACATAGAAGCTATGTTATAGAAGGTAACTAGGTGTGAGCTATTGTCAATGATGGATGGTTTTTTAGGTTATAATAAATTCAAAGTAAAGCATTTTGAGTAGTAAAAGATTGCTTTTACTACTCCTTGGCGTACATACATTTATGTCAGGATTCCTTTTGGCTTAACAAATGTAGGTGCCACTTTTTAGAGAGCTATGGATGTAGCTTTCTCATATTTCATTGATTTATTTATGGTTGTATATCAAGATGACCTGACTACTTATTCCAAGAAAGAAGAAGACCATTGTACATGCATTCAGAAAATGTATTTTTCTTATCATTAGAATATGGGATATATCTAAATCCAAAGAAATTTTCCTTTGGGGTCACTAAGGGAAAGTTTTTTGGGAACATTGTATCCAAGGAAGGAGTAAGAATAGACCCTGAAAGAGTAGCAACCATTGACAAGATCCCTTAGCCAAAAAACGTCAAGGGCATTCAATCATTTTTTGGACAAATAATTTTTTTGAGAAGGTTTGTCACTAAATTTGCAAAAATCACAAGACCTATTTGCAAAGTGGTGAAGGGTATGTGGAGGATCATCATGGACAAAATAGGCCCTTAAGTGGCAAAAAATTCAGAAAAATCAGAGTTAGGCAACTTGATGTGAAAATTTGAATAAGTTATCTATATTATTTCAAAAATATGTAAGAATAGAATCTGTAGAAAATTGAATGTAGTTTCTAAACAACTATGTTTATTTAAAAGAAAAAAAAATCTATTTGGTGAAAATTTGAAACTTTAATGCAATGGTACTTAAATTTCAAGGAAAAAATAAGAAGTGGGTATTTGTCTGACCACCCTAACCAATATGAAATGATAATATATTTTTATAATATTCTAGATATAAGTAGATGAATCATGTCCAGATGTGATGCATATTTTTTTGTAATTTTTTTCCAAGTAAATAATTAATTATGAATTTTTTATTAAAAAATTTAAAAAATATAAAAAATCGTATGTCTAACCACCTTAACTTGGTCAAAACTTCATATTTTTTTTTTTTAATCCTATAGTATGCAAAACATAGAATGTGATACATGTTTTAAATTCAAAAATGTGGTATCGTTTGAAAGCTATAGATGTTTTTCAATCCACCTATCAATCAGGACTTTAGTCATAATTCAAATTGAAAATGAATAATAATAATTAAATATTAAATTCAAAGTAAAGCATAATTTATATTGGTGGAACGCTGAGAATATCCTTTAAAAAACCTTTTCATTTCATCAATTTTGGGTTTTAAAAAAATTCGTTAGCCACATACCCTATACATACCCATCATATCGCCACTTTTTGGCCCATCATGATCTTGCACATACCCTGAAGAAGGGTGAAAAGGTGCTTTAGAGTGAAGATCCTACTCAGACTTTCAAGAAAATAAAACAAGCTATTAAGGAGGCTCCATATTTGAAGTCTCCCGATTTTTCTAAACCAATGCACATTTTCTCTTTTGCTTCTTTTCATACCATTATTGTTTTCTTATTATAGAAAAATGAGGAAGGTTTTGAACAACCTATTGCATTTTTTTGCAAATCTTCACAAGCTGCAAAATTGAAATACATATGATACTACTAAGAAATAAGCATATGCTTTTGTAAAGGTTGTAAATAATTTCAAGACTTATTTACAAGGGGCTACTGTCGTATCTCTTGTACCAAGTGTTGTTGTGAAAGATATGTTTACTCAACAGGAGATGATGGGAAAAAGGTGTAGATGGATCAACATGATCTAGGAATTTAACATTGATGTTCAGATTACTAAAATTGTATGAGGATAAGGCCTAGCCAAATTAATGATAGAGGCTAATTTGGAAGCTAATTAGGTTAATCAAACTGAATTGATTGATGTTGCACCTTTCTATGATATACAAACATGTGGATGGTATAGAAGAATTATCCAATATTTACAAACCTTGCAATGTCCTACTAATATGGTCGATAATGATAAAAGAACATTGAAATTGTATGCCATCAAGTATGTGGTTATTGACAATGAGTTATGGTGGAGAAGCCTAGATGGTATACTTCTTAATTTTGTAGATGAAAAGTAGGAATTGGAGCTTTTGTAGGAAATACATAATGGGGTGTGTGGTGGTCATTACATGGAAAATACCACTGCATACAAAATTTTAAGAGTTGGATTCTAGTGGCCTACTATTTTTAAAGATTCTCACAAGTTTGTTAAAGCTTGTGATGCTTGTCAATAGTTTTCAGGAAAGTTGAAGTTCTCAGGAAATTTACCACTCAAGCCCATGATAGTTGAAGCCCCTTTCCAACAATGGGGAATTTATTTCATCAAAGAAATAATATAAAAATATAGTGGAGGTCACCTATGGATATTGGTTTCCATTGACTACTTTACAAAATGGGTGGAAGCAATACCCACAAAGAAGGTAACAAGAAAGGTGGTAGTTTATTTTCTATTAAATAATATTCTTATTAGATTTGGAGTCCCTGAGAGGATTATCTCAAATAATGCTATGTGTTTTAAGTCAGATGAATTCAAGGACTTTTTTGAAAAACATGGCATAAAATTCTCTTACTCTTCACCTTACCATCCTCAGGGAAATGGTCAAGGTGAGTCTAGCAATAAGAGCTTGATGAAGATAATCAAGAAATTTATGGAAAAGAACAAAAAGGCTTGGGACTTGAAGCTAAAATTGGCACTCTGGGCAGATAGAGTGACTATGAAAATGGCTACTGGTTATTCACCATTTGGCCTAGTATATGGTCTTGATGCTAGATTGCCTCAGAATAACCTGCTCAAAATATATAAGTTTGTGCAGGAATATGATGAAGAAATCTATGATATGCAACACAGAATAAATAATCTAGTGCAACTAGATGAGACTAGGAGGCAAGCTCAATCTAAAACCATGAAAATGCAGTTGTAAGTTAAGCATATATATGGCAAGAGAGCCTCTCTTAGAAAGTCTAAAGTGGATAGTATGGTGTTAGCCTAGAATGCAAGAGCTCAAGATAAGGGAAAGCATGGGAAATTTGTAGCATTATGGACTGGCCCTTATTTGATAGTCAACACTCATGGGGAGGATTCATATTTCCTTCAGAGTTTAACTGGTGAACTTTTTGAAATGCCAGTACATGGACAGTTCTTAAAGCCATACTTCTCCTAAGTATGTTATATTCCATGTACCATTTGGTTTTGTATATTATGTATATAGGTGTGTTTTCTTTTGTCTTGCTACCTAGTCCAGGTAGCTCCCTAGTTTGGGTCCTCTTGTTCTTATCCATTTTTTTAGTCTACTTCAACTAGAGATTATTGGGATCTTGCTATGCCTACAAGAGGCATATGTCTCTAGTCAAAGCAACTGATGGAACCAACAAAAAACTTGTTCCACCTTAAACCCTTGTCATATTTGGACATAATATTGTACATGAGGGTTTAGGATTCATCTTTCATAAGCACTTATAATCTTCTATTTTTCTATTGACTCCTTGTTTCCTGTTCTTGGTCATCTTAAAACTTCTTGTGTATATCATTATTGTCTAGCAACCGATTTCCCAATCCTATGTCTAAAAATCTTAATTTTTATAAGGATAAGTTAAAGTCTTGTTTGTCCTTTACATCCTTTGCATTATAGTGGTTTAGATTTTTTTGAGTCCCTTTCAATTGTGTCATCCTAGAGGGTCCCCTCCAATAAAATAACTTATGAGCATATGCCTAAATTATTTTCACTTAAGTCCTAATTGACCTTAATCATTCATCGCTGATCACTTTTGAAGTATATGCTCCAAATCGGTGATGAGCGATGAGATAGTATCTCTTTGATATTGCTCATCACAAATAGTTGTGAAGCTCTTAAATTGAATGTGCAATGAGTGATGTTCTTTATATTAAATAAGGGATCGCTTATCACCAATAGCTTTTGATCCATCTATGGAGAATTAGCGATGAGCGATGTTCTCTAGCCTTATGATCTTATCACCTATCATGGTTATGTTATGAAATGATAATTTCATATTAGTGATGAGCGATGGGATGGGTTTCCTTTATATTGTGTCTCATGGATTTTTTTCAGGTACTAAGATCTATAACTGCGATATGCGATATGTAATGAAACTATGATGATTTGTTATCGCTAATTGCTTGCAAACCATATGAGAATAATTAGTGATGAGTGATGGCCCAATTTTTTCTATTGTTCATCTCTCATCTATTCTAGAGCTTTCAACATTGATCGGTGATGAGTGATAGAGTTCCTTATTTTAAAAAAATTATTTCGCTAATCTAAGTACATCTTATTTGTGATGTCTTTTGTACCATTGATTTTCATGTAGGTGTACGTGTCCAATTCTAATGCCTTCACTATACTTCCCATCATTGATAGGAGCCTAGGTGTGATGTTGGATTAGAAAGGAGTGATGAAAATGAATGTGATCAAGGAATGAGCCGTAAATCCAAGGGCTGAGGATTTATCACATGAAACACTTGCATCACTGATGGAGCTAGAGAGATATGAGTTATATCAGTGATAAGCAACAACTATTACATGAAGAAGCAATGTGGAAGAATCTAGATGACTTCGTATAAAGAAAAGAGGAAGGTGGCGAGATGAATTGATAACCATTGATGTAGTTTTAAAGCTGAATGATCAATGATCATCGTTCAAACCTGAATGACTGATTGTCAGTTCGCTTATGCAAACTTACTATCAAGTATTAATGGTGGCATTCCTCTCTCTCGGCCATAAAAGAAAGTAGATACTTGGTTGATCATGCATTTGAACTCATTGGCATATAGAGGAGATATTGGGAGCTAAAGAAATTGTGAGGAAGGCTTCAAAAGTTACTCGTAACATATGTGACATAGCGTTCACCTAGGTAAGCAAGACTAATATTTCCTTTAGCTAAAGTATTGAGATGAATACCTTAGAAAGCTGATAGGAAATGGGGAAATTTTTTATGTGTTCACTTTTGATAGTTTCAATTTGGTGATTATGTACTAGATAAATTTTTAAGAAGGTGTTATGTTCAAGGATAGTGTTTTTTCCTCTCATAATTGCCAAGGGTTTCTTTTTTATTGCAGGAAATTGTAAACCCTAGTGCCATTGCCTTGCAAACATGAGTGTCCTGGAGCCTAATGAATCAAGTATTAGAGTAGAAAGGAAACCAAAACAAAAGATGGTTAAATGACTTAAAACTTAGGATGTTTCAACCGAGGTCAATTCAAAGCCACTGGAAGTGTCCAACCCTTCACTAAGTACTCCTACAATGTCTACTAGATGCATAAGTGCCAAGAAGGAAACTAAAAAAATTATGCAAGAAGCTTCTAGAGATGTAAAAGGAGAACTGTTATGATTTGGTAAAAGACCCACACATCAAGTTGTTGTGACCACTAGTTTGATTGATAGTGTTGGTGAAATTGGTGAAAAACCCCAACCTTAGAGTGGGTGGAAATTATTTTGGTATGCTTTCTATAGGCGACATTCTAGAAGGCTCGCATGTTATCTATGGGGACTGAAAATTGGGAAGTTGGTGGTCTCAAATGTGTTTGTAAAAGTGGAATTAATGATGTAACTTTTCAAGCACTATAACCCTATGCATAGGACAATCAAAACTGAAAATGGTGATTAAATTTTGGAGGTAACAAAGGATAAGATGACTGATGTATTTGGATTAAATCTCAATTATACTGTAAATTTTAGGCATGTTGAATTGTATGTTGATTATGAGAAGAGGAAATATGCATACAAAGAAAGATTGCTTGTGCAACATAGAAGTAGCAAGCAAAATTTCATTGCTAAGGATGTTGAGCTCTTTGAGTGTGAAGAGTTTGAAGATTACTTCATCAACACTTACTATTGTTTGAACCGAGTATTGGCTTAGGATTTTGAAGTTAAGATAGCCACTAATTCGTTAGTAATGGTGGTACATATACAAGGTAACAATCAAAATACTGGTTTTGATTATGCCAACTTCAATGTTGAACGAATACATTAAGATTTCATAAATTTGAAAAAGGGGGTGCTCCCCTTGTATTTCCCCCATTACTCTTTGTTGATGCATATGATCTTGTGGGAAGGTGATTTTTGGAATAATGTGCCTTAATCCCATAGGCTAAAACCTCTGAAAGACCCAAGTTGGTGTGACATCCATATTGTCTGGCTGACTGCCAGTTTAGTAACCTCATGGTTTGTACAAGTCGCCGAGACAATGCTTTTGTCTTGCCGACTGGTGTTGTCGCTGTGACTTGTGGCATTCATTGTAACTCTCTACCGAGTGGAGATCTCTTACCGACTTTTGGTGTCTAAAGGTGACCGGGGAGACTTGTGAAGAAAGATGTTTTCGGGGAGAGACTTGGATGTTCGGTATGTCTCATATCGACAAGGGAAGTCTTGCCAACTGCTTTACTCTTGGAATCTTCAGGGTAACATGGAGGCTTCTCTATGAACTCTTGGCGACATATGTTTGTCTCACTGATGCTCATCGGGGTAACATGGGAACCTCGGTAAGAAGTATTGCCGACAGTTGGTTCTCTCGCCGATAGGTATGAACATCGGTGTAATCTCCTGGTGATAGCGGTAAGTCCTACCAAAACTATATATGTTTTTTATCAGGTGTCTTCGATGAAACTCCTAGCGACTGAAGTCTTCGGTGAAAGGTGTGAACACTCGGAGTAACATCTCAATGATAGCCTAAGTCTTGCCGACGAGTGTTATTTTCGGTATGACTTGAAGGCTCGGTGTGATCTCTTGGCAAATGACGATAGTCTTGCGATGGAAATGCTAATGTCTATGTGACTTTGGAACTTCGGTATGATGTCTCATCAAAAATGATGGTCTTGCTGAATAGCGATACAAGTGATGATCATTGGTATGAGGTCTTGGTGACAAGACAAGGTCTGAGCGACAACTTTCTGAACTCGGTGGAACCTCTTGCCGATAGTGATGACTCTTCGTGACATCGATGGTTGAGTCTTGTGGCATCGGGGAGACATGGTTAGTGTCTCACCGACATACGAATACATTTTGAATTCCTTTGATTGATTGACTATCCTATGTGGTTTGTCCTCGACCAATCAAAGAATCGAAATGGGAACCATTGTAAGTTAGTTTGTTGTGGCTATTATGTGAGGAAGTTCAATAGACTGGAAGCAACATGGATATACTCTATAATTTGAGATGATGTTTGGTTTGATGATTCATTCGACAGATGGATGATTGATGAACTATAGATGAATTGTTCAATGTGTATCAATGTGAATTAAATTGAGAGTGCATTGTAACTGGAGTGTTATGTACAAGGTTGATCATTGAATCTGCTGCTGTAAATTGACATCAGAGAGAGTGAAGCCTGTACTCTGTATGTAATTTCCTTACTATAATACAAAGGGGTTTTTCTTGGTGTGGTGGGTTTTTCTCCCATAAGGATTTTCCCATGTAAATCTGGTGTTCATGTGTGTATGTTATATTCTCTGTTTCTATTATTTCTTTGGAGTGTATCTTAATTAGACTGTAATTAAAAATTTAAAAGTATCTCTGCATTCTTCCCTGAGGTTTTGACGTTAGGAGAGTTGTTTATGCACCTTAGCTTTCCTTACAAGTGGTATCAGAGCTTGGCCTGTTGTGTTATCCTTGTGGGTACGTTGGGTTTTTTTGATTCAATTTATGTTCAGTGGGAGTCTTGTAGAAGTTTGGTAATTCGAGTTACAGATTAAGATGGCAACCACGTCAGGAAAGATTGAAATAAAGAATTTCAATGGCAACAATTTTGAGTTGTGGAAACTTAAAATGGAAGATCTATTGTTTTATCGTGATCTTTGGATTGTTGTGTCTGGAGTGAAACCTACAGGCATGAAGCAAGAGGATTGGGACCTCGCAGATAGAAAATCAAAGGGGTTGATAAGGCTCTATTTAGTAGACTTTGTTCTTCTGAATGTTCATGAAGAAAAGACTGGCATCTATTTATCAAGGTAAGTCCTTGGTGAATAAATTGTTCTTGAGGAAGAAGTTTTATGCTTTGAGAATGTAGGAGGGAGGATCTGTTTCTGATCATTTGAACACTTTCAATATGTTGATTGCACAGTTAACATTTGTTGGTGTGAAGATTGATGAAAAGGATCGATGTATGTTGTTATTGTGTTCTTTGCCTGATTCTTGGGATCACCTGGTGATGGCGATTGGGAGTACAACATCCAGTTTCAAGATGGAAGATTTTGTTGCTTCTTTTTTATCAAAAGAGATGAGAAGGAAATCTTCTGAGATGGTGAAGGAGCCTCTTGCTATTAGAGACAGATCGAAAGACAAAGGCAAGAAGAAGGACAAGAAGTCCAAATCCAAATCAGAGGGGAGATCAAAGTCTCCTGGTAAGAAGTCCAAGGTGAAGTGCTAGAATTGTGGGCAACCTAGTCATGTCCGAAAGGATTGCAAAGAGGAGAAAAAGAAGAAGAAGAAGAAGAAGAATTCTAACTATGATTCATCTCAGAGTGATGCAGAGACCTTCATTGCAGCCTTGGCTACACAGGCATCTGATGATGTATGGATGATTGATTCTAGAGCATCTTTCCACATGACATCTCATAGAGACTGGTTCATGAAGTATGAAGAATATGATGGTGGGAAGGTGTATTTGGAAAGTGATTCATCTTGGGAAATTATTGGTCGTGGAAGAGTCAGAATTCAATTCCCTGATGGAAGAGTGAAGGGAATCAATGATGTTATGCACATACTAGGTCTGGCTCGAAATCTACTTTCTATTAGTAAGCTAAATGATATTGGAGTGCAAGTCACATTCTCTGGAAATGGCTACAAGATGACTAGAGGCTCAATGGTGCTAGCAAGGGGTGCTCAGATTGGTACCTTGTATAAGCTGGATGCACATGTTGTTTAATGTAATAGTGTCTCTGTAAAGTCACAGAAAGCTACTCAAAGGAAAAGAGGGAAACATTCCTGATTCTATAAACTCTATGGAAGTTAAACTTCTAGTAGAAAAGACTATGCTCTGGCATCATAGGCTAGGCCACATTGGTGAGAAAGGTTTAAAAACCTTGAAGAATAAAAACCTGGTTGAGGGGCTCGAAGATTGTAACCTCAAATTTTAATTTTGTGATCATTATATATATGGAAAACAGCACTGTGTTTCATTTTACTCTAGTCCTCACAAATATTTTGGTTTGCTTGATTATATACATTCTGATGTTTTTGGTCCAGTGAATGTTCCTTCTTTGTCTAAGTCAAGGTACTATGTATCGTTTATTGATGATTATTCAAGAAGGGCATTTGTCTATTTTTTGAAAAGTAAATCAGAAGTGTTCAATTAGTTTAAGGAATTTAAGAACCTTGTAGAAAATCAGACTGGAAGAAAAATAAAATGTTTAAGGATAGATAATGGCGGTGAATTTTGTTCTTATGATTTCAAGAGGTACTGTAAAGATCATGGAATTAAAAGACATAAAACTACACCTTATACTTCATAGAAAAATGTAGTTGCAGAAAGGTTCAACAGAACAGTGATGGAGAGAGCACGAAGTATGCTGAGTAGTGCTGGCTTGGAGGAGAAGTTCTGGGCTAAGGCAGTTGCTACAACATATTGCTTGATAAACTGTTCTCCAAATTCCTCTCTTGTTGAGAAAACACCTTTGGAAGCATGGTCTGGTAAGAAGCCCTCAAAGTTATTAGATTTCCACAATCCATAAGAGTATGAATAGTTGTTTCTGGATTCGAATGTGTAAGCTTTTTTGAATCAACGTTTCGAATCACACTCCATGATCTATCATCAGGATAGAGAGCTCATATCCTTGAGCTCTCTATCCTAATGATGGATCACGGAGTGTGATTCAAAACGTTGATTCAAAGAAGCCCTCTCTAAGACATATTCATGTTTTTAGCTATAAGGTATATGCATATGTGCCGAATGAGAAAAGATCTAAATTGGAGAACAAGGTTGTTAAATGTATTTTTATTGGCTATAGTGCTGGCATAAAAGGATACAAGCTTTGGAGTCCTAATACGGATAAAATACAATAGAAGTGTTATCTTTCATGAGCTGAAGCCTTCTACCTTGGATCTATAGTCAGAGACAAAATCAGAAAATAAAAAGGATGTAGTTGAAATTTGTTTGACACCAGATAAAGAGGAATTGAAAATTCAAAATGTACGTGAAACTAAGGAGAGCTCAAGTACTTCTGAAAGTTTTGAAGAAGAAGAACAACCTCAGCCTCAACAATTGAGGAGGTCAACTCATGAAAGAAAGCAACCTAATAGGTATGGGTTCTCTTTGATAGATTCTACTTGTTCCTATGCTTTAATTTCTAGCACTGATAATCTTAGGACTGTGAAAGAGGCATTTAGAATGTCTAATTCAAACTTTTGGTTGGAAGCCATGAATGAAGAAATGGCATCATTAGAAAAGAATGATATTTGGAGTTTGGTGCCCTTTCTTGAAGGTAGAAAATCTATTGTCTACAAATGGGTATTTAAAAAGAAAATAGGTTGGATGGTAGTTTGGAAAAATAAAAGGTGAGGTTGGTTGCGAAGGGTTATTCCTAGGTAGAGGGAACTGATTATGGGGAATTTTTTTCTCCTGTAGCTAAGCTGACATCTATCAGATTTCTTTTGTCACTTGTAGCAGCATATGACTTAGAGGTTGAACAGATGGATGTGAAGACAACATTTCTTCATGGTGATCTTGGAGAAGAGATTTATATGTCCCAGCCTAAGCACTTTGTGGAAAAAGGTAAAGAGAAACTGGTTTGCAAGTTGAAAAAGTCTCTGTATGGTTTAAAGCAGTCTCCTAGAATGTGGTACCAAAAGTTTGACATGTTTGTTTTGTCATTGGGATTTGTAAGATCAAAATATGATCATTGTGTGTATTACAAAGCTGAAGGTGATCGAGTTCTTATTATTGCTCTCTATGTTGATGATATGTTGTTCATAGGCAATAGTAAGTTAATGATTTATGATCTTAAGTCTCAATTGTCTGCAAAGCTTGAAATGAAATATCTTGGTGCAGCAAGGTATATTCTAGGAATGGAAATAACTAGGGATAGGAAGAATAGAAAACTTTGGCTTAGTCAGAGTAAGTATATCAAGACTTTTCTAGAGAGATTTTGCATGACTAATTGCAAGTAGCTAGTTGTTCCAGTTTTGTAGGGAACGAAGCTATCTGTTGAAGCCTGTCCAAAATCTCCTACTGAGATGGAGGACAT
Source organism: Sequoia sempervirens (assembly GCA_007258455.2). NCBI lineage: Eukaryota > Viridiplantae > Streptophyta > Pinopsida > Cupressales > Cupressaceae > Sequoia > Sequoia sempervirens. The sequence continues at coordinate 428,812,636 of VDFB02281492.1, read as the reverse complement.
GACCAGTGTACCTTATGCTAGTGTGGTTGGAAGTCTTGTGTATGCAATGATTTGTACAAGGCCAGACATTTCCCAAGCATTGGGAGTACTTAGTTGATTTATGGCTAATCCTGGAAGGACACATTGGGATGTTGTGAAAAGAGTGTTCATATATTTGAAGGGAACTTTAGAATATGCTTTGTGTTACCATGGTAATTTGGTTGAATCACAAAGGACTCTCAATATTTGAGGCTATGTGGATTCTGATTGGGCAGAGGACATTGACAGAAGAAGATCCACCAGTAGATATATATCTTTATGATGAATGGTGGTGCAGTGAGTTGGATGAGTAAGTGGCAGGCTGTATTTTCTTTGTCCACTACAGAGGAAAAATACATTACAGCTACACATGCTTTTGAAGAAGCAATTTGGTTGAAATGTTTGTGTTCTAACATTGGTTTTGATGCAGGGAAAATAACAATTTATTGTGACAGTCAGAGTGCTATTTTTTTGGCAAAGAATCCTACTTTCCATGCAAGGACGAAACATATGGATGTACAGTATCACTTTGTATGAGATATGGTGGAGGATGGAAAGGTATCATTAGAAAAAGTGGATACTCTTGAGAATGTTATAGATGCATTGACGAAGCCAGTGAGCACATACAAGTTTAGGTGGTGTTCCAATTCGATGGGCCTCAATGCCCATGAATTTCAGTAGTTTTGTTGTGCTCTGGAGGTGCCTGTGTGATCTTCATCAAGTGGGAGATTGTTGGAATAATGTGCCTCAATCCCACAGGCTGAAACCTCTAAAAGAGCCAAGTCAGTGTGACATCCATATTGTCTGGCCGACTGCCAGTTTAGTAACCTTGTGGTTTGTACAGGTTGTCGAGACAATGCTTATGTCTTGCCGACTAGCATTGTCACTATGACTTGTGGTGTTCATTGATACTCTCTACCAAGTGGAGATCTCTTACCGACTGTTGGTGTCTAAAGGTTATCGGGGAGACTAGTGGTGAAAGATGTTTTCAGGGAGAGACTTGGATGTTTGATATGTCTCATACCGATAAGAGAAGTCTCGCCGACTACTTTACTCTTGGAGTCTTTGGGTTAACACGAAGGCTTCACTATGAACTCTTGGTGACATATGTTTGTCTCACCGATGCTCATCAAGGTAACATGGGAGCCTCGGTAAGAAGTCTTGCCGACGGTTGGTTCTCTCGCTGATAGGTATGAACATTGATGTAATCTCCTGGTGATAGCGGTAAGTCCTGTCGACACTGTATGTTTGTTATCGTGTGTCTTTGGTGAAACTCCTAGTGACTAAAGTCTTCGGCGAAAGGTGTGAACACTCAGAGTAACGTCTCAATGATAGCCTAAGTCTTGCCGACGAGTGTTCTTTTCAATATGACTTGAAGGCTTGGTGTGATCTCTTGGCGAATCATGATAGTCTTGCCAATGGAAATGCTAATGTCTATGTGACTTTGGAACTTCGGTATGATGTCTCATTAAAAATGATGGTCTTGTTGAATAGCGATACAAGTGATGATCATCGGTATGAGGTCTAGGTGACAAGGTGAAGTCTAAGCAACAACTTTCTGAACTCAGTGTAACCTCTTGCCGATAGTGATGACTCTTGGCGACATTGATGGTTGAGTCTTGTGGCATTGGGGAGACACAGTTAGTGTCTCATCGACATGTGAATACATTTTTAATGCCTTTGACCGATTGACTATCCTACGTGCTTTGTCCTCGACCAATCAAACAAGCCAAATGGGAACCATTTGAAGTTAGTCTCTTGTGGTTGTTCTGTGAGGAAGTTCAATAGATTGGAAGCGACATGGATATACTCTGTAATTTGAGATGATGTTTGGTTCGATGATTCGTTCAACAGATGGATGATTGATGAACTGTAGATGAATTTTTCAATGTGTATCAGTGTGAATTATATTGAGAGTGCATTGTAACTGGAGTGTTTTGTACAAGGTTGATCATTGAATATGTTGTTGTAAATTGACATCAGAGAGAGTGAAGCCTATACTTTGTATGTAATTTCATTACTATAATACAAAGGGGTTTTTCTTGGTGTGGTGGTTTTTTCTCCCATAAGGGTTTTCCCACATAAATCTGGTGTTCATGTGTGTATGTTATATTCTCTTTTTTTGTTATTTCTTTGGAGTGTATCTTAATTGGATTGTAATTGAAAATTTAAAAGTATCTCTGCATTCTTCCCAAAGGTTTTGACATTAGGAGAGTTGTTTCCGCACCTTAGCTTTCCTTACAGTAATTATGAATGGAAAAGAAAATTGGATTTGAAACTGAGGGATAGTGAAAATAATGTTCTTCTAGTATAGATGTGGACATACATCTAGGATAAGGAGTGCTCAAATTCCAATTATATCTTGTTTGCTAATACTATCAGATATGGAATCTTAGAAACATTGGGTGTGGTGCCTATATTCAGGCTTTCTCTAGAGATCAGAGGTATTATGCGCCCATAAGATGCATCACGATCAAAGACAATACATAATTGGGTAGATTGGTTTTTACATTCTAAATATACTTTGATCAAGGCCTATGGAGCTAAAGTGGAACCTCATTTTTTACCCTTGTCTATCTTAGACAGATTGGATTTCATGGAGCTCATGTGGAAAATTGATATCATGGATTACAAGATGCTTAGAAAGCCTAGGAAAGGTATTGTGGTACATCTCCAATGTGAATTTTCTTACTTCAAAGTCACTACCCCTAAATGGTATGAAAAGTTGGGCATTATGTTGAATAATCTTAGAATGCCTATTAATGACATCTAAATTTGTGATCCTGAAGGATTTGTGGCTGGAAGAAGAAGGAAAAAAAATTTAGGCGTCATACATCATGAATTCCCATACACAGATGATGTGTTAAGAAACTTGACAAGTGATGAGGTTGTCATGACTAGAAAGAAGGAATGGACAACTATAATGAACATTAAGGAAAGAATCATGAAAAGAAATTCCTTTTACATAAGTCCATATAATTTAATTACAAACACCTTGGAAAGAGCCTTCACTATGATAAGGGATTATCAATTTGGGTATTTTAAAGTAAAGGTAAAGAAGGTTGTTGATAAAGCACAGGTTCTCCTAGAATAGTAACAACAACAACAAGCTATGGATATCCCAGAACAACCTTTAGATGTTAAGAAGTTAGGGAGGAATAAATGGAAAAAAATGTGCCAGGAAATGAAGAGGTGAATTAGAAATTTCTCCTCCCCATATTGAAGAAACTCATAGTTTAGATGTTCCCCCTAACAAAATTGTCAAATGACAATATGACAGAGAAAATGATGATGATCCCAGGATTAGGGAGTGTGATGAATTTTTGGCTGATGATAAATTTGTGCAAAGCAAGGAATTTCAAGAGTTTATTATTTAATAGTGGAGTAAGGAGATAAAAGAGATACTTGAATCAACCTGAGCTAATGTTGAGCCTTCTCATTAGGAGGAAGTTGAGAAAGCAAAGGAAGAGAAAATTAGGGCTGAAATTGCAGCCATTACTCCCACTGAGGCTAGAAAAATTATTAAGCATAGTGGAATCATGTTCTTTCCAAGATGTACTATCACTTCTACCATAGCATATGATGTAGTGAGAAGATAACATCAAGCTTTAATATCAGAAGATCAATTTGAGGATAAGGTGTTTGGTTCTGGATATCGTCCAAACTTGCATACTCTTGTAATTTGGTCTATGGAATCTGACACTAGAAAACATGATGTTGCTATTCCTATTGAAGAAGTTATTGGTTCTTTGGTGGTAAAAAGAGCTATTGGAATAACTCCTATCTAGGTAGCTAAGATAATTGTTGATGCTGCAATGCTTAGTGTGCATACTGCACACATTTCTTAGAAGAAATATAAATCTTTTGCTAAGCAATACAATAAGGCATTGGATGAGTTGAATAAGATGAAATCCACTATTTAGGCTACTCAAAGAACAATAACTCAAGCATCTTCTTCTTCATTTGATGTGTCTACATAGGATAGGAGACTTTGGCCTTGAGAATTGATGACTTGAAAGGTAAGTTAACTGCTGAGAAGGAAGTTGTCAAGCAGGCCAAACTTGGAACAATCAAGGTGGAAAATGAAATTTTTGAGGATGTACTGAAACATAGGGTGACCAAGTTGGTCCACAAAGCCAATGATGTTTGGGCTACTTATAATGATGTTCATGAGGAAAATACAAAGTATCAAAAAATACAAGAGGCCTTCAAGAATGAATGGAATAATTGGATTACTAGGGTAAATGATTTGAAGGAAATGATGCCCAAAATGAATGGGGACCCAATGCACCTACCAATATTCCTGATATTTTGCAAATCATTGACTCAATAAATGAGGTAACTACTTTGCATGGAAAATTAGGTATAAAACTCCAAAGTAAGTTGAAAATATTTATAGAGATGGAGGAATGTGGTATGCGTCAGATATTGAATTCAAAAGGTTACTTACATCCATTTGATACTTGGAAAAAATATTTGGGAGGAATGCCTGCAACAGCTATGATTACCTTAACTATCACTGACTACCTCTTGCTCAATTCAAATATTGAAATAATGATGGAAATTCAAACAAAGATGGACATATTTGTTAAGGAGGCCAAGATTTTAATTGATTCCATATATTCTCAGTACATTACTTAGGTGCAAGATTTGTTGAATGTAAAATGGCCTACTGAGGAAGAATACAACACTTGGTTGGAGAAATACACAGAATGAATCTTTATAGGGATCAATGAGTAAGATAAATAATGGATGGGAGAAGAATAATGCATAGTCTAAATATAGTAAAGATTAGGCTTTTGATATAACATGGTAAAATACTATTCTCTCCCCAATTTGAAATGGATAGCACATGGTGCTCATGTTGATAAGTGAATTTTGACTTTTGTCTATTTTCCTTGTCTTGCTTCATAAGTTTTGTTGTTTTGGCTTTTCCACAGTTGGCATTTTTTAGCGCATGGAGAATATCTTGAAACTATTGTAACAAACTAATGATGTCTTTCGAGGTGGGACCTATTTTCTACAAAGATTTGAGGTCAATTTTTCCTCGTGTTTATTTTCTTCACCTAAAGACTAGAGTGTAACAGAAAATAGAATATTGTTATAGCAGTCTAGTGGAATCTTGACATGTGTGCTTTTTGACCTGAAGCTTGTTTTTCTCCTTCATCTCTATAAGAAGGAATTTAGGGCCAAAAGCAGGAGTTAGTTGAAATTTTTTGAGTTAACACTGTGAAGTTTTCAAGACAATACTAAGCAAGCTCTAGAGCTTTTGTTTTAATTTCCTTTTGGATTTCATATTTATGCATGTAACTTTGATAGCAATACAACATTTATGATATAGAGGAATATTAGTTTCATGGCTATTATCTCTCCTTGTATGCATTATATAAGTTATGAGTGAAAGTAATCCAGGATTTCTTTCATTTTTCTTTGTCATTTCTTGATGGATGTTTAGTTTCATGCTTGCTTATTGATTCAATGAATTAATGTAAATTCTTGGGTGAGATTAATAACTTTTTAGAACTAGGCACTAGGATTGTTGTAAGTAGTAATATTCGTGAACATCATATAGAAATGTTGTAATGCAAGGTTTCTTAAGGATATAGGTGTTATTATCTAAATTGTTATTAGGTCACATAATAAGATAATGACTCTGTGCTTGGGACAAAGGCACTAGCTCATGCAAATTAATTGTGGTCCACTTTTCGTTGTTGATTCATTTGCTACTGAAATTTTAAATCATAAACTCTCAAGTGAATAATGTTGTTATTTTTTGTTAAAATTATTTCCTCTCATGCACAATATATATGACATTGATTAATGAGCTGCCAAATTATTTGATGCATATTGTTGAATGGTTTCATGAGAGATATCTATTACTGACAATGTATTTGATTGTAATTGTATGAAGTGTCTCAGTATACATTGTGGGATCACCCTCCCAAGTTTCACAAAGCCCAAAGAGTAGGAATAGATGTCTTGCAACTTCTATTTGTTCATTGGACAATCCCTTTAGAAATATTGCTAATTGGAAATGACAAAGTCCATAGGTATTTGTAGAGATCAATTTGATTCTAAAAAATAACCAACAAGAGCTAACATTGTGATGCAAGTTTCAAATATCAATTCAAACATTTAAAGAATCAATTCAAGAATCAAGATCCACATCCATTGAAGCCATTCAATACAAGATCAAGATCTATATTGCAGACTTCCAAAGGTTTAGTCAAGGGTTTATTAAGTTACAACATACCATTATCCATTCATCATTCCTTTCCTATTTCATTATTTCAATTCAAGGTTGAATTTCCCAAATGAGGTTTGAAACCCCCATTCACCAAAAACAAACAATTTTCCCATTTTTGTTTGTGTTGCATATTTTAGGTTAAAGAAGGATTGAAAATCTTATGAAGTGAAATATTGGAAAAGTTTTCAAAGTTATCATCAAATCATGGATACTCATCTAGAGATTTGATTTCTAAATTTCTAACATTACAACCTGGATCAAACAAACGATAGATATTGACATCAAAGGCTCACAATTTTTTTCTAAAAAACTTGACAAAAGACCCATTCGCTTGTGGGAAAATGAGTCAAAGGCAACCTCTCAAAACTACCTTTTGGTGACTAGTACACATCAATCAGACCTTCTCATATTTTTAGAAAAAAAAATTTATCAATATTAAGCTTTATATTGTTGAACTTCATGTTGGAATTGGCATAATTGATTAGATTTGATATTTTTTGTTTTTATTCCAAAAGTGTTGCTCAGGCTAAAACCCTCATCCTCAATCATAAGGAAATAGATAGATTCCCTCATTGAGTTTTACTCACCTAAGTGTTGTAAGTCAATTCTTTGTGTGGATCTCATTTCCTAATGAAATAAAAAAAAGTATGTACATATTTGGTAAACCCTCATCACACACGCATTCCCTATCCTCCTATTATTTCATTCTTTCATTCCATCACTAAATTCATTTGCATTAGGATACCTAAATTTGGAAAAGAAAATCACTAAAACCATAGTTTACAACCTGAAACTAGAAATTCAAACATTGAGCAAGAAATTCAAACTTTGATTTTTCAGAACCCCAACCTAGGACCCATTTTCCCTAGGGCGAAGAGGTTCCTATATAGGTGCTTTTCCAAATTTTTGGGCATTATTTTTTCTTTGTTTGCTTCATTTTGTTCTACTATTAATTTTTTGTTTCAATTTCAAAAATTAGAAAATTTATACTTTATTGCATTATGTTCAATTGATCAAATTAAGTGCATTGTTTGAAATAAAAAAAGGCATTAAAAGACATCATTTTCAGGCTTTTTCATAGAATAATCAATAATTTATCTTGTTTAAAATATAAAAAATTGCTATCTCTTTTTACAACTTACATTGCCCTTCCTATTTTTGGGTGTTTTTTGTATTTGTCTAGTGCCTTTTCTCTATTTTGGGTGCACATTGGTTTGGTGAAATTGGTATGACCTTCACAACCCAATTTCATATTACCAATACTATAGTGAGATGTAGTTTGAGACTCATTTCATCCCACGCTACTACATCCATCGAGGATCTTGATTTTTGTAACTCTTTCACTCATGGTGTTGATTCTAGTTAACACATTATGGACCATAGCTTTGACACCACATTTTCCATTATCACCCTACCCACAACCAATGTGATTGATGTTGAAACAATGTTTGATAATTTCCCTCGAGAAGAACTTAAATAAATAGAGGAATACTTAGAAAAATTACAAAACTTTGTGAGTACTAAATAAATTGTTGGTACTATGATTCCTATTATAGATAACATGTGGACAAATATTTATAATGAACAAGGAATATAGATTATGTGTAGTTTAGCTCACATTATTGATAAATGTGTTTCCACAATAGCTAGTTATGCTCAAATATTGGGGTACACTCAAAGTCAAGGTGGAAATAAAATTCCTCCTATGACTATAACCTCTATTCCTACATACACTAATCCAATTATTACAACAAAATGACCTACTAGAAATTTCAACACAACCTTAGGTATTTCAACTTGGAATCCCTTTAGCTTTGTGCATTCAAATCTCATATATCCTAATCCATCTCCCCTCACATACTTACTGTTGTCACCTAGAATTGCACCCTGTGCAAAGTTTTACAAGAAACTGAGCATTCTAGAGCAACATGGGATCATCTCAAGGCTGTGGGTCACCTATGGCTGAAATGAACCTGTGGAGAAGGTCGGCTTCCTTTGGGTATCACCTAAACTATTATTTCTTAGAGAGGAAAGAGGGGAAGATATGCATAAAAATGGAACTAAACCTATGGTGATACACCGAACTAATGAGAAACCATGAAATGAACATAGTAAGAACACACACTTGAAAGCCTAACTCAATTGATTTACATACCCAGAACAACCTCTTTCAGATTTAATGCTTTAGTCCTAATAGGTTTGGCCTACACATACACATCTCAGGAAGGAAAGATCGATTTCACAACCTTGAGACATAAATGCAGAAATGTGAAAACACAGTTATAAACTTGCATGTACAAAAGAAAGATACAGAAATGAGGATCAATGCAAACATGAACATGAACTTCCAAGGTAAATTTTGTGTTCTATTCAGGATTCCATTTGAGTTACAGAAAACATACATTTATTGAGAAAGGATTGATTGAAAATCACTAACTCTTCAAAGTGTGCAATCAGAACTATTTACAAAAAGGCAAAAATTCCTTATATACAGACTGTACATCCAACCCTTAGGGCTTACAAAAATATCCTAGTTTTGAAAAAGATCTATCTCAAATATTTGATGAATTAATTGTAGACACCTGCGTGTCCCTGTTGTTGGTGTCGGTGTGACGAACCGCTCTTGGAGAAGCCTTCCTTAGATATTCTTCAGCTACCGCATTCATTCGATCCATCGTGTCTGATTGAGCTACTTTGGCTACACCTTGAATGCTCTGAGCCTCATTCTATCAATGCTCTTCAAACTGCCATGGTTTACCCTCAGATATTCTCTGATTGGCTGAGTGAAAACCACGTAGCTTCTTTGGGCGGTCAAAACTTTCCCTGCTGAATCGTATATCAGTGAGACACTAACGTGTCTCCCCGATGCAGTTAAAACTCCCCCTACAAGCATCGGCAAGTCATGGAGCCATCGCTGAGAGCTCCCAGTGACGGCTCCATGACTTTTCGATGCTTGTAGCGAGACCTAAAGATCATACTGATGCTACCGGAGCCATCAGCTAGACACAGTTCGTCACCAAGAGATCAGTGGGTTGACATGTCATGTGGAGATCCCTCTATGTCGCTGAGACCACATGATATCGGTAAGACATCACTCTAACAGTCAGTCGCTATATCGATGAAATTCATGTCAAGGAGACCATCGCCGACGTCTATAAAAGTCATCCCGCCGGGCTCCTTTTCTTTAATCGGCCAGACATCCCTATTTCGGGAAGAGGTTGTGTTGAAGGCACTTTAGCTTTGGTGAACACATATTTCATTTCACTTCAGTAAGACTCCTTGGTATCGCTGAGACTTCGCACAGAAATCCTTTCCATTCGACGAGCTCTATATTCGGCAAGACACCTAGTGAGACCCCCTGGTGTCACGTGACCTCTTATGTCGCCAAGACATTTCATAGAACTCCCCCTCTCTTGGCAAACTCTTTTTCGTTTTGAAGGCTTCACTGCTTGGTGAGACTCACGCCAAAGTATGAACCCTTGACTAACTCCTTTTCTTTTGGCCTGACTCCTTCCGGTTAGGAAGAGGTCCTCTCAAACTCCTTATGTTATGCCGAAAGTTCCTCCGTTATTGGCGAGACCCACACTGAACACCCCGATGAAATACCGTCGGCGTAACCCTTGCCGGTCGCCAAGACATTACTGCGAAAGCCTCAAGTCTTGAAAAGGCCTTTCCTTCATTTTGGAGGCTCCTATGTTTAGTGAGACTCTTGCTGAATCTTTTCGCCCTTCGCCGAGGTCTGCTTCATTTTGGGGAGACATCTCCACCTCGATATGAAATTCTGGCGAAGCTATCTCCCTATGCCGATAAGACCTCTCGGTGCTCGGTGGGGAAGACATGACCTTTTCACTGTGACCCTTTACCGAAGCCTTAAACTCCTACCGAAGGGAACCCGTGTGAAGTCGGTAAGACATTTGATGTCGGCAGGACATTTCGGCAAAGTCCCATAGTTACACTGAGGATCACTGTTATCAGTGGGACATCGAACCTTCGTTGTGACTTCTCATTGAGCACTGTAGGTCTCCCTGAAGCCCGTGGTCACTGAGAGTCTCACTGAATAACGATTGAATGGCCTATTGTCCACGGAAATCCATGTGGTAAGAGGTCATACCAAACCCTCTTCGTTATAGCAATAGGCTCTACAGGCTCGTTCAGCATGACAGAAACTAAGTCTCAGCGACCTGCTCAAGATAGAATGAATCAAACAGTAAGTTGGCTAGACAGAAGGAGGGTCTTGCTGACTTTCTCCTTGGATGATTTTCATGCCGAAACTTTCTAGGGTAGCTTCTCCCTCTAAGTTCCCCATGACCTGGCAACAGATGTAGAGTCTTTTCCCTTGTGTGAATGTCCCACTTGACCTCTGAATATCTAACATTTGATTATCTCGCCTGATTTAACTATAGGTGAAATAGAGGCAACAATTTTGGTGACCTTTATGGGATGTTTGCCTGCTAAACATGAGAACCAATGACTATACTTATCCATTGGGCATGGAGTCATTAGAAAACTCAGAGAACATAGAAAACGTCAGTCTTGCACATGGCCTCAACCTCATGAGATCCACGGGTCATAACAGGTTGCCAAAAAACAAAATAGGGGAAAACAACAGAGAAAAATACCGCGTTAAAATAGTATTCAGGGGATGGAACAAAACAGAGAACAAACGAATCATAGTGCGAAGCACTTATTGAAACATAAAACCTAACTAGATATGTACAAGAAAGGCACCTATCAGGCTTGAAAGCAGGGTTTAAGGTGTATCCCATAGACTGGGATAGGAAGCAAATCCTCTTCTGTTGTAGCTAGTTGATAAGCATTGTGCTCCTTACAACCTATGATAATAAATGGACCAATCCACATGTTATCGAACTTGGTGTGGTGGCTTGGCTTACTTTTTAGAACATCCCACTTTAGTACGAGATCTCCCTCCTTAAAGGATTTTGTTGTAGCCCTTTTGTCGAATGTTCTCTTTGTCTGGAGCTGATGATCCTCTAAAACCTTCATCGCTTTGTCCCTTGATTCTTCAAGCTCCATGAGCTCTGCATACCTTACAGACATTGGGTCTTGTCCCTCAAGTTCCTCCAACTGGTGAGCAATGTCTAGAGCTAGAAGCTCCATAGATAGGGGAAATCTTGCCTCTTTTCCATAGACCAACATATATGGTGAATTGCCAATAGATCTCTTAGGGGTCACTCAGTCTGCCCAGAGTGCATTTTTCAAACTAATGTGCCAGGTTCTTTGATTATCCTCTATGGTTCTTTTGATAATCCTGATGAGGTTCTTGTTCATGCTTTCAGCTAAACCATTTCCCTGAGGATAATAATTTGAGGAGGTGTTCAAATGAACACCATGCTTGACAGCCCAATCAGTCAACTTTAATCCCACAAATGTAAGGGTATTATTAGAGATGATAGAGTCAGGCACTCCAAACCTAGTGACTATATCTTCATAGAAGCTCAAAACTGAAGAATCTTTTGCTTCCTTCAATGCAACCGCTTCTGTCCACCTTGTAAAATAGTCAGTGGCTGTAAGTACCCATTTGTGACCAACACTGGAAGGTGGATTTATTGGTCCAATAAAATCAATGCCCCATCTCATGAAGGGCTGCTCTACTTGAATTGGATGCAGGGGCATAGTAGGAAGCCTTTCCTTTCCTAAAAATAGAGCACATTTGATGCACTTTCTTGACCAGGCATATGCATCCTTGAACAAGCTAGGCCAGTAGTAACCAGCTCTCATAATTTTCCAGGCAGTAGTTCTAGGAGCAAAGTGGCCTCCTACAGCCCCATCATGAAACTCATGAAGCACTTTTTCAATTTGATCACTTTGAATGCATCTTAACAAGACGTTGTTCAGATCTTTTTTGAAGAGAACATTATTTACTAGCACATATGGTATGGACTGCAGTCTGAAGTATCTCCTTTTAGCTCTGTTCAGACCTAAAGGACACTCACCAGTTTGTAAAAATTGGATCATATCTTGAATCCAATCAGTTGTCCCTATTGGTACATTTTCTTGAGCATTCTGAAACTCATTTATATTGGTAAACACAACATCCTTTTCTAGTTCAGTTTCACTGTTCAACCCTGAAGCAAGTTGTTCACAAAGACCTTTACCTCTAACTAGTTTGTTGATGCTAATATCTATGTCATACTCCATGACCTTAGTGATCCACCCTGCTCTTTTTTCATTCAGATCCTTATTCAACAGAAATTCTTTCACACTTGAGTGTGCAAGCAGAATATGAACCTTATTGTTTGAAAGAAAAGGTTTAAACTTCTTCAGACTTTTGATCACAACAAGAACATGCTTCTCAACAAATGTATACCTTTCTTTGTACTTAGCAAGTATGTGGCTAAAGAAGGCTATTGGCTATTCAAAATTGTCACTATTCTTCTAGACTAGCATAGCAGAGATTGAACTACTACTACCAAAAGCATATAAAAAGAAGTCTTTAGAGAAGTTTGGGTTTACCAATGTTGGAGTAGATGTTAATTCCTTCTTGATTTCTCCAAAACTATGCTTTTCCCCCTTTTTCCAACTAAAAAATATGTTCTTCTTTAACATGGCTATTAAAGGTTGTAGCTGGTTTGCAACATCAGGGATAAATCTTCTTAGAAAGTTGATCTGGCCCAGAAAGCTTTGTAGACCCTTCTTGTGATTAGGCAGCGGCAACTCAAGTATGGCTCTGACTCTTTCAGGGTCAATAGTGATTCCCTACTTTGACACTATGTGTCCTAATAGTTTCCCTTCGTGGACAGCAAATATACTCTTCTTTGGATTGAGGGAGATACTGAACTCTCTGCATTTTTCAAACACTTGCCTAAGATGTAACAGATGTTCATCAACATTCTTGGAATAAACTGTAATATCATCCAAATAAATCAGTATAATCTTGTTGATCAGGCCTTGAAATGCCATGTCCATAGCCCTCTGAAATGTGGCACCAGCATTGGATAAGCCAAAAGTCATCCTTTTGTATGCCATGGTGCCCCATTTAGTTGTAAAAATAGTCTTAAACTGATCTTCCTCTTTAACTAGCACCTGATTATATCTTGAAAAACCATCTAGTAAGGAAAACCTTTCAGAACCAGCAACCTCTTGTAAGATTTGTTCCATGGAGGGCAGTGGGTAGTGGTCTTTTAGAGAGGATCGGTTAAGATCCCTGAAGTCTACACTAAGCCTTATCTCACCACTTTTCTTTCTAACCGGTACAAGATTAGAGACCCATGAAGTGTGCTTGATAAGGAAGACAATACCCCCCTCAACTAGTTTAGTCAGCTCCTTAATCATTAGGGGCTCAAGTTTAGGATTCAAAGGCCTTTGTTTCTGCCTTACTGGCTTGGTGTTAGGTTCTAATTCAATTGTATGCTGAGTAATATGGGGATCAAATCCTTTCAAATCTGAATACTCCCAAGAAAAGACATTATGAAACTCTTGGTACAAAGAAACAAAAGCTTGTCTATCTTTAGGTGAACAAAGTTTTCCTATCTTAAGAAGTTTACCTTTGAAAATCTCCAGCTCTTCATAGTGTTCTTCTTTAATTTGCAAGCCAGCTCTACCATTTTTGAGCTGATCATCAGTACTGAAAATCAACTCTAAGGTAACCAGGCCTTTGGGAAATTTGTTGGTCTTTAGCTGTATGACCTACTCACCATACTGTTGCTTGAGTTTTGCTTGATTCACCATGGAGAACTGATCTTCCTCAAGCAAGAAGGAAAGGATCTGCTCATCACTATCAAAGACTTGCCAGTGAATTTTGTTGTCAGGAATTGAGGGTCTGACTACAACCTTCACATATTGCTACACCTTCTCTTTTTTGATGTCATTTGGAATATCAGATTGTGCTCCAATGGTTGTGAGCTTGTCAGCATGCTTGTTCTAATTTCTTGGGATAGACACTAAGTTAAAGGCATCAAAATCTTCGAGCATGTTCCACACTCTATTTCTATAAGACTTTAATGTGTCATTTTTAGCAACATTCAGGCCCTTTACTTGATTAATAATTAATTCACTATCCCCATGGACTTTCAAGTTGGTTATTCCTCTCTTTCTTGCCCACTCTAGACCTTGAACAAGGCCTTCATACTTAGCAGTGTTATTGGAGCATGCAAAAGAAAAATAGAATGCAAAGTAGTACCTATCACCTTGTGGAGAAATCAACATTGCACCTCCTCCTACTCCATTTCTACTTCTAGAACCATCAAAGAACATCTCCCAAAGTCCATTAAGCGGTTGCAATAACTGATCTGCATCTTTCTCCAAGTTTGGAATCTCTGTACCAAGCTCAAGAATGACATAGTTGCCCATACCAGTATCTTGAATGAGGTCTACAGGACTATCTGATACATTTTCAACCACCCATTCATGCAGTAGCATGTCAAGAATAGCTTCTGATTGGAGTTCTTGAGTAGCAGCTAGTTCATTGTTAGTAAAAACAACACAATTTGCATTTGTAGCAGAAGGAGCAGCATTGATGGGACTTGGGTTATATGACTCAATGTGGTCTTTGGCCAACCTTTCAGACTTGATAGTAACCTTAGTCCCATATCTTGTTCTAAATAGCATATGTGACCAATCAGCTGATACATAACCACCTATCTTGGTTGTAAAGTCTCTAGATAAACACAAGGAAAAGAAAGGTGGGAGGTCTATGACACATATGTCTTGAGGAACTAAAAATTTTGGATAAGCATGGAGGGTGAGATTTAAATCCTTGATAATACCCAAAGTATTAACTGAAGTTCCATCCAATTGGATTACTCCTTTCTCTAAAGGTTGGTATTTTAGTCCAAGTTTGTCAGCAATCTGTTTGGGCATGACGGAGCTGCTAGCTCAACTATCTACCATACAGTTATGAACTAATTTATCACCAATAATTACTGACACATAGAAAGGAGGTGGTTTGACTTCTTTTCCTATTTGTTTGCTGGGTTTCTTATCATTTTCTCGAGAATCATTGGTCAAAATAGTCCTAACTTGACCTATTGGGGACTAAGATTGGTCAGACATTTTCAAACTTAATAGGGCTGATTGTAACATATCCTTTTGACCGGGGATGACTAAAGAATCCCACATAGACATGGTTACATTTGTCCTTCTCATACTATCAAGAATGTTAAAAGGTACAATTGGATTTTTATTGTGTACCTTTACTCCAGTATGATCAGCTTGTAAGCTTGGCTTCTCCTTGTCTGGGAGTTGTCGATCTCTTTGCCAACCACTAGTCACTCGAGAGGTAGATGGTTCTATAGATGTCGCCCTTCCTTTATCAGCTACTTGGTCAAGCTCAAATGCTCTCTTCTTTGCCCTGGTGTTAGCTGCAACTAGAGAGCTATCCTCATTCAACCCACTGAATTCTTGACCTTGCCAATTAAGCAAGGTTGTATCATTGCTAAATTGGTCCTGATGTTGTGAAGGTGCATCATTAGGTGTATGCGGTCGTGAACTTGAAGCATTTTGTACCATCAGTGCTTGATTGATGAGTCCATTTGAACAAGTAGATTGATTATGAGGTTGGTTATAGGGGTAACACCACTCATAGTCTGCTGCTAAGTTATTTTGGGTCGGAACCAGCTCCTTGGTCACACTAATAGGGACTGGAGAATAGGCCTGAAAAGGCCTTGTGTTCACACTCTATCTTGGGCTCTGATAAATGCCCTGATATTGTGGTCTATTCCCTTGAAATTGCTGCTGCTGACCTTGAAAAGGCTGACTTGAGGCCTGATTTTGTTGTTGATAAGGTCTTGAATAGGTCTGTTGCTTTTCCAAGTTCACCAACTTATTACCAAAAGTCTGTAAAAGAGTTTTGATCTCTTGTAATTCATTTGATGAGCTTGAAGTAACACTTTCTTGCTTGTCAATGGTTTGAACAACAGATGGTAGCATTGGTACAACTGGTAGAGGTGTGAAAGGAGGTATTTGCAAAGGAATGTTTGCATGAATTTATGGGAATATTGGCATTGGTGGCCTAGGGGCAAGCTTACCAGCTTGTATTAAGTTGTTTTCAGCTCTGATAGCTATTTGAAAGGCATCTGGTAAAGATACTCCTCCCATTGACTGTATCATGACAGCTATATCGCTATTCAATTTCTCAAAAAGTAGAGGAATGCATACTCTGGAGGTGGCCTCACCGTTGCAGGGATTCTATCCCAAGTCCTTTGAAACCTGAAGTTGAAGTTGTTCATCTGCTCTTGTGGAGCCCTCTTGATTGTATTCAATTGCTCTAGTAGACGAAAGTTATCAGACCTGTCTTGGAATTGCTTATGTAACTTATCTCCAAACTCATCCCATGGAGCAATTGAACTAACTGGTAGGCTCCTATACCACTACACAGCTCTCCCCTTTAGTGAAGCAGCTAATAATCTGACTACAACGTCCTCTTGGGTTATATGATGAACTCCACATAATGAAGCCACATCCCTCAAATGTTCAATGGGAGTAGTTTTGTCTTCTCCCATGAAAGTTGGCAGACTCTTCAAGGCTACCATCAGAATATCATTATGTTGTGCCAACTTCAAAGGACTCCCTCTGTTGAAAGCCACAAAGGGTTGATTCCTTAGAGCGGCCATTGGAGGTATCTAAAGTGGATTGGTTGGTGCAGCAAAATGAGACCCTACAGATGGAGGAGTGGACTGAGTTCTTCTATGATGAATAATTACTATTTCCTTCCTCTTTGTTGTTTTTCCTAGTCCTCTTGGTGGTGATAGCTGTAGATATTCAAAAAGGCCTGAGCTGCTTCTTGTTCCCACTCTTTTCATATACTATAGAAGGCATGGATTTCTAGAGTTCTTCCTCTTTGTGGAGTCACTAGGTATGCTAAAGGCTTGTATAAAGTCTATAATTCACTGGCTGCATACCAAACTAGTAGTTCAAACTAGCTTACTATCCCACCGGGCATGCCAAAAATTGTTGTCACCTAGAATTGCACCTTGTGCAAAGTTTTCCAAAAAACTGAGCATTCTAGAGCAGCATGGGATCATCTCAAGGTTGTGGGTCACCTATGGCTGAAATGAACCTCCGGAGAAGGTCGACTTCCTTTGGGTATCACTTAAACCATAATTTCTTAGAGAGGAAAGAGGGGAAGAGATGCATAAAAATGGAACTAAACCTATGGTGATACACCGAACTAATGAGAAACCATGAAATGAACATAATAAGAACACACACTTGAAAGCCTAACTCAATTGATTTACATACCCAGAACAACCTATTTTAGATTTAATGCTTTAGTCCTAACAGGTTTGGCCTACACATACACATCTTAGGAAGGAAACATCGATTTCACAACCTTGAGACATAAATGCAAAAATGTGAAAACACAGTATAGACTTGCATGTACAAAAGAAAGATACAAAAATGAGGATCAATACAAACATGAACATGAACTTCCAAGATAAATTATGTGTTGTATTCAGGATTCCAGTTGAGTTACAGAAAACATACATTGACTGAGAAAGGATTGATTGAAAATCACTAACTCTTCAGAGTGTGCAATCAGAACTATTTACAAAAAGGAAAAAATTCCTTATAAATAGACTGTACGTCCACCCCTTAGGGCTTACAAAAATATCCCAGTTTTGAAAAAGATCTATCTCAGATCTTTGATGAATTAATTGCAAAAGCCTACATGTCCCTGTTGTTGGTGTCGGTGTGAAAAACCACTCTTGGAGAAGCCTTCCTCAGATATTCTTCAGCTACCGCATTCATTCGATCCATCATGTCCGGTTGAGCTACTTCGGCTGCACCTTCAATCCTCTGAGCCTGCAATAGATACACATTGCCCTACATTCTATCGATGCTCTTTAGACTCCCATGGTTTACCCTTAGATATTCTCTGATTGGTTGAGTGAAAACCACGCAACTTCTTCAAGCAGTCAAAACTTTCCCTCTTGAACCACATATCGGTGAGACACTAATCGTGTCTCCCCGATGCGGTTAAAACTCCCCCTGCAAGCAACGGCCAGTCATGGAGCCATTGCTGAGAGCTCCCAGCAAGACCTAAAGATCATACCAATGCTACTGGAGCCATCAGTCAGACACAATTCATCGCCAAGAGATCAGTGGGTTGACATGTCATGTGGAGATCCCTCTCTGTCGCTGAGACCACGTGATATCGGTAAGACATCACTCCGACAGTCAGTCACTATATCAATGAAATTCATGTCGGAGAGACCCTCGTCGATGTCTATAGAAGTCATCCTGTCGGGCTCCTTTTCTTTTATTGGCCAGACATCCGTATTTCGGGAAGAGGTTGTGCCGAAGGCACTTTAGCTTTGGCAAACACATATTTCGTTTCACTTCAGCAAGACTCCTTGGTATCACTGAGACTTCACACATAAATCCTTTCCATTCGGCAAGCTCTGTATTCAGCAAGACACCTAGAGAGACCCCCTGGTGTCGCGTGACCTCTTGTGTCGCTGAGACATTTCATAGAACTCCCCCTCTCTTGGTGAACTCTTTTTCATTCTGAAGGCTTCACTACTCGGCGAGACTCACGCCAAAGTATGAACCCTTGGCCGACTCCTTTTCTTTCGGCCTGACTCCTGCTGGTTGGGAAGAGGTCCTCCCAAACTCCTTATGTTATGCCAAAATTTCCTCCGTTGTCAGTGAGACCCACACCGAACACCCCGGTGAAATACCATTGGCGTAACCCTTACCGGTCGCTAAGACATTACTGCGAAAGCCTCAAGTCTTGACGAGGCCTTTCTTTCATTTTGGAGGCTCCTATGTTCAGTGAGACTCTTGCTAAATCTTTTCACCCTTCGCCGAGCTCTGCTTCATTTCGGGGAGACATCTCCACCTCAGTATGACATTCTGGAAAAGCTATCTCCCTATTCCAATAAGACCTCTCGGTGCTCGATGGGGAAGACATAACCTTTTTGCTATGACCCTTTACTGAAGCCTTAAACTCCTATCGAAGGGAACCCGTGTGAAGTTGGTAAGACATTTGATGTCGGCAGGACATTTCGGCGAAGTCCCGTAGTTACACCGAGGATCACTGTTATCGGCGAGACATCGAACCTTCGCTGGGACTTCTCACCGAGCACTGTGGGTCTCCCCGAAGCTCGTGGTCACCGAGAGTCTCACTGAATAACGATTGAATGGCCTATCGGCCAAGGAAATCCATGCAGTAAGAGGTCATACCGAACCCTCTCCATTATAGCGATAGGCTCTACAGGCTCATTCGGCATGACAGAAACTAGGTCTCAACGACCTGCTCAAGATAGAATGAATCAAACAGTAAGTCAGCCAGACAAAACGAGGGTCTAGCCAACTTTCTCCTTGGATGATTTTCATGCCGAAACTTTCTAGGGTAGCTTCTCCCACTGAGTTCCCCATGACCTGGCAACAGATGTAGTCTTTCCCCTTGTGTGAATGTCCCACTTGGCCTCTGAAGATCTAACATTTGATTATCTCGCCTGATTTAACTATAGGTGAAATAGAGGCAACACTTACAATTCACTTGTCCCTCAAACACATATACACTTCCACCATATTAACCTCCATCCCATATCACAACCAATGATTCCATAATTAACCAACTCTTATAAAATGTTTCGACCCTCCAATAACAAATTTCCACATTGAACCAAAGTCCAAATGACCAACTATCACAATATGTCAAAAGAAACCCATTAGGTGATTAGGAGGTCTAAATTGCAAAATATTGCTAAATAATGCAAAAAAAGTTGTCATTTTGTGCAAAAATGTAAACTTGCAAAAAGCCATATGTGTGGAATACCAACGGTCAAACAAATCAAAAGGAAGTTTTGTACATTGAGTCAATTGATCTTTGGAGGGAAAAAGCAAAAATATATGGGAAACATCATTTTGTAATCTCTCTTGAAGTTTTGGAAGGAAAAATCAATTAATTATCCTTGTTTTTCTTCAGGATTTCTATATTTTCTTTCTTTCTTAGACCTGTACATGCGCGTATAGTAGAAAATTGGTCTAAACTTTCTTGAATTCATTAAATTCTTGGATTAACTCTATTATGCATTTTTTTTATTGTCTAACATTGAAATTGGTGGAAATTTGAGTTGTTTTACTATGGTTGGTTGTGTATTCCCCGTTTTAAGGGTTTTGTTGCTTTAAACATGAAAATGGACCCATTCCACCTTTTCTAAACATTGTACCTTGGTGGAATTGGTAGTATCAAGTAGATATAGGTGTATTGATGATTCTTGAGTGTAGGGGAGGTCAAATGAAGAGTTGGGTATGATGCCCTAAAAGAGAAAAGTGTGTTTTTCTTGTGAAATTGAGAGGTTTGAATATGGTAATGGATGAAATTTGTTGGGAAAGCATAATTTTTCAATTGTTTGAGCATATGCAAGAATATTGGAGGGTGTTTGAAGTGGTGACAGGGTTAGAGGAAGTCTCTAAGACTGATTTTCAATAAAACCCTATGAAAATTGCTAAAAATTAGGGTTTCAAGGTTACGAACATTGGAGGCTAGTTCTTCTAATAAAATTGGTGTATTCTTTAGTTTTTTAACCTATTGAATGCTTACCAAATGATTTTATAGATTGGGAAGAAGATTGGAGATAAGGTTCTTTGTAAAAGAGACCTGATTTAAGGTCTAGGTCAACAAAGGAGTCTTATTTTGGTGAAGTTGTTCAAAGGTAACCAATTGAGGGTTTGTGATATATTTGTGTATTCCTTGATGGGTCTTTGAAATGATGTTGTTCTTGAGTTGAAAGGCCCTTCTCTAAAATATATACCCATTTCAATCAAATGACAATACTACAAGGAGTTGGTGAAGGTTTGATGTCATATGAAGAATTTTAAGATTTGTGACTTGGTGAGTTGTTGTTTTTTATTTAGATTGTGTTGATTGGTTGTAGACCTCTACTGATTGAAATCAATTGGTATCAGAGAAGAGGTACTAGGTCTTTGAGGAAGAAGGTTAAAGTTTGCAAAAGAAAGAGTGAAAGGTGAAAATACAATATTGTCAAGATGTCTCCTAAAGGGAAAAATATGGCCAAGGAGATGAGTGATTTGAAGAATAAGTATGTTAGGGAGATCAGAGAATTGAAGGAAAGACTGGAAGCACTAGAAACAAGCAAGAGAGGAGATGAGGTTGAAAGTGATTCAGATGAAGAAGAGGAAGAAGAGTTTTAAGATGTGGATGATGAATTAGATATGGAAAAGTTGTTAAGGGCAATCAAGAGTGACAAGCACAAGGTAAATATTGATGTTCCAAAGTTTGGTGGGAACCTTAATGAGGAAGAGTTATTAGATTTGATAACATCTTTGGATAACTACTTTGAGTGTGAAGACATTCCAAAAGAGTGGAGAGTCAAGATTACTAAGACAAAATTAAAAGGTCATGCACTTTTATGGTGGGACTATGAGCAGTCAGAAAGAAGAGACAAAAATCCAAGAGTTTATCATGGGAAAATATGGTATCCAAGATCAAAGGAAAATTTCTCCCTTCTAATTATGCTATAAAGATGTATAGGAAGCTTCAAAGTTTAAGGAAAAAAGAAATGGATGTAAAAACGTAAACTAAAGAATTCTATAAATTAAGTATGAGATCTAACCATAATGAGAATGAGGATGAAAAGATAGCTAGGTACTTGGGTGGTTTGAGATTGAATATTTAGGATGAATTAGTTTTGAAAAATCTAAGGAGTGTCGAAGAATGTTATCAAATGGCTCTAAAGGCAGAAGAAAAAGTGAAGATAAGGCAAGAAAAGACAATGAGAGGTAGAGGCAGTACTATAAGAGGAAGAGGATCTTTCTCCACTTCAAGAAAAATAAGTGAGAACCAAGAAGAGGAAAATAAAAGAGAAGAGAAAGTTGTAGATTTCAAAGGTGGTTATAGAGGTTCAATAGGAAAATTGGGTGGTAGAAGCAAAAATACATTTGTTGGTAGGTGTTACAATTGTAATGAGATTGGTCATCCATCCTACAAGTGCCCTAAAAATTTTGGTTCTACATGAACTGGTGGAGAAAGGGGAAGTGAAAAAAGAGTTCAAATTGTCCAAGAAGATGAATGTGAGTTCAAATTCCAATAGTTGTGTTGCTACTCTCTAGAGATAGGAGAAACATTGATGCTGAGAAGAACACCCTTGAAGACATCCAAGGAAGAGGAGATGAGTAAAAAAAGGAGCTTGTTCAAGACAACATGCAAGTGTAGAGGTAAAGTATGCAAGGTTGCAATAGATTCAGGGTCAACTGATATTATGGTGTTTAAAGAGATGGTAGAAAAACTATTAGATAGAGTTCCTCGTAAAACACCATATAGAGCATCTTGGTTAAATGGTAATCAGTCAATTTTGGTAAATGAGCAAGAAAATGTCGAGTTTTAGATTGGAGGGTATAGAGATAGGGTGATTTGTGGCATTGTACCTATGGATTGTTGCCATCTACTTCTTGGTAGGCCATGGAAATTTGATAGGCGAGAATTATATGATGGAAGGGGTAACACTTATACTATTTACAAGGATGGAAATCATTTCATACTAACACCATTCCAAGAGGATGAAGAATTAAAGGGAAAGACAACTAAGATCATCATGGTTGGAAAGAAGGAGCCTATGAGGCCTGAAGAAAATAAAAATAGAGAATATGCAACCATTGCAGAAGTTGTAGATGTTAGGAAAACCATTTGTAAGGGTGATACAATGATGAAGAGAAAGGAAGATGATAAATTGGTATCCAAGTTTTGATTGGGGCAGTCATGTGTCCAGTGAAAACAAAATAAGGGAAGGGGAAACCTTACTCTGACAAGGAAGAGGTGCACAAGTCTGAGAAAACAAAGATCTTGAAGGCAAGGGGTTAGATAATAGAGAAAAAGGATAGTGATGGAGTGAAGAAAGGTGCAAAGAAAGGACAAACAAGTGAGTTTGAGAATGCAACAATAAGGAAAGAAAAGGAAGTCAGGAGTAAGGATGATAAAGGTCAATTTTCAGGTGTACAGATGTAACATCAATTCATGATAAGGGAAACATGAGAGAACCATCATCAGATCAATGTGTAAGGATGGAGCATGATTCAAGTGGTGATAAAGGAAAGAATTCCAAGCGAAATGTGAACCAAAGACAAGGTGTACTTGATGAAAGAGTTGAAGAAGTTTAGAGGCATGGAATGTTCAGTGGTGAACAAGTTGCAACATCATTTCCAAGAGACTTGGAAAAATTACAAGGCGGCATGTATGGTGCATGGGCACCTTTGTGTAAATGTTGTCAATCAAGGTAGTTGATAAGTAGGATTTAGGGTATTTTGAGTATTTTGTACTTAAGTAAGGTCATATAGACCATTTATTGTTGCAAAGAGTCCATTAGGTGATTAGGTAGTCTAAATTGCAAAATATTGCTAAATAATGCAAAAAAAAGTTGTCATTTTGTGCAAAAATGTAAACTTACAAAAAAGTTGCAAAAAGGTAGATTTGTGGAATGCTAATGGTCAAACAAATCAAAAGGAAGTTTTCTATGTTGAGTCAGTTGATCTTTGGAGGGAAGAACAATAAATATGTGGGAAACATCATTTTGTAATTTCTCTCTTGAAGTTTTGGAAGGAAAAATTAATTGATTATCCCTATTTTTCTTTAGATTTTCTATATTTTCTTACTTTCTCAGACGTGTACGGCCCCTTACAGTAGAAAATTGGTCTAAACTTTCTTGAATTTATTAAAGTCCTAGATTAACACTATTATGCATTTGGTTTGAGAGGCTAACATTGAAATTACTGGAAATTTGAGTTGTTTTTCTGTGGCCAGTTGTGTATTCCCTGTTTTAAGGGTTTTGTTGCTTTAAACATGAAAGTAGACCCATTCCATCCTCTGTAAACATTGTACCTTGGTGGAATGAGTAGTATCAAGTAGATATAGGTTTTTTGATGATTCTTGAGCATAGGGGAGTCAACTGAAGAGTTTGGCATGATGCTGTAGAAGAGAAAAGTGTGTTTTTCTTATGAAATTAAGAGGTTTGAGTATGGTAATGCATGAAATTTGTTGGAAAACATAATTTTTCAATTTTTTGAGCATATGTAGGGATTTTGGAGGATTTTTGAAGTGGTGGCAGGGTTAGAGGAAGTTTGGAAGATTCATTCTCAATAAAACCCTATGAAAATTGCTAAAAAGGAGGGTTTCAAGGTTAGGAGCATTGGAGGCTAGTTCTTCTGATAAAATTGGTGGATTCTTTGGTTTTATAACCTTTTGAATGCTGCCCAAGTGATTTTAGAGGTTGGGAAGAAGATTGGAGATAAGGTTCTTTGTAAAAGAGACCTAATTTGAGGTCTAGGTCAGTGAAAGAGTCTTGTTTTGGTGAAGTTTTTCAAAGGTAACCGATTGAGGGTTTGTGATATGTTTTTATATGCCTTGATGGCTCTCTAAAAAGATATTGGTCATGATTTGAAAGATCCTTCTCTAAAATATATACCCATTTCAATCAAATGACAATACTACAAGGAGTTGGTGAAGGTTTGATGTGATATAGAGAATTTGAAGATTTGTGACTTGGTGAGTTGTCTTTTATTGAGATTATGTTGATTGGTTGTAGATATCCTCTAATTGACATCATGTGACAACCAATTCATGAAGATGCACATGTCATTACTGTGATAATCCTTCATAGATCATGTCATAAAAAAGAGTGCACTAAAATAGGATGAGTTGTATCTCAAAATTTGTGGCACATAGGAAAGTTTTGTATAAAGATATAGGGTCATGTAGAGACCATCTAAAATAACATCTCTCAGATTTTAATAGTAGAAACCATCTGGCTATGGTGAAATTTTTTTCATTGCCCTAAAAAATACTATAGACATGCAATGAGAAGTTGCAAGGTAGCCTAATTTTTTTTTTGTACATCATGGGGACAAACCATCAATCCCAACACATCTAAGTGGGAATTATTACCCTAGGAATGGTACTATTTTGCACCCAAACTCTCCTGAGTGTTCTATAATACATTGTGTTGATGCTCTCTTAAGAGTCGTAAGTGCAAAAATTTGTCAAACTTTGACGAACTGTATCTTAGAATTCATGGTACATAAGAACATTTTGTCTAAACTTATAGGGTATTGTAGGGCCCCTCTATAATAACCTCTCTAATATTTTGAATAATCAAAACCATTTTTTAATGGTGAAAGTTCTTTTGCTACCCCAAAAACTGTTAGATTCATGTAATGTGAAGTTGCAAGGTAGCCTAATTTTTGTTTTATTCATCGTGGGGCTAAACTATCAATTCAAAAACATATGGGTGTGAAATTTTATGCTAGGCATGATCCCTTTTTACTCCCCAACTCACCCAAACATTTTGGACTACATTGTGTCAATGCATTCTCTCAAGAGCCCTAAGTGCAAATAATTGTCAAACTTTGAAAAGTTGTATCTCATAATTCATGGTATGTAGGAATTTTTTTCTTAACCTATATTGTCTTATAGGGCCCCTATACAATAACCTCTCTCATATTTTGAAGAATCAAAACCATTTTTTTGTGGTGAAATTTGTTCTGCTGCCCCAAAATTATCAAATGCATGCAATGTGAAGTTGCAAGGTAGTATATTTTTTGTTCTATTATCGTGGGGCAAAACCATTAGTGCCAACATATCTAGGTGGATTTTTTTATGCTATTAATTCTCCTATTTCACTCCCCAACTCACTCAAACATTCCAAACTACATTATGTCGATGCTTTCTCTTAAGATCCCTAAGTGAAAAAAATTGTTGAGATTTGATGGATTGTATCTCAGAATTCATGGTATGTAGGAACATTTCATATAAACCTATAGGGTCTTGTAGGTCCCCTATACAATAACCTCTCTTATATTTTGAATACTTAAAACCATTTGGCCATGGTGAAATTTTCTTTGTTGCCCCAAAACCCATTAGATGCATGCGATGTGAAGTTGGAAGGTAGCCTAATTTGTGTTCTATTCATCAAGGGGACAAATCACTAGTTTTATCATGTATGGGTGGGTGGGTTCATGCTATTCATGCTCCTATTTCACTCCCCAACACATCAACACATCATGCTATCATGGGGACAAACCATCAATCCCAACACATCTGAGTGGGAATTTTTACCCGAAGAATGGTACTATTTTGCACCCAAACTCTCCTGAGTGTTCTATACTACATTGTGTTGATGCTCTCTTAAGAGTCGTAAGTGCAAAAATTTGTCAAACTTTGACGAATTGTATCTTAGAATTCATGGTACATAGGAACATTTTGTCTAAACTTATAGGGTATTGTAGGGCCCCTCTATAATAACCTCTCTAATATTTTGAATAATCAAAACCATTTTTTAATGGTGAAAGTTCTTTTGCTACCTCAAAAATTGTTAGATTCATGCAATGTGAAGTTGCAAGGTAGCCTAATTTTTGTTTTATTCATCATGGGGCTAAACTGTCAATTCAAAAACATATGGGTGTGAAATTTTATGCTAGGCATGATCCCTTTTTACTCCCCAACTCACCCAAACATTTTGGACTACATTGTGTCAATGCATTCTCTTAAGAGCCCTAAGTGCAAATAATTGTCAAACTTTGAAAAGTTGTATCTCATAATTCATGGTATGTAGGAATTTTTTTATTAACCTATATTGTCTCATAGGGCCCCTCTACAATAACCTCTCTCATATTTTGAAGAATCAAAACCATTTTTTTGTGGTGAAATTTGTTCTGCTGCCCCAAAATTGTCAAATGCATGCAATGTGAAGTTGCAAGATAGTATATTTTTTGTTCTATTCATCGTGGGTCCAAACCATTAGTGCCAACATATCTATGTGGATTTTTTTATGCTATTAATTCTCCTATTTCACTCCCCAACTCACTCAAACATTCCAAACTACATTATGTCGATGCTTTCTCTTAAGATCCCTAAGTGAAAAAAATTGTTGAGATTTGATGGACTGTATCTCAGAATTCATGCTATGTAGGAACATTTCATATAAACCTATAGGGTCTTGTAGGTCCCCTATACAATAACCTCTCTTATATTTTGAATACTTAAAACCATTTGGCCATGGTGAAATTTTCTTTGTTGCCCCAAAACCCATTAGATGCATGCGATGTGAAGTTGGAAGGTAGCCTAATTTTTGTTCTATTCATCAAGGGGATAAATCACTAGTTTCATCATGTATGGGTGGGTGGGTTCATGCTATTCATGCTCCTATTTTACTCCCCAAATTTCCTAAACATTCTAGGCTACATTATGTCGAAGCTTTCTCTTAAGAGACCTAAGTGGAAAAATTGTCAAACTTTGATAGACTGTATCTTAGGATTTGTGGTACATAGGAACATTTTTTCTAGAAATAAAAGGTCTTGTAGGGTCCCTATACAATAACCTCACTTAGATTTTGAAGACTCAAAACTATTTGGCCATGGTGAAAGTTTTCTATTGCCCCAAAAATTGTTAGATGCATGCAATGTGATGTTGCAAGGTAGCCTAATTTTTGTTATGTACATCATGGAGCTTAATCGTCAACCCCAAATCATATGGGTGAGCACTTATATGCTATGAATGGTCCTATTTTTCACCCCAAATTTCCTAGACATTATTTTTTGCATTGTGTCAGTGCTTTCTCCTATAATCCCTAAGTGCAAAAGTTATCAAACTTTGATGTGCTATATTGTAGAATTAGTGGCAGATGTGAATATTTTGTCTAAACCTATAGGTGCATGTGAGGCCACTTTATAACAACCTCTCTCAAATTTTGAATAATAAAAACCATTTTGGCCTTGGTGAAAGTTTTTCTACTACCCCAAAAATTGTTAGATGCATGCAATGTGAAATTGCAAGGTAGCCTAATTTTCATTATGTGCATCGTGGGGCCATACCATCAATTCCAACATGTCCAAGTGGTCATTTATATGCTAGGAATGGTCCTATTTTTCACCCAAACTCTCTTGAACATTCCAAGCTACATTGTAAGTATAATGTTTCCATTTTGCATATATGCAGACACCTTTTGGAAGCTTTCTTGATCTTCAAAGAAAATAATGTCAACCATAAAATTTTGGAAAATTTAAGGTGGAGAGACATACACCTTAAAAAAATTTGTGCTTGCTTGTTAAAAGATACTTAATGCATCTGATGAGTTAACATTATCAACACTTGCAAAATTTTACACCCTTGTGGCATTTTTGACCTTTTGATATTTTGAAAACCTTCAATTGTGTAGGGAGACATATGAAAATTGTGTATTAGGGCTTCTTAAACCATAACCTCTATTAAAAACCCTAGAATATGACTAAACCCTTTAAATTTTCTTATTTCTCATTGTTGACCGATCATTAGGGTCACCTACTGCTTAAGTTACAACTTTTGGGTGTCTTTTTTTCTGTGTTAACCAACCCTTTGCACTAGAAAAATGAATGATCCCTTTTCTCTACATATTTTCATATATTACTCTATATTTTTTAGTCCCTCAAGTCCCATGGGACATGCATCGGTATATCACATACCTTCTTCAATTTGAGGAGGCTCTTTTTTTGCCTTTTCCTCCCTTTTTAAGTCCCCAAATTTGTGATATATGTATCGATATTAATAAATATTTCAAGGGCTAATGTTCTATTAAGCCCATTTTCATGATTTATGACTAGTCCCCTCATTCTATATTTTCCTTAATTTTTCTAAGGCATGTGTATCAAAGTTCATTTTGTATCACATAAGCTCTTTGTTTCATAGAGCCTCTTCCTTTTGACACATTTTCCCTTGCAAGTTAGAAAAATGTAGGCATGTATTAAAGAACATTCTAATTATCATTGCTAAAGCTAAATCCTTCATGGGAAAATGTTGTACCATCTTGTTTCTTTCCTGGAAACCTTAAAATGATGCCAAGTTTCATTACTACATTGTTTCATGGAGAGTTCTACCATAAACAAGGCTTTGTGATGAGGGCGCAGCCCGAGACACAGAAAATAACCCACAAACAAGAGAATAATTTTATTATTCAGAAAATAGAGCTTCTTACATGCAGAGGATCTCAAATCCCCAAGTTTTACAACACATGCAAGCTACAGAAAACTACAGAATAACCCTTTCACAATATGCGAGCTTGTCCCCCAAAAAGTTACCAAAAAATTAGAAACCCACCCATAAATAGAGCTCCTCATTAGTTTGGAGCCAAAACAACATTTAAATTTGAGTTTAGGCAGTTTGGCACCAAAAATTTACAACATGAAGTTCAAATTTCAAAAGAGCATTTGCAATTGTATCTTCTAGAAAGTGCACCAACTTCCCGGGGCCATAACTTTTGATCCGGGACTCCGATTAGTGAACCATTTGAACCGTTGGAAAGGTCTCAAAGTCAATAACACGCTCAAAATTAGCCACACCAATTTTGGCAAGTTTTGGAGCCGTTCTGGGAAATCTAAGTGCCTCAAATCTAACTCAGAAGATTTTTAGGTGCAAATCTGGGAAACTAAAACAGAAATATATTTCAACCCAGGAATAGAAAATAAAAACCGTAAATTAGGAATTTCATTATGATGAAAAGGGTATCCAAAAATGTAAAAACATCTAAAAACTAAGAAACTTGAAATTTAACTATTTTTTGGGTGATGCAAGATTGCCCTTACACCACTGAATGCTCCTACATCAGACACCAAAGGTAATTTGAGAAGTGACCCGTCACGTCTCAAATGGTTGAGGAAAACCCAACCAGTCAACCGTTTCCTTAGATAGCCAGGATGAATCTTCCACAGGCCTTCCTCTCCATTCACCAAATATTCTTCATATTGCCTGTTTTTGGTACTCCTTCCCACACGACTGTCCAAGATTGCTTCTAATCTCTCCCTTTCAAGTAGGTGTCGAATGCCATATTTCCCTATTGGCCGTGCTTTCCTCCATTCCACCTTTCATGATACTCTATCAAATCAAATGCTGGAACATAGGGGAAATGATGATTCCATAAGGCAACTCTACTCATATGCCCCCTAATCATGCTTCTTCAAAAATCTACAAGGACTCCAACTTTCTATCTTCAATTTTTATATGTTCCTACCTAGAAACCTTTCTTTCCTCAAGTGGACCATCACCAAATTTGAAACCTTTATATCTCCCTTTTCCCCGGGATCCTTTCTAGCCTTTATAACGTGATATTCATCTTGCTAATATGTTCTCTTACCTTCTCATGTATATCATTGATGTGTTCTGCAAAATCTTCGGCTTTAGCACTTATTTTCTTCTCTTGGTCCATCTTCCTCAATTCTAGAGCTATTCTGGGGCTACTCACACAACTGAATGCAGGATCTACCAAGGTTTCTATTGGATGCACTGTTGTAAGAAAATTCCGCTTGGGGTAAGATCGTCCCATCCCTTTGGGTTTATCTCTACCAAACATCTCGAGCTAACTAGACTCTTGTTAACAACCTCTGTATGCCCATCTTTTGTGGATGGTGTGCAGAACTAAACTTCAACTTTGTCTTCAGCTTCTTCCACAAGGTGCTCCAAAAGTACCCCACAAATTTGGTGTCATGATCTGAAACAATACTCTTTGGCAGACCATGTAGCCTCACCACCTCTTTGAAGAACAAGTCAGCAATGTGGACTGCATCATGGGTCTTCTAACATGGAATGAAATGTGTCATCTTCAAAAACATGTCAACCACCACAAAGAATGAATCATTCCCTTGTTGTGTCCTTGGCAAACCAAGAACAAAGTACATACTTATATCCTCCCACAGCCTCTCTGGTACAGGTAAGGGCTAATATAAGCCTATATTCTGACTCACTCCTTTAGCCATCTGACATACCCTACAGCTTTGTACAAACTTCTTCACATCTTATGACAACTGAGGCCAATAATAATGCTCACTGATAATGGAAATGGTCTTAT
The DNA here is from genome assembly GCA_007258455.2 of Sequoia sempervirens. Taxonomy (NCBI): domain Eukaryota; kingdom Viridiplantae; phylum Streptophyta; class Pinopsida; order Cupressales; family Cupressaceae; genus Sequoia; species Sequoia sempervirens. The sequence continues at coordinate 428,781,580 of VDFB02281492.1, read as the reverse complement.
CCCGACCAAAATGTCCCGCCATTCCTCCACTATGCTTCTCCTTTATCAGGTTCTCCCTCATGGAACTCCTCGGGATACACAATTGACTTCCCTTAAATAACATGCCATCCTGGATTATGAAATCCAACCACCTTGTCCTATCCATTGTAACAGGTTCCTTGCAAGCTTTCCAAGCCTCTCGCGAAATCAGATCTTCTCAGATATAGTGTCTGAGTTCATTGAACTCCAACCACTTCCTTAATCCGTGATCTTTGTCATCAATGTATGCTCTCTCTACTTAAGGGATTTCGTAAACCTCATTGACTTCCTAATTCAAGTGTTTCAAAACAAAGGTATAACTCTACAAAAACTCTACCCATTTCATATGCCTTTGATTTAATTTCTTCTAATTATTTAGGTGCACTGCAAGGCCTCGATGATCATTATTATATAGAACAAATTCCTTTGGCAACAAATAATGTCTCCATTTCTTTAATGCTTCTGAACTATTGCATAAAATTCTTGATCATACAAAATACTTCTTTGGCATCATTTAACTTTTCACTAAAATAGGCAATGGGCTTACCTTCTTGGCTCAACATTGCTCCAATGGTACAACCACTGCATCATTAACCAATTCAAAACACCTTTGTTGAAACTTTCGTGAGGGCTAGAACAGTTGCTCACACCGCTTCCAACAGCTCAAAACTTTTTGCCTCTCCAATGCTCCACTTGAATTCTTTTCTATCCCCTCTCATTGTTTCAGTCAGGGGTCCACAAATACTACTGAAGTTTCTAATGAGCTTTCTATAAAAACTAGCCAAACCATGGAAAGATCTCACCTCGGTAGCAGTTCTTGGGGTAGGCCATTCCAGAATAGCCTTCACCTTCTCTGGGTCCATCTTGAGACCTTCTGCTGAGACAACAAACCCCAAGTACACTAACTCCCTCTTCACAAAACTACACTTCTTTAAATTAATCAACAGTTTCTCTTCTCTTAACTTCTCAAAAAGCTTCTTGAATATGCACGATGCTCATCCAACATCTACTGAAAATCAAAATATCATCTAAATACACAATAAAACTTCCCAAAATCTTTTAGTAATTCGCTCATGAGCCGCGATGACCGTGTTTCCAGAGCATTGTTAGCCCAAAAGGCATGACTAACCACTAGATAGCCCCCTTCTTGGTCTTTAAGGCCTTCCATTCATCTCCTCTCGAATCTAAATCAGATATCCACTCTTCGGGATCAATCTTTTAGAATGAGGCTCCACTCAAACAATCCATTAGGGTCATCCATCCCAAGGTGGGAAATCAGGACTTGATTGTTATCTTAGCTTTATGGCTCAGAATCAGACACGCCCCTCCACTTATCCTTTCTTGGTGCTAGTACTACGGTGTATTGCACACATGGACTCAAACTCTCCCGTATCAAAACCTTTCTCAACAACTCTTGAACTTGTCTGTTCAACTCCTCATTTTCTACTGGAGTCATTCTATGAGCTGCCTTATTTGGCAAACTGGCTCTAGGAATCAAGTCAATCTGATGACTAATCTTCTTTATTGGTGATAAACCCTCGTGTACATTATCAGAAACAATATCCTGAACTCATCCAACATCCTAGAAACTTCTTCCCGAACCTTTCTACTATCCTCCTACTCACTCTAGGAATCAATGCATAACACACACGCCATGCTTCCATACCTCTTAAAAATTTTCTTCCATCTACATAACAAATTCTAGCACTATTGCATACCTTTTCTTCGGTCTACTTCAAGGGTTTCAACTTGTGATAGACCCCATCCTTTGTCAAGGAATAAGTGTTTGCATGGCCATCATGTATAGCTCACTTATCAAACTGCCACAGCCTCCCCAACAACATGTGACATGCATCCATGGGGATGATATCACAGAGTACCTCATCATGGTAGCTCTCAATCTTGAACTTTACTAGGCACTACTCATTGACCAAAACTTTGTGGTCTCTTTCTCTCGCAACTGTGCAATCCTATACGTATGTAGTGCCCTTCCCTCTTCAAATTTCCAACTTTGTGACTATCTCCTCTGACACTAGATTATTGGTGCTTCCACCGTCAATAATGACATCACCACATTTTCCTTCACACTTGCACCTTGTGTGCAACAACTGCTTCCTCTATTCTTGTTCCTTTTCCTCAATCACTAGGGCTCTTCTAATCACTAGGGTTTCTCCCTTTCAAAGATCACTCCAATGTTCAGATTGGGCTCTCCCTTATCTCAGATGCAAGAACCCTTCCATGACCTTCTGGCCTTTTGTCTGCCCTTCCTTGGTGTTGTGGACATTCATAGGCTCGGTGCCCTTCTTCACCACACTGGAAATAGGTTCCTTTGAAACCACCTCTTCCAGATCCTTGTCCATATCTCCCTCGTCCTCTACCTCCTTAATCACCACTATTTTGATCACGAGGGCGGTAGAAATTGTCATTCCTTTGGCTTCGGCTGGTACCTACATCTTCACTTTTCTTTTCATCATCATTTGGCTTCCTGGGTCTTCCATTGCCCCTTCCACTTTGACTCCTCCTCTTTGTTCCTTCTTGTTTGCCATCAAATCTTTTGTTCAGCCTTCTTCCACCTTCGTGAAAGTAAACCTGACATACACATCCTCAATGGTATCATTCTCGACCAGGGCTAACTCCTCCTCATTGCTTGGTCGTAACTCCATTAAGATATCGCTACTCTTCTCCTTATTGGCCTCTATGTGATCTGTTCCATGATTATCTTGTGAAAATCTTCAGTATATTCTTTCATAGATCTGCTTCCTTGCTTCAACCTTTACAATTTCTTCAATAAATCTAACTCATAGTCCACTGGTATGAACTGCTTCTTCAGTTTCTCTACCATGCGATCCTATCTGGTGATCTTGCTTTTTCCTCTTTGATTTCTTTTCAACTAGACCTCTTTCCACTAAATACTTGCATGGCCTTTTAACTTCATTTTCGCAAACTTAACCTGATTTGGGTCCTCTATTTCCTCATACTCAAAATGTTCTTCTAGCCTCGCTGATCCAACATCAACTCTTCCGGTTCACTTCCGGGAATAACTGGGACTTCTACTGGTCTTTTCCTCGATCTTCAAATGGCCCTTATTAGCCAAATTCTATCTTGATCAATTGTTTCTTCTTCCTCTTCTACATTTGAATTTTCTTCCTCTCCTTCATCCTCACTTTCCTCCCTCAGGTTTAACCCTCTTCTCAACTGCTCTTGTAACGCATCAATCTATCTTTGGAGGGCTACTAGTGCATCTCTTCCACCAACATTTCTGCCACCTCGACCACCTCTGGCACCACCATGCCTACCAGGCATCACTCTTTGGAGGCATCTTTTCTTAGGACTCACTCCACAACCACGGTCCTGGTGTGAAACTACTCTCACGATCTATATCTATCCACATCGCCAAGAAAAACTCATTCGATACTATTACTTGATGAGGGCGAGTCTCGAGACAGAAAATAACCCACAAACAAGAGGAATATTTATTATATCTCAAAATGGAGCCATGTAGAGTGATCTCAAATCCCCAAGTTCTACAACACATGCAAGCTACAGCTAGAATAACCCTTTCAATATGCGAGCTTGTCCCCAAAAAGTTACCCAAAAATTAGAAACCCGCCCATAAATAGAGCTCCTCATTAGTTTGGAGCCAAAACAACATTCAAATTTGAGTTTAGGTGGTTTGGCACCAAAAATTTACAACATGAAGTTCAAATTTCAAAAGAGCATTTGCAATTGTATCTTCTAGAAAGTGCGCCAACTTCCCGAGGCCATAACTTTTGATCCGGGACTCTGATTCGTGAACCGTTTGAACCATTGGAAAGGTCTCGAAGTCAATAACACTTTTGAAATCCACTACGCCAATTTTGGAAAGTTTCAAGGCCATTCTGGGAACTCTAAATTCCTCAAATCTAACTCAGAAGATTTTCAGGTGCAAATCTGGGAAACTAAAACTGCAATATCTTTCAACCCAGGAACAGAAAATAAAAACCGTAAATTGGGAATTTCGTTATGATGAAAAGGGTATCCAAAAATGTAAAACATCTAAAAATTGAGAAACTTGAAATTTAACTTTTTTTGGGTGATGCAAGATTGCCCTTACACCACTGGATGCTCTTGCATCACTTTGTTTGTGTCATCTCTTGCTCTCATGATTCTTTGAAATGGTGATGCATGTCCACATAATGAAAAAGGGGGATGTCATTTGCAAATCCAATTTCAAGTTTCAACAACCACCATTGATCTTGAGATCAATGACCCATATTCAAATTCAGTGAACAAATACCCATTGGTTGTGTATTTAAGCCAGTGTAATCCATTGGTGGTAGAGGTCATATGAATTTACCATATTTTCAAGGGTATAGGCTTAATTTCCTTAGTCATTGTTACTCAAATCACACAAAAAAAGTATTAGAACTAATTTCCAAGGATTCCAAAACGAGATATAATTTTCAACACCATTTTTAGGGTTCATAATAATCTTTGCACCAATCATGTTTTGTGGGAATGGCAATGATGGGAATTTGACATATAAAATTAGGACATATCAATTGAGGATATTTGGGGTAAACAAGGAGTGTTGACACCTTGCCACAAGTTATCTTGGTGATCCTACAGAGTATTTCAAAGCTAGGTTGAGCGATAAGTAGTTTTCCTTTTCCATTGATGGAAAAGGGGGAAGATTTTTTTCATTTGGTATTAGAATGGTGTTGGATATACTAGTTAGTTCAATCATTGATGCAAGGAAATTTGGAATATTAGAGAATGCATAACACTGTCATGCCATATCAGAGCATTCTAAGTTGTGTATATATTTGTGACTAGATATGGTGATGAAATTGGTTGAGGGATGTCTATGGTATCATGCCACATCCAATTTTATCAATTCAAGAGATCCGTAGTTCTAATTTGGAATGTTTAAGGTATGTTACCTAGATAAGGAGATTGTCTAGTAAAATATTTTTCTTTGGATTTATTCTTGGATAGGAGTTATTTCTTATGGTTTGGGAAGGGAGTATGTATTTTCATGGTATATCTTATTCTATAATTTTTGAAATTGGTGTTCATCAAGTAGAATTTTTTAAGTGACTAAAAGGTCACTATATCGCTTAATTTATCAGGTTGATGTTCTAAATCAAACACAACAAAATCTTATGGCATATGTGAGTAGAGATGACATTTTGACGACCATTGGGACTAGATATGTCTACATTGGAAGTTGCATATCATGTTCTAGCTTCTAGAGTGGTGTGTGGGCTATTAGACCCAACCTATCATAAATTTGGGCATATTTGGTTAAGAAGCTTTTGTGTTACTAACTTGTGGATGTCATTTCTATGTTTTTGGCTTATAGATGAATGTCATTATGAATTTAAATAATACATATTGATTTTTATGATCCATCGTAATAACTTTTGGTTACTAGAATGCTATGTTATTAGGGCTTCAATGCAAATAACAGAGTGATCTAATATGTAAAGTATTCCAATCAGTGTGCATCATTATCAAAGAACTATATGCTACATAGGAGAGTATCTGAGGGTTGACTAGATCAACCACAATTGATAAATTTATGTCTATGATAGGATGGTTTCTAGCACATAAGCTTCTTCATGTTGTTTCTTCTTTTGTGGGTTTGTATCAGTCGTCCACCCTATTCAAATTAATGATTGTGTTTTAAAGTTTTAAGGGTGATATAAAATTATTGATCTTGGCCTCAAGAGGTTGATCTATGGCTAAAATTAATACCAAGTAATGGCTAGTAGTGTTATTTCGTAGGAAATTCAAAAGTAATGGTGCAACAAAATTCTCAAAATCTAAATCGAATTTTATCAATTACAAATTGATTTTGTGTACTTTTCTCTATGATGTATTAATGGTAAGGGTGTCGCCCTTGCTTGTGTGTTGTAGGTGTCAAATCTTCTTTGGGGCCATGATGTCCTAGATTTTGTTGCATATGTTGTGAGAGTTTCTACTCTACATTCACTAAGTCATAAATGAAGAGGTATGGCCATGGTGTTAGAGCCATTATGGTAGGATTATCTACTTGATATTTGAGGGCCAAGTTAGATATTTTGTGAAATCTAGTCAAAATTCTTCCCTATTATAAACCATGATTTTATTAGAATTAGGTTTGAAATCATCTAAGTTTTCGTGCTCTATAAAAGCATTTTTTTATTTTTTTCTAAGGGCCAAAGATTTTGTTTAGACATTATTTTGGAAAGAAAATGTTGTAGAACCACTAGAGAAGGGTATACATAGGAAGATTTATGTTTCAAATATTTAGTTCTAGGTAAAGATATTTTGTATTGTAATGGTCTTGATTGGATCATATTCTTTTAATAGCATTTGTAAACTTGAAGAGTGAATGATTATAGGGAAAATAAAACTTATCAAAGTGTCTCCTCATGTGTAGCATGCATTCTCTAATGTATCATTGATTAGTTTTCTAGCCAAAAGTTTGTAAAATCTATGGAGATATTTTGCATAGTATCTTTTCAATATAATAAAGTAAATGTATGGGTATGTTTGAGGATTAATAAGTGGAAATTATTTATATTCTACTGCCATACATTGTTCTTCCTAATTGCATATGTAGATCCTAGCTTACTTGTATAGTTAAAAGGGCATATTATTTTGTTGTAACTTGATTACATTATTACCTTGTTTCAATTATTACATATATGGTAAAATCCAGAGACTCCATGGCCCAAATGGATATAAGCACTATTCTATAGTTTTTCTTCTTTGCTACTATCTTAACCACTCTCCAAACAAATCAAATTAAAGAACCTTTGAAGTTTTTACTTTAAGTTGTGTTATATCTATTAGTAAGATTCCCAACCTTACCTATACAAGCTAGGACATAAGTATATTGTGACAACAATATTGATACACTGTGTATTGGGTATAGTTTTCAGTAAGGTATTGTACAATGTTTTAAATCAAGTCAACATCTTAGGGAAATCCCCCTTGATCTTGCAAAGCTAGAAGTGAAGGAGGTCTTACCCACCTCAACCAATGGTCCTTAACTGCCCAACCTGAATATAGGTTTGTGATATTTCTCCAAGTTTTACACCCCTAACACTTTGAATGTTATCAAACCTTGGGGACTTGGTCCTAATAGTTTAGATCACAAAAAAAATGGTACCATTTCTAGGGACTGATATAGGATTGTAAAAGAAAAATTTCAAAGGAATTGGTGATAGTACAAGAGGTGTTGGATTTTGGTTTAAAGTTAGAATTTTGTTAGCATCGAATACTTTCTCCTTTAAGGAGTGGCAACTTCATTGAAAAATATCCAGAAATGTGTAATAGAAGAAAAAAATGGATAAAGATCATCTTTTCAAAGGTAAAGAAGTTCTTGAAGGTAGTTCCACTAGTGAGAAAAGGTGACAACAAACTGGAAAGCTAAAAATTCAAGTAAGTATCCTTTACATAATTCAAGAAATATTGAAAAGATTAGTACTTCATATAGAAGAAAATATTCTAGGGATTTAGAGTAGTATACATTAGAAAATTTAGGTGAAAATAAGGTTAGAATGACTAGAAGAAATTACGAACATGATTATTAAAGCTATGAAAATGAAATAAACCCTAGAGTATAGAATGTAACTTTGGATATGCTTGAAGTCACCCCTACAACTAATACTAGGCTTCAACCTATGAGGAATTAGATAGAGGGTAGACATGATACTCCTTAGTTCTTAGAATAGGAGGTTGAAACCTCATTCCAAGATGTTGACCCAAACAATTAGTTTGATGCTAACTATAGAGAATTGGAATTATATCAGCACATTGAACATATTGATCATCTCAAAGAGAGGTAGCATATTGAAATAGAGGTGAAAATTGTAGAGAGACCAACATATTTTTATTAGATTAAAAAATAGAAAAATAATGCTTAACCTAAAAAATGTTACACCAATTGTTCCAATTTAGCAAGTGCCTATTATTCAAAAAATGTAGGGAAGAATGCTATAGTTATCCCTAGAATGAAATCCCAAATATTTAACCTTGTTAGGAAACCAATGGGATTATAAAGGTATAGACATTTGGATTCATGTGGTATCTACAATTACCCTAATCCAATTTTAGTTGAGATCAAAGCAAAAGTACCAAAATTTTAAGGTAATAATGTTATCACTAGTGATGATCACTTAAGGCATTTTAGTGATGTCATTGATGAATATGAAATTGAAAAATGAGGATGTCATGATGAAGCTTTTTGTGCAATAATTGAAGGAAAGTATAAAAGAATGGTACAAGATCCTCCCAGACAATAGCATACTCATGAGATGATATTATGAGGGATTTTTTATTACAATATTGATGAAGGGTACTCCCCTTACAATTTGAAACTTATAACAAAAATAGAGAATTGCACAAAAAATTACAATAAGGAATCCAAGATGTTCTACTATCACTAAAGTGAAAATGAAATTACAACATTACAACTGACATCACATGGGCTTTTTGATTACATAAATCTACAAATCAGAAAATCAAAGCCACAACCTACTCTAATATGCCCCCCTCTATAACCACATTCATATCCTTTATCTAGAATGTGTAAAAACCTTGGAATCTTCTATAAACTGTAATCCCCACAAGAAGATATTTTGAAATTTTATTAAATTTGGTAGTGCAACTTCTTGGGGTCATCACTTTCAATTTGATTGTTGGATTTTCAATTATAATACATTTTTAGAAAGCTCTCAAGGAGATGCTTGTTCATAAAATGGTACCATAGGATAAATTTTTATTTTTGACCAATTTTTGGGCCCATCCATAGCCTCTGAGTGCTTCAAAATTGACTTCAAATATTTTTAACAAGATTTTTCAGAAATTAAAATTTTAATCTCTAAAATGACAAATTATATTGAAGTGATTTCTTCACCATTGGATTAAATTTACCATTCTGGAGGTCTATGTAAGATTTTTTTCCCATACATGCATAAATAAAGGCTTACTAAAAATAGTAACTTGCAAAATTTTCCCTTATTGAAAAGAAACAACATTTTTTTGGTTGATGCAATATTGCTCTTGAAACATAGAAAAATAGGTGCACTACAAATGTTATTAACCAAATGGGTACACCTAATTTTACTTAGTGTTTCATTCAATTTATGAGGGTTAAAATGCATAAATAACAATAAAAAAATAAACCTAATTGTTAGAACAGTAAATAGGAAGGATTTCAGATGTTGGAATGATGTGTACCTTTTTGGAAAAGTGTTGTTTCGGGCCTCACTAAGGACTCATTCACCCAGTGAAAAATGGGTCCTTGTTAGGGTTCTGGAAAATCAATTTCAAAATCTTGTTCTTCAATATCTACACTCCCAGATCTCAAGTGCTCAGCTCCTAAAAGTTAGAAATAAATTATGTAGAGTACTTTCCATGATCTTGCAACAAAGATGACAACATTTACAACTTTGCAACTTTGACAATTTTTGTTCTCAAATTAATCTTCAACCTAAAACCCACAATCACACATCAATTAAGAGGAGAAAATTTTTATTGTTAGGGAATATGGGTTTGCCTTGGTCAAACCTCGTTTTGGTAATTAAATCTTAAATTGAAACAATGCATAAAAGGAGAGATGAATGAACAATATAATGTTAATACTCACTAATCCTCAATTGAACTTTGGATTGCAAATCTGAAACTTGGCATGGATTTTCCTCAAAGAGTGTAGATCTTGATCAAGAACTTGACATAATTTAAGACTTGAACTTGATCACCAATGCTACAATATAACATTAGATTCACAACATGCATGACTTTGACAGGATGAATTGGATCCTTGATTGCTGCAATAAAAATTTAATAATCTTCCCTTAAATGCCTTCTTGAATGCTCTATAATGCTCTTGTGAACTATTGGTATTCTTGCATAAAATTCTTAGATGAAATTATGTAAATTAACCTTTTATTTATACTCATCTTAAGATTTAATCCCAAAATTCAAATAACACAAGCCAACATCAGATCTAGGATTTAAAATCATTAAAATCCCGCCAAGAATAAGTTCAAAAAGGGTTTTCCTAAGTTAAGGAGGACCCATTCACTAGGTGGCTAATGGGTCCTAGCACACTCAACTAGGAAATGCTTCAAGGATATGAAATAATATGCCAAAAGGGGGTCCTAGGACCTAGGAAGGACCCATTAGCTAGGTGGTGAATGTGTCCTAGGTCACTATCCTAGGAATCAAACCTTGCAAAATTAAGTTTTGTGAAATATTTTTAATGAGTGTCGAGATTTATCCCTCGGAAAATGCAATAAATAAGGCTTGGATTTGAATTTAAGGGGCCAATTAAGGAAAATTAAACCTCAATTAATTAATTAAAGCTCTAGATTAGTGTGAAAGTGTACAGATACACTTTACAACACCCTAAATAAGGCATCATTAAGTCCATTATATTAAAAAGGGCCCTAGACTTAATGCAAATGTGTAAAACACATTACAATACTAAATCAAGGAAACGTTAAGCTCATTTATTGTTAATTATTCCCAAATTAAGGAAAAAGGGATACTTTTTCCTTTACTACATTTTACCCGCACTTTAGTGATATTTTTTCCCATGACAAACTCACACTAAAGTAGACATTCAAGGCACTTATGTATGAAACAATGAAAAAGATACACAATCATACCCTATAAAAGACCAAGAAAATAAAGGAAAATAAAGGATCAAGCATCAACCTTTCCAACATGATGTGGAACACAATTGTTTGTCCAAAAAAAGGATCAAAGTTTGACAATATGTGTAGCACAATGTGGATAAGGTCAAGGTTGTTTGTCTGTAACATGCATTATCACTCTGGGGTAGTGGAACCTCAAGCCATCCACTAGGTGAGTATCCCAAAAAGGTTGCAAATGAGAGAATTATATTAGCCTCCCACACCATACCAAAGTTCTCCTCCTAACAACTTCAATAAGGCCCAAAAATGCTATATGTTTTATTAATGTTATGTTTATAGGTTTCTATTCAAGGGGATCTTGTTTCATGTAAGGTCTTCTTCTTAGGGAAAATTTTGCCTAATGTCTCCAAGAGAGGAAAAGTAAAGAATATCATATTGCGACTTATGGGATTCCTCGTTTTCCATCATGCCACTAAGGGAAATCATACAATTAGAAATATCACATTCTTGGAGGACATCAAACCTAATGACACCACCAACAAAAGGATGCATCACAAGAAAAAATAAAATCACACCATGAAAGATGAGAAAATGTCGAAAGATATTATCGATGTATGCCCCAACTTTGAAGTGGTTGCTAACACCATTGTTATGAGAAATTGCTTTAAAGTATTCAATGTTTTACCCCAAGACATGAGAGCTTAGATGGAAATCCCTATGCCAAGTCATGTTCGCAAATGAAACTACATCATCGATAAGTTGGTTGCCCCAAAAATGCAACAACTAAAGATAACTCAGTTCATCACATGCAAGCCAACTTAAGGCATGCCATCCACATCCCAAGCTTGCTCTTATATATACATGGAAGGTGGTCAACTAGCCAAAAGAGACAATCAACAAGTGTCATACGAGGACAAGGCTAACCTAACCCCTTACCCCCACTTAGTGGAAGACAAGGATGAGTTGAGATCATTGATGATAAACATAATAGAATGAAAATTAGTATCAATTAGAGGAACTAGGTGCTTCAATACAAGGAAGATCACCACATGGTATTAGAGCCCAAAGATCTGGGCAAGATAAGTTTTTGGATTTTATGTGTTGTCTTTTTGTAGGTTGAAGGAAGAACCTGGATTCCAAAAGACTAGGTAGTGAAGAAAGGAGAAAACCTAGGTGAGGTATCACAAAGACAAGAAGAACCAAGGATGAAGCGACTTGTTTGTAGAAGGAAAGTGGAAATGTTGAAGAGATTTTTCCATGGAGAATTGTAGAGTAAGGAGGTACCAAGCAAGAAACAAGTGATGAGAAAATATAGTAGTGAGATAAAGAAGGATGAGAGGGAAAAACAAATGGATGTTGAACAAGAGAAAATAGATTTGAGGAAAGCCTTGGAGCAAATGAAATAAATTCAAGAAGAAATGGAAAAGATAATGGAACTTGAAATGCAATAGCTCCTTGAGAGAGAAAAACAAGCAAGTGGTTGGCATTTACCAATAAGTAAGAAGGTTAAATGGACTATCAAGGAAATCATGCAGAAGAGAAGAAGGCAAGAGAAGACAACACCAAAAATTGGAGAATCTTTATTAGTGATGGAAGAGAAAAATCCATTTGAGAAAGAGGAAAGTCAAGAATCACAAATAGGTTCTAGTGCTATGTTGGTGAGTGAAAAAGAGTTTGTACAAGCCAGAGAAAAGGAAAGGTCTATTGATTGTGCAGACCTTAAGGAGAGAGTAGCATTGGATAATGTATTTTTGGATGATAAAAATTGTATTGTTGATTTTTAGTCCAATCCCCTTCCAAACTTGAGAATTGATGGCATTGAAAAGGAAAGTAAAACTTAATATTTTCTCTTTCCCATTGAAGGTGAAGGATATACACTTTCATTGTAGACATTTCATAAGGAGATATTGAAGGTTAGTGATGATTTACTTTTTTTAGAGAGTAGTGACATTGATCAAGAAATTATGTTTTTTGTCCTAATGGTGAGATATAAAGAGAGGGGACATGATGCTTTGATTGTGATGGTAAACTTGAGGGATGAGAAGCCTAAGTTCAAAATGAAATAAGTCATTGAAGAAGAGCAAGGTGATATGGCACTGTATCTAATTTATCATGAAGAAATGAAGCAATTGTAGGTTGGAGATGAAAAATAAAAGCAAGGGGCAGATGTTACTATGTTGAGAAGGTCACCAAAAGAGTGTGAGAAGTAGGGTAATCAAGTTTGTTATCTTTTTTGTTCCAAGTTCTTAGCAGTTGTTTATTTTTCCAAGTTCACCTACCTATGACACATGTTCAAGAAACCTCAAGTGAAGATGAAGCCACTATGGAACTATTTCAAATAGGTCATATGCATGGGTCTATGTAGATCATGCAAGGGATTTCAGACCTAATTCTCAAGTTGCTACCTTCTATTCAAGTGGAGCTTGAATCTTTTCTTTGCCTGGGAGGATGGTGCAGGAGCACCCATGAGATTTTGGTTTGTCATTATTTTGGTTTTGTGTATTTCTTATGTAATAAGGTCCTTTTGTATCATCTTCATGTTTTTAAGGGTCTATATAAGGTCTTAGGAGGATAGGTGTGGTCAAGTTGTCAAAAATGTAAAATTTACTATATAGGTTTTAAAAGTTGTCAATATTGTCTAAAATATTGCAAATTATGGAATTTAAAGTCACATGGTGTAAATGAGGGAATTAGAATGGTTGTAGTTTTAAAATTAGTTGAAATTTTTTTATACATGTTAAAATATCCTTGGGGTGGTCGAAACCAAGGTTGGCGGTTACAATTTTGAAGTTTAAGCGATAAAATTCCTTTGTTTTCTACAAATTTGAATGTTGCAACACTATTTTTTGATGTGGTATGGTACTGTATGGAATTTTCATGATCTTAACATAATTGGTTGTGATAGATGACTGATTTATATTTCATTTTCAATTGGTTTGGCTGATTTTCATTGAGTTTTATGTAAGTTATGATCAAATTGGTGATTGCCACTTTCATATTTTTTATGTAACCAACCTATTGAAGCATGTGGTATAAATTTTATATTCCATATCTTGATCTTAGACCAATTATGATTGAAATATGTATGAATATAATTTCTAATTCACTTGGTATCATATATTTTTGTTGAGTTTCAAGAGAGATATTGCAATTTTGGAAAAAATAGTTCAAAACTATCATAAACCCTAGGTAGGGTAACTAGTGACTTTCAAAATATGATTTCTCATGGTTTCCATGGTGGATAAATTTTTATTTTTTGTGTTGGAGTCTGAAATTTTGTATATTACCATGCTCCAAAGCTTTAGGGTTCCATATTGAGTTTTGCACGTGTTTTGATGATGCCCTAGGTCTAATTTTTCATGTTTTAGGCTTAATTGATAGGATAGTCCATTTTTTAAGTATTTCGTACAAAGTAACATACCCTGATTTTGAGATATGTTGTATTGGAGATCATGTCTACACTAGATGTTATGGCCAAAAAACTTAATTTTTTTCCCCCATGTTTTAGGCTTTAAAGTTTGGTTGATTTAGGTTGTTTTGAAGTTGTCCTCCCCTGCTCTGCATCACCACACTCCTTAAGATGTTGATTTTTTTTACCCAAATCCTTACATTCATTAGTAGAATGACCAGGGACTCTATGATATGCACAAAATGAACTCTTGTAATAAAATTTAATTCATGTTCTCATAGGGACAGATGTGAAATAAATTTAGAGGAGTCTCGACAAGATGCCCTCTTGATCAATAGTAGAGGATGATCCTTTATTTTGTGACAAAGATATCTTTTGTTTAGTACAAGATGTCATACTTACACAAGACTCTTTAGATTGAGATATTGTGTACTTTTCTTTCAAGGAAGATGTAAAATATAATGAAGTCAAATAATTACTAAGACATGTCCTAGAAGTTCTTTGTGTGATGCCATTAATGTTAAGAAAATAATTCTTTGTTTATTTCATTTATTTTGAAGGACAATAAGAAAGAATACTAGTTTCTATCAATTTAGTATGAATTAATGTTAAATTTGGCTTAGAATAATCCTTTGTAAGAGTGTTGATATTGATTGAAGGTTTGTTTGTTCATTTCAAGGGACAATAACCAAGACCATTAGTCATTTCTTGCATGTTAGGCTCTATAGGGACATGAATACCTTTTTCTTTAGCACCACATCCTTTTCCACTATACCCAAGTTGTTCCATAAGTTCATAACCTCTTCCATAAAGCTCTTTCATTTATTTTGGATTTTTTTGTTGCTCATAATCAACTTCATTAAATTTTTTTATGTAATTTAATTGTTCTAAATTGGTTGAGGTGGATGATTTTGAATTTTGTGTTGAATCTTGTGTTGACATTACCACTTTTTATTTTCCCTTTTCATACTCTTTGTTTATGATCTTGTATTCTCCCATGAATTTTGGTGTGAAATCTAAGGAACCCCAAACATCTTCTAGCAATTTAGTGACTTCATCAATGTTCTTCTTGTTTTCTTCTTCCTTTATGACTTCCACTTTTGCAGTTGATTTCCATTCTTTCAGAGGATCTCATCCTTCTTTCAAGGAAATCAAACAACTTTCAAGTTCAAGATTAGCTTTTAGCATGTAATTTTTTTTGTCATAAATGTATATCATTACATGATGAAGGGTAGAGGGAACTCCATTCATCTCATGAATCCAAGGTCTTCCTAAAAGAAAATTATATGAAAGATCATGAGGTATAACTTGTACCAGAGTTTGCAAGGTAACCTTTCCAAATCTAATAGGAAATGTGATGACTCCAAGCCATTTTTTTCCTATGTTATCAAACCCATAGATGGAAAATGAATGAGGGACAATTTCACTCTTATTCATATGAAGCATCTCCAACATTCTTACACTACACACATTAAGGGTCAAACCAATGTCAACAAGGGTTATCTTTATCCCAATTCTATTAATGTAAGCTATTATCATGAAAACTTCATTTTGTTTTTGCTCTTATAATGAAGGTAGCTCATCTTGATGGAAAGTAATGTCCAAGTTGGCTAGAGTTATAGTTTGAATTTGGGTTGCTACATCATTTGGTTGCACATTAGGAGGGGTGGGAACTTGTTGTAAGGCACTTTGAATCATGTTAGGATAATGATGAGAGGCTTGAATAAGGTCATGTAATGACACCTACTTATTTTTTCCCTAAAATTTAAGTACTAATGCATTGAAATTTCAAATTTTCACCAAATAGATTTTAAAAAAAAAAAACCTAGTAGTTTAGAAACTAAATTCAATTTCCTTCAAATTTGATTCTTACATATTTTTTAAATAATATAGATAACTTATTCATTTTTTTACATCAAGTTTCCTAACTCTAATTTTTCTAAATTTTTCACCACTTAAAGCCATGTTTTTTCCATGATGATCCTGCACATACCCGAGACCACTTCAAGGGATATCTAATTTGCATAACGTACAAAGGCTTGTCCTTATTTTCATGATCTCTTAGTGAAGGGGAATCTAGTGTCACTTCATCACCTTCATCTAAGGAATTACTATTTTCAATGTTCACATTTTCTTCCACTGTGATATCTTCCCTAGAAAGAGAGATTTTAGGAGAGCTACAAACTAGATGTTCCTGACATTTAAAGGTTGGTTGTTTTAAAATAACTTCATCACAAGGGGGTTATCAATGGTTAGATTTTATTTCTTATCAATGATGGTATCCTCTTGTGCAATGATGTTTTTCTTAGTAGGGGAAGAGAAACAAGTAATAGTCTCATGGCACTCAATAATTGGATCTTCTAATGTACCAAAATATCTTCATCATGAATAGGAGAGATATTAGGAGAAGACCAAATTTGATTGTCATTCAATTATCCACTATTTTATTCTCTTTCACTAAAGCATTCTCATAAGGGGGAGAGTTAAAAAAAAAATTTGCATGATTAGAAAGATATGATACTAACTTTGTTTGACCAAAAATGAAAAGTAATTCTAACCATATTATGAAATGTTGTAAGAATGTAAACAATGTATATCCAAAGATGAGAAGTACTTTTAACCAATTTATGCAAAGCTTCAAGAATGAAAACAATGTGTATCCAAAAATGAAAAGAACTTTTATCAAATTAATGCTTGAAGCTTCATGAATGTAAACATTATGTATGCAAAAGTGAAAAGTAATTTTATCCATATTATGCAAAGTTTCAGAAATGTAAACATTTTCAGATCTGATGATTTTTGCTACTTGAATGATTTTGGAATGATTCAAAAATGGCTACACTAAATGGATGATTTTGACCTAGATGCATAAAATAGAAGTTCTTGAAACTTTTCAGATTGGTACTATAGGCTACCAGGAAGTCTAGGAAGTACAAAAAATCACTAGAAAGCTTAGAAAAGTAGGTTTTTATAGGCCTCCAAGGAATCATTTTCCTAGTGTTGAATTATGGGTCTTGGTGTGCTTTTCTAGGAAACTTTGAATCTGATATTGAAGCTTATGAACTATGAAAACTTGTTGCTCCAGTATCCCTAATAGGGAATCATTTGCCCCATGGTGAATGGGTCTTGGTACAAGGTTTTTTTGAAGGATTCTATAAAAATTAACCTACCCTAATTTTGAGATATGTTATATAAATCCCAAATAGGTATCTAGAACTGTCTTTACATTTTGGAGATCATGTCTATACTAAATGTTATAGCCAAAAAACTCAATTTGCTACCCCCATGTTTTAGGGTTCAAAGATTAGTTGATTTAGGTTGTTTTGGAGTTGTCCACCCTTTCTCTACATCACCACACTCCTTAATATGTTTAATTTTGTTACCCAAATCCTTACATTCATTAGTAGAATGGCCATGAACTCTATGATATGCACAAAATGAACTCTTGTGATAAAATTTCTTTCATGTTTTTAGAGGGAGAGATATGAAACAAATTTGGAGGAGTCTCAACAAGATACCCTCTTGATCAATAGTAGAGGATGTTACTTTATTTTGTGATAAAGATATCTCTTTCTTAGTACAAGATGTCATACTTACACAAGACTCGTTAGATTGTAAGATTTTTTACTCTTCTTTAAAGGAATACGTAAAATATAATGAACTTAAATCATTACTAAGACTTGTCCTAGGAGTTCTTTGTGTGATGAAATTAATGTTAAGCAAAGTCTTCTTTATTTTTTTCATTTCTTTTGAAGGACAATAAGCAAGACTACTAGTTTCTATCAATTCAGTATTAACTAATGTTAATGTTGGCTTAGAAGAATCCTTTGTAAAAGTGTTGATATTTATTGAAGGTTTGTTTGTTCCTTTCAAGGGACAATAACCAAGAACATTAGTAATTTCTTGCATGTTAGGCTCTATAGGGACACATACCTTGTTCTCTATAACCACATCCTTTTCCACTATACCCAAGTTTTTTCATAAGTTCATAACCTTTTCCATAAATCTTTTTCATTTATTTCAAATTTTTTGGTTGCTCATAATCAACTTCATCAAATTTTGTTGTGTAATTTTCTTGTTCTAAAGTGGTTGAGGTGGATGCTTCAAATTTTTTGTTGAATCTTGTGTTGAAATTACCTCATTTTCTTCTCCCTTTTCATACTCTTTGTTTATGATATTTTATTCTTCAATGAATGTTGGTATGACATATAAGGAACCCCAATCATCTTCGAGCAATTTAGTGACTTCATCAATGTTCTTCTTGTGTTCATCTTCCTTTGTGGCTTCCACTTTTGTAGTTGATATTCATTCTTTCAAAGGATCTTGTCCTTCGTTTAAGGAAATCAAACAACTTTTAGGTTCAAGATCAGCTTTTAGCATGTAAAATTTGTTGTCATAAATGTATTTCATTAGATTTTAAACTCTATGTAATGCACAAAATGAGCTCTTGTAATAAAATTTATTTCATGTTCTCATAGGAAGAGATATCAATCAATCTTGGAGAAGTCTTGACAAGATACCCTCTTGATCAATAGTAGAGGATGTTCCTTTATTTTGTAAAAAATATATCTCTCGCTTAGTACAAGATGTCATACTTACACAAGACTATTTAGATTGCAGGATTTTGTACTCTTCTTTTAAAGGAAGCCATAAAATATAGTGAACTCAAATCATTACTAAGACATGTCCTAGGAGTGATTTTTGTGATTAAATTAATGTTAAGCGAAGATTTCTTTGCTTCTTTCATTTCTTTTGAAGGAAAATAACCAAGACCACTAGTTTCTATCAATTCAGGATGAACTAATGTTAAAGTTGTCTTAGAAGAATCCTTTGTAAGAGTGTTGATATTGATTGAAGGTTTTTTTGTTCCTTTCGAGGGACAATAACCAAGATCATCAATCATTTCTTGCATATTGGGCTTTATAGGGACACAAATACCTTGTTCTCCAATACCACATCCTTTTCCACTATACCCAAGTTTTTTCATGAGTTCATAACCTCTTCCATAAACCTTTTTCATTTATTTCGGATTTGGTGGTTGCTCATAATCAACTTCATCAAATTTTATTGTGTAATTTTCTTGTTCTAAAGTGGTTGAGGTGGATGATTTTGAATTTTTTGTTGAATCTTGTGTTGACATTACCACTTTTTATTTTCCCTTTTCATACTCTTTGTTTATGATCTTGTATTCTCCCATGAATGTTGGTGTGAAATCTAAGGAACCCCAATCATCTTCTAGAAATTTATTGAATTCATCATTGTTCTTCTTGTGTTCTTCTTCCTTTGTGGCTTCCACTTTTGCAGTTGATTTCCATTCTTTCAAAGGATCTTGTCCTTATTTCAAGGAAATAAAAGAAATTTTAGGTTCAAGATCATCTTTTAGCATGTAAAATTTGTTGTCATAAACATATTTCATTACACGATCAATGGTAGAGGGCACTCCATTCATCTCATGAATCCAAGGCCTGCCTAAAAGAAGATTATATGAAATATTTTTAGGCATAACATGGACCAAATTTCACAAGGTAACCTTTCCAACTCTAATAGGTAATGTGATGAATCAAAGCGGTTGTTTTCCTAAACTATCAAATGCATGGATAGACATTGAATCAAGTACAATGTCCCTCAAACCTTAAGGGAAGCATGTGTAATTACTGTGAATAAAGAGATTAATTTGAAGGTATCTGGGAAAGAAAAAAAGAGAGCTGATATAAAACTTTTTGAACCAATTGTAACAACTTCTAACAAGCCTCTCACTATTGAAGAATAGACAAGCTGATGGGAGCCATGAAATATCTTTCATACAAGGTGGAAAATAATGAAAAATGCATGTCCTCTAATGTTGCTCCTACATTTTTTGATTAGGGTCAAAGATTACACAATAGGCCCTATAATCATGACTGGTCCAAAAGACCTGAAGGTAATGACAAGTAGTCATCGTCATTAAGCTCAAACACAAAATATAATGAGATACACACCCTTGATCCCTTGATGAAGGGTGATGTGAATATTCAACAAGATTCATTTTTGCATGATGTACATATTATTTGTGTCATGATCAGTCGAAGTGTGATGTTGTAGTTGTACTTGATAAAGAAAGTGAATTCTGAGAGCCTGGATACACCCAAATGATATGATGATGCCAATATAGATCAATTGGATACTTATAAGGGTCGGAAATTTTGTCAAAATGATCATGATAGGAGTCATATTCCTTTTAAAATTCTAAGAAGATACTTTGAATAACTTAATGAATAGATGAGGCACATATATAACAAAGAAAATCCCTCTAAAGAGGATATCAAGGCTCTCACTAAGGTTGTTGTAATTCAGGTATAGAGTGATTACCAGTGCAAGAATAGATAGTTGGGTGCCAAGGATAAACAAAATGATGTACCTAGTCTAAATATATCATATACACATTTGAACAACAAAAAGTAAAAGGAATCTAATGTAGAAAAAGAAACAAATAGAGTTGTAGGAAATTCCTAACCAAGAAAGAAGATGCATCCACCATGAGGTGCACCTATACAAAAGGTGTATTTCCCAAAGATAAAAGAGGTTGAAATATCAACTATAGGTATGGGAAATTAACAAGTTGTTGTAGATGGTGTAAAAATAAAGGTGGTAGAAGAGATTGGAAAAGAGGTAAATAATCTTCAAAAGTAACTTGATGTTGGTGATCAGGTAATTCTTTTCATACCTGAAACTAATGTTGTGATAGTCTCATCTTCTAATCCATTTCCTGCATATCAACCAACTGAAATGGATTTGGATTTTATTCAAATAAAATTTCAAGTGCCACTTAGAGAATTTATGAGGATCCATGAACAAAAAGAGAGGAAACTATCATATTTTAGTGCCCCTATTATTTTTCATTAGCAAGAAAAAACTATGGTTGTTCTAAGTGAAGGATTAGATAAAGTCAACATATAAGAAACTCCTAAAATTTATCTGGGTGTTGTCTTTGTAGATAACACTCAAAGTATTGATCCATTTTACACTTCTTTGTTAATAAATGGTTGGATAGTTCATAAATTTCAATTATATTCTGAAGCATCTAGTAATGTGATGCCATTAGAGGTCATGAACCATTTAAGCCTAAAAGTCTCTAAGTCCTATGGAAAATTTTATGCCATGGATTCTAAAGAGGTAAATGTGATTAGAATAGTAAATAATGTCCTTGTGCAAATTTTTGCATACCCTAGGAAAGTATTCTTAATGGATATTATCATAGTGTATTGTATAGCTAAGTGGGGTATGTTATTATCAAGGAAATGATAAGCTTCAAAGGGGGTAGTATCCATATGGATTTATCCTATGCTTCCATCCCTATGTGTGAAAACAATGTCCAGTTGCATAGAGTGAATAAAATGATGATAATTATTGAGAATCCTAATGAGCTCATGAGTGAGATTTTTTTTTGATACTGTAAGTAGCATTTATAGGGTGTTGTACCCTTTACATTTCAATCCCAAAGGGCCAAAAAGGATTAAAACCATTAGACATCAAAAAAAATTACAAAAACAACAAAATAGAGACATAGACATAGCCTAGAAACAATAGATACACAACACAACACAAACCCAACCACTAATTATCTACAACCTCCCATTTTTTGAGCAGGATGCTTAACACATCTTCCCCAATCCAATTGGGGAATTCATCCATGGTGTTATTTTTCATTTCCTCCTTGACCATATTCGAGAGAGTGAGAGCCAACATGTGAATCATTTTGATAGTGAAACGGGCTAAGTAGTTAAATTTACAATTCAGCTTAGCAACCTACTCCTACAATATTCTAAGCTCGTCCACCTTGCCATCCTTGCTCTAGAACTCCACATCAGAACCAATCCTAGAATCTAAGGACTTGGTAGAGTCCTCCCAAAGCATCTAGTTTAAATTAGAGAAGTAACAAGGGTCTTTTATGGGTCCTTTATCCTTCTACTTCTTAGTAGCTATAGTTCCTTCAATTTTTCTGCCAGTTTGGAATGAGTCTTTGGAGATATCATCAATAGGGGTCCCTTTCTTGTGTTTCACCAACCTATGGGATCTTATCACACTTGTTTGCTTTGTCCTCATCTCAAATCTATCACCCACCATAGTATCACCCTTAGAATCTTTTTCCTCAGAACATTTTCCTTCCTTAGAGACTAGAAGAACCCTCAGAAGTTGAAGCACATTTTTCCCTTTCTTTTTAGTTGCAATTTTGCTGACCTTCTTGTGTTTCAGTTTGTTAGAATCCAAGATCACCTGCATGCAAGATGAATACCTGTCACATGCAAAAGATATGAAGAACCGAAAAAGATGTTCTCTGTAAACCTCTCTGTAAAAATGCATTAAGAGAATCTCATTATTACAAAGTGATCAATCCTTATGAAGGAGATCAAGAAACCCTAAAAGGGAAACCCTAAATGAAACCCTAGTGTGCACACTTAATAATTAATAATTAATTATTAATGTGCCTAAGTTTAGCTTAAGTAATAAAGAGGAAAAAGTGACTTAATTAATTAATCAATGTGATGTAATTAATTAAGCATAATAACTTATTACTCTAACACCCCCCCTTAAGATGAACTTAGGAAGAAGCTAAAACACTAGAATAAGATGCATGTAAACAAAGATGGGTCCCGGCAACTAGGCCTAATCAGGTACCCATTTACAAATGCAGGAATGAGTAAGAGAAGGAAAAACCCAGTGGGACAAAACCCCCCTTATAATGAGATAACATGCTGCAAAGAAGCACTGGAAGAACTCTGTAGAGTAACACTGGAACTTGATATAGGCAAGCAAGGAAATATTCTTCTGTATACTACTGAAACCGGATGAGAGTCACTAATTGACTCAAGGAATCATGATAAAGCAACAGAAGACTCGATGCCATGGAACACTCGAAAACTCCAAACAGGAACAACTCTGGAATCTATGAAGCAGCAAGCAATTATTGAATGATGTATTACTGAAAACGAAGTGCAAAGATGCAAGATGCACTCTCCCAACTGCCAAAACATCCAAGTAATCGCCAAACAACCCATCGGGCCAAATCTGGACTAATTTATAAACCTAGGATAGATACAAAAAAATTGCATGGACAGCAACCTAGAACTCCTCAATACCTTTCTAACGCTTCAAACGAGGCAAAAAATAGAGATCGTGGCAAAAAGTTATGAGCTCGGAAGCATAAAACGTACATCTAACTTCAAACAGCAATCAATGTAGAAAAAAAGTAAAATACTGAAAAATAAATAGCACTACTAGAAAGTGCTCGGAACCAGCTTTTCGGCGATATCTCGTTTGCCCGATTTCGATACCGTATGCCCAAGTTATGACCAAAAGAAAAAAAACTGCTCCTTTAGGGCAAAGTAGGGTTAGGAGAGGGCAAAGAGGGCCGGCCGTATGGATGACGTCATGCTGACGTCAGCAAAGGCCGAGCATAAATTTGACGGCCATCTAGCCATCGCCGCAAAAAATCGGCCCCCTGCCAAAAAAAATTCGGCCGCCGGTATATTCATCAAGCCCCGGAATATGCTCCGCCATGTTCGGAATATGCTCTGCAGGTCCGGAATATTCCTTGCCGGAAAAACAGCCGGCCGTCCGCTGAGCTCCTGGTCGGCGATAGGACCGCCAGGCTGGCTGAATGGGCCCGTGGGGGCTGAATTGAGGCCGGCTGCGGATGGGCGGTGGAGAGGGGAGGCGACGGCGGAATGGTGGCCGCCGGGTGGCGGTTTTTCTTCGGAATGCGTGCAGAAGAGGCCGTACGGCCCTTCAAACAAAAAAATTTTGCCTTCCGGATCAACTACACCAAAATGGACGATTTAATAGGCGTTTCTAGGGTTTTGGGACGCTGGGAACGCGATGGCGACGTCCATTTGAGCCCATAGTGTCCCGAAAAAATAGCTACCCCCAGATCTTGCAGAAAAGATGCCTGTGGAAACCCTTGCACTCGAAACTCATAAAGAGGCCATATCTTTAGATCACGAACAAGCAGCTGCAGGTCTGGAGCTCTGATACCATGTTAGAATCCAAGATCACCTGCATGCAAGATGGATACCTGTCACATGCAAAAGATATGAAGAACCGAAAAAGATGTTCTTCATGTAAAACCTCTTAAAAATGCATTAAGAGAATCTCATTATTACAAAGTGATCAATCCTTATGAAGGAGATCAAGAAACCCTAAAAGGAAACCCTAAATGAAACCCTGTGTGCACTTAATATTAATAATTAATTATTAATGTGCCTAAGTTTAGCTTAAGTAATAAAGAGGAATAAGTGACTTAATTAATTAATCAATGTGATGTAATTAATTAAGCATAATAACTTATTACTCTAACACAGTTCACAAAGCCCAGCTAGAACACTTGACTAGGACAACCTGACCTCATTTTTCTTTTTCTCCAGGGGATGAGTGGCTAAAATCTCAGTACCAGGATCATCCTCAGGGATGGGGGATTTCCTCTTTGAGCCCTCCAAAATAGCAGGGGAAGGGTTATCAGGGTTAATTTTTGGGGGTACCAACTCTTCCACATGCACAACTGAGATGGTTTTGGGAGGGACCAAAGCCGAATGGTTACTATGATGGTGAATTTTTTCAACAAATTTATCCTGATATAGAACTTGATAATTTGATAGGTTACTATGATGGTGAATCTATTTAGAAAATTTATCCTAGTTTGGTACCCTCACATCTTCATCAAGATGATGGAATTTGGAATATATATTTTATGGTGCATGTTCAAGGGAATGTAATGGTGTGGGAATTTTCTTGATTTCCCTTGAGAGAAAATATTACAAACTCGTTTACATACTAAAATATGAATGCACCAATAAAGTAGTAGAGTATGAATATTTTCTACTTGGTCTAAACATAGCCTCTAAATATGGAATCAAATATATCAAGGCCCATCGTGATTCAACACTTGTGATATATTAGGTCAGAGGCACCTATGTTACATTTAATAAAAGAGATTAAGAATGTATAGGAATATTATTTGGGATACTATTGAGGCCTTAGATGCTTTTGGCATCACCTGGGTGGAAATAAAAAATAATGTGGTTGTTGATGCTCTTGCTGCAACAACTTCTAGATATGATTTTTATTCTATTATCCATCATTATAAATATGAGGTTGAGATTCTCACTAGGCCTAGTATTCGAGATAATATATATATAACTATTAGGTTTTTAGTGATGATCAACAAAATTATGAGTTTTTGAGATATATTGATCATTTTGAAAACCAAAAAATTGATTGGAAATCCATGGTGGAGAAAGATGAAGAAGGAAAGGAGACCCTCTTTTGGAATGAAATCATCCAACTCAAAATCAATACAATTCCTAAAGGTCTTGTTGCATTGGATATATTGTTTGACAATGTTTATTGCTACAAGATTAGAAGTAAGCCTATCAAAGAAGAAGCTATTAAAGGTGTAAACTTAGGAACTTAATCAGATCCCAAAAGGGTTTATTTTGGTAAAAAATAAGACCTACAAAAAATTAGATTTTGATTGCATTGTTAAGAGAATATAATAAATTTTGTGCATGGTCTTATGATGTATTAAAGGCTTATAGGGAAGATTTGTTCTAGCATACCATTTTATTGGAGCTTGGTGCAAAAAAATTCAAACAAAAGTAGTGTCCTATCAATCCTACTCTTACTCCTTAAATTCATAAGGAGCTAATGAAGCTAAAAGAAGAGGATATTATTAATCCTGTAATCAAATATTTTGAATGGGTGTTTAATCTTGTTCCAAATATCAAGTCCCTCAAGGATAATTATACATTGCCTAGCATGGACCATTTGTTGCAATGAGTGATGGTCTTAGAGTTAATGTCTATGATGGATGGCTTCTCAGGTTACAATCAATTCATGGTAAATGAGTTTGGTTAGTATAATACAACTTTCACTATACCATGGGGAACCTTTGTATATGCTTGAATTTCTATTTAGAATTCAAAATATAGTGGCCATATTTCAAAGAGCTACAAATCTAGCCTTTGTAGGCCTAATAAATGAGTTGATGGTTGTTTACCAAGATGACTTGACTGCTTACTCCAAGGATTGAAATGATCATTGCAAACACTTGGAGTTGGTTTTCAAAAGATGCCTAGAGTATGGTATATATTTGAATCCTAAGAAGTGTATTTTCAGTGTGGAAGAGGGTAAAATTATGTATAAAGAAGGGATAAGAATTGATCTAGAGAGAGTCAAAGCTATTGACCTTATCGCTCAGCCTAAAACAATCAAAGAATTTCAATCTTTCTTTTTCTAGATAAACTTTTTTCAAATATTTCTTTCCAACTTTGCTAAGAAAACAAAGTCCATATCTAATGTTTTGAAGAAGGGTCAATCTTCTAGTTGGGATAAGGAATCAAGTGATTCATTTTTGGATATAAAAGATTCAGTAAAGAAGGCTCTAATACTAGAAATTCCAAATTATTATAATCCCTTTCAATTGTTTTCCTTTGTATTCTTTTATATAATTCATACAGTTTCATTGTAGAAAAGTAAATGTTGTTATTAGTAGCCCATATCTTTCTTTATAAAATCACTAGGAGATGCATAATTAAACTATTATGTGATGGATAAGCATGAATATTCCCTTATCAAAGCAATGAAAAACCTTAGACCCTACATTATATGGGCTAAAATTGTTTCTTTTGTACCATATAAGGTTGTAAGAGATCTTTTTCTAGTAGGAAGCATTAGGAAAAATGTGTAGATGGATCAAAAAATCTAGGAATATGACATGGAAATACAAACAACTAAATTGGTTAAGGGTCAAGTCCTAGTAAAATTAATGACTCGAGGAAATTTGGATGCTACTAAAGTCCACTAGGTTAACTTTGATCCTCTCTTTATTCCATGTCCCCTAAAGGATTACCCTTGGTATAAAGACATTATTTTTTATTTGGAAAACATGAATTGTACTCTTGAATTGAATGATAAGAAAAAGAGAACTTTGAAGCTTGAGGCCCAAGGTATGTATTTCTCCAAGGATAGTTGATGAGAAGAAACCTTGATGGTGTGCTTTTAATATTTTTAAATGAGAAGAAATCAAAAAAGGTTATGGAGGAATTCCACCATGGATTATGTGGTGGCCACCACTCATAAGGTTATGAGGATGGGTTATTGGTGGCCAACATTATTTAGGAATGTGTCTAAGTTTATAAAAGGATGTGATTGTTGCCAAAGAATTTTTGGAAATATGAAGTTTTCAAGTGCACTACCCCTCACAACCATTTTAGTGTAGGCTCCATTCTAGTAGTTGGGTGTTGACTTCATAGGGAAAATTAGAGAAAAAAAAAGAAATGGATACAAGTGGATATTGGTTTCCACTAATTACTTTACTAAGTTGGTGGAAGCAATTCTTACATGAAATTCTACCTCAAAGATAGTGATTGATTTTCTACTAAAAAATGTAATCAACAAGTGTGGGGTGCCATAAAGAGTTGTTTTTGATGATGCAATGTGTTTTAGATCTAGGCATTTTATTGACATGTGCTCACAATATGCGATCTATTTAACCCATTCATCACCTTATCATCCATAGGGAAATGGGAAAGTTGAATCAAGAAACAAGTCCATCATGAATATTATCAAAAAATATTTAGATGTAAATAAGAAAATATGGGATGATAAGTTGAAATTTTTTGTATGGGAAGATAGGGTAACATATAAGAAGGCTATTAGAATGAGTCCATTTGAGTTATTGTATGGTTTTGAGGCCAAGTTTTTTATTAGCCTTGAGTTACTAGTATATTAGTTTTTGCAAAATATTGAGGGAGAAGAAGAGAGTGCTATCTCAAAAATAATTCATGAGTTGACTGAATAAGAAGAAACCAAGAGATGTACACATGAAAAAAATATTGAGACAACAAAAGGTGAAGTAACTCTTTGATAAGAGGGTTTTAAAAAGAGAGTTTTAGGTGGGGAATCTTGTTCTCATGTGGATTACCTAGCTAGAAGACAAAGGAAAGCATGGGAAATTTGATGCTTTGTGGGTTGGACCCTATTAAATTGTTGAAGAATGTGGTCAAGGAACATTCTACCTCAGAGGATTGGATAGAATTTTCATAAAATTTCCCTTTCATGGTCAACATCTCAAGCACTACTTCCCCTAAGTTTGAGGTTCTCTAATCCTTTGTATCATATGTTATTTTTTGTTGTTCCTCTTTTTGGTCTGCTACCCAGAGATTTGAATTCTCATTGTGCCTACAAGAGGCACATGTCTCCAACTAGATCCATTGTTACCAGTTGTAAAATTTTACACTCTTGCGGCATTTTTGACCTTTTTAAAATTTTAAAATATTGAATTGTGTATGGAGAGGTATGAAAATCATGTATTAGGGATCTATAAACCCTATCCTCTATTAAAAACTCTAGTGAAAGAATGAACCCTCACACTTTTCTTATTTCCCTATTGATCAATTATGAAGGTCACCTATTACTCAAGTTACAACTTTAGGGTGTCATTTCCATGTGTTAATCAACCCTTTGCATTAGGAAACCAAACAATCTCTTTTCCCTAAATATTTAAATATATTGCTCTATGGTTTTGAGTCCCTTAGGTCCCATGGGACATGCATCGACATATCATGTACCATATTTAGTTTGGGGAGGCTCTTTTTTTGTCTTTTTCTCCCTTCATGAGTTCCAAAATTCATGACACACATCTTA
Source organism: Sequoia sempervirens (assembly GCA_007258455.2). NCBI lineage: Eukaryota > Viridiplantae > Streptophyta > Pinopsida > Cupressales > Cupressaceae > Sequoia > Sequoia sempervirens. The sequence continues at coordinate 428,752,840 of VDFB02281492.1, read as the reverse complement.
CTCAATAAATATGTTAGGGGCTAATGTTTGTTTCTAATTTTTTGTTAAGCACCTTTCTATCATTCATGACTAGCCCCTCATTCCCTAGTTTCCTTAAGTTGTATTTAAGGCACGTGCATCAAATGTCATTATGTATCACAAAATATCTTTGCTTCGTAAAACCTTTTCCTTCAAACACATTCGCCTCCATGAGTTAGCAAAATGAAAACATGTATTAAAGAAAATTGTATCTCTCATTGCTCAAGCTAAAGCCTTCACGGGAAATGGTGGGCCATCTTGTTTCTTTCCCCAAAACCTTGAAATGCTACCAAGTTTCATCACCGCATTGTTTCACCAAGATTTATACCATTATTGGGGCTCTAATTTTGTTATATCTTGCTCCCATGAGTCTCCAAAATGGCAACACATGTCTGCATAATGACAAAAGGGGATGTCATTTCAAAAAGGAAATTTCAAATTTTTGCAACAATCATCAATCCTAAGATTGAAAACCCATATTCAAACTTAGTGAATGGATGCCCATTTGTGGTGGAGGTGATATGAATTTACCATATTTTAAAGGGTACAGGATTAATTTCCTTAGTCTTTGTTTAACAAATCACACAAAAAAAGTATCATAACTAATTGTTGAATATTTTGGAACACACTATGGTTTTCAGTGCTATTTTTAGGGTTTGTGATAATCTTCACACCAATCATGTTTTACAGGACTAGAAGTGATGAGAATTTGACATACAATATTGGGACATATCAATTGAGGATATCTTCAATAAGCAGGGAGTGTTGACTCCCTGCCACAAGTTATCTTGGTGATTTTTGTACAGTATTTTAGAACTAGATTGAGTAGTAAGTAGTTATCCTTTGACATCGATAGAAAATGGGGGAGATTTTTTCCATCTAGTATCATAAGGGTGTTATATATATATTCTGATTCAATAATTGATGCAAGGAAATTGAGAAGATTAGAGAATGCATAACACTATCATTCCATACCACAAAATTATGAGTTGCAAATAAATTTGTGACTAGATATGATGATGAAATTGGTTGAGGGATTTTTGTGGTACTATCATGCTCCATCCACTTTTGTCAATTCAAGAGATTTGTAGTTATGATCTAAAATGTTTAAGGTATGTTACCCAAAAAAGGTTATTTTTTGGTAATAGGTTTTTCTCCATATTTCTTCTTGTATAGGATTTATGTCTTGTGGTTTGGGAGGGGAGTATGTGTTTGTGTGGTATATCTTATTCCATAATTTCCATAATTGGTGTTCATTTGGTAGAATATTTGAAGTCAATAAGGGGTCACTATACAAGTTAATTGACTAGGTTGATGTTCTAGATCAAATGTTCTAGAAGCTTCTGGCATGTTATCTTTAGAGATGATAATTATATGACAATTAAGACTAGATATATCTCCATTGGGAACTATATAGCATGTTGTAGCTTTTTTATTGTTGTGTGGGATATTGGACCTGGCCTATCACAAATTTAGGAAAGTTTCGTTAGGAAGCTTTTGTGTGGCTAACTTGTGAGTGTTTTTTCTATATTCTAGGTTGATACATGAATATCATTATGAGTGTAAATCATACATATGGATGCTTATGATCCATCCTAAGAAATTTTGGTTGTCAAAATTTTATGTTATTAGAGCTTCAATGCAAATAATAGAGTGATGTAATGTGTAGAGTATTCTAATCAGTGTGTGCCATTATCAAAGGACTATATGTTGTATGGGAGAGTGTTTGAGGGTTGACTAGATCGACCACAATTGATAAATTAATGTCTTTGATAAAATGGCATCTACCGCATAATCTTCTTCATGTCATGTCTTCTTATGTTGGTTCAAGCATTGACCATCCACCCTATTTATATCAATAGTTTTGTTTTAAAGTTTTAAGGGTGGTATGTGATTGTTGATCTTGGCCTTTGAAGGTTGATCTATGGCCCAAATTTAAACCAAGTAATAACTAGCAGTGTCATGTTTACAAGAAAGTCAAAAGTAATAGCATTGCAGTATTCTCAACAACTAAATAAAATGTGATCAGTTACAAATTGATTTTGTGTGCTTTTCTCTATGATGCATTAATGTTCAATGTGACGCCCTTGCTTCCTTGCATGCTAGAGTTGTCAATTCTTCATTGGGGCCATGATGGCCTAGAATTTTCTACATGTGTTTCTAGAGTTTCTACTCTGCATTCACTGAGTCATAAATGAATAGGTATGTTCACGATGTTAGAGTCATTATGGTAGGGTTATTTGTTCAAGATTTGAAAGAATAAGTTGGATATTTTATGAAATATGATCAGGATTATTCCCTATTGTAAACCCTAATTAGATTGGGTTTAGGTTTGAAATAATCTAAGTTATTCTTAAACTATAAAGACAAGTTTTTTTATTTTCCTAAGGACCACAAATTTTGTTCAGACATTCTTCTAGAGAGAAAAGATTTTAGAACTAGTAGAGAAAGCTATACATAGGAAACTTTATGTTTCAAATATTTAGTTCTAGTTATAGATATTTTGTATTATAATGATCTTGATTGCATCATATGCTTGTAATAGCATTTGTAAAATTGAAGAGTGAATGATTATAGGACCAATCAACCATAGAAAACTATCTCCTCATGTGTATTATGCATTCTCTGATGTATCATTGATTAGTTTTCAATGAGAATTTTATAAAAAAATTGTAATTCTTTTGCAGGGTATGTGTAGGATCATCATGGAAAAAATAGGCCCTTAAGTGGCAAAAAATTCAAAAAAATCAGAGTTAGGCAACTTGACATAAAAAAATGAATAAGTTGTCTATATTATTTCAAAAATATGTAAGAATAGAATTAGTAGAAAATTGAATGTAGCTTCTAAACTACTAGGTTTGTTTAAAAAAAATCTATTTGGTGAAAATTTGAAATTCCCAATGCAAAGATTCTAAATTCCCTGTGGAAAAAATAAGTAAGTGTCCTGCCTAACCACCCTAACCACAATAAAATAATAATATTTTTATAATATTTTATATAAGTAGAGGAATCATGTCCTAATGTGATGCATATTTTTGTAATTTTTTTCCTAGTAAATAATCAATTATGAATTTTTTATTACAAATTTTAAAAAATATAAAAACTTGTATGTTTGACCACATTAACTTGGTCAAAACTTCAAGTGAAATTCTTTTTTTTTTAATCCTATAATATGCAAAGCATAGAATGTGATGCATGTTTTGGATTCAAAAAATGTGATACCGCTTGAAAGTTATAGATTTTTTTCAATCAACCTATCAATCCTAACTTTTAGTCGTAATTCAAATAGAAAATGAATAATACTCAATTATTAAATTCAAAGCAAAAGAATAATTTATATTGGTGCAAAGATAACATCCTTTAAAACCCTTTTGTTCTACTCACCTTTTGGGTAAAAAAGGTCATCAGCCACATACCCATCATATTGCCACTTTTGTTCATCATGATCCTATGATACCCCCTGTGATAGTATCTTTTCAATATAATAAAGAAAATGTATCTATATGTTTGAGGATTAATAAGTAGAATTTGTTTATATTTTGCAAGCATCTATTGTTCTTCCTAATTGCATGTGTAGAGCCTAGATTACTTGTGTAGTCAAAAAGGCATACTATTTTGTAGTAACTTGATCAATTTATTTCCTTGTTTTAGTTATTACATATTGTAAAATCTAGAGACTCCATGGCCCAAATTGATATATGCATCAATCTATAGTTTTTCTTCTTTCCTACCATCTTGAACACCCTCCAAAAAAATCAAATTAAAGAACCTTTAAAAGTTTTATGTTAAGTTGTGTGGTATTTTTTATTAAGATTCCCAACCTTACCTATCCAAACTAGCACATGGGTATATTGTGACACCAGTATTGGAATACACTATGTATTGTGTATAGTTTGTAGTAAGGTATTATTTAGTAGTTCTTGTTAGTATCTTAGGGAAACCAACTTTATCTTGCAAATCCAAAAGTGAAGGATGTCTTACCTACCTCAACCAGTGGTCCTTAATTGCCTAAATTGAATATAAGTTTTTGATATTTCTCCGAGTTTGACACTGAGGCACATGGAATGTTATCAAACCTTAGGGATTTGCAAATAGTAGTTTAGATAAAAAACACATATATTTATCCAAATTCTCTAGCAAGATAGCATGTGATGAAGAAAATAACTTGTGTTGTTCCCCAACTCTTTTTCTCTTCTAGGTTGACAAGTATCATTCATAGAAATCTACTCCACAACCTGCACCAAGATATTGCATTTAGCTTTGTTATTAACATTTTCCATACCCCATAAATGCTATTTTTTACATGAATTTGATGGTTTGAGAGTAGTAAGATCTAAATTTCCAACATGATTGAGTTCACTTTGTGACTTGTAATTAGTAAATTCACCTTTTAATGATTCCAAGCAACCATTTCCATCTTCAATACAATTGTATGAGCTATCAACTAAATCTTTACATACTAAGCAACATCTAGTGCATAACAATTGTATATAATAATGAGCTAACTCTTTAAGATACCACCTTCTTAAATTTTCTATGGTATTTTCAAAAGATATGTTCTATCCGAGTAACAATAACAACCCATTTTTCTTAACTAATCTTCTTCCTCACTCTACGGTCATATTAAAAAATAGAACACAATTTTTTTCATCATTTGAGTAATATTGTTATCATTCGTAATGAGCCTATTACTATCATACATTCATTAAGACTAACCTAATGAAGTTACAATAGTCCCATTGAAGTTATCACTATCCTAAGATAGTTATGAAAGTCCTAATGAAGTTAAAACCTATCTTTAAAAGGTTATGAAAATCATAATGAAACTATGATAGTCCTAACAAGCATATGATTGTCCTAAATAGCATATGACTATCCTAATGAAGTTATAACTATCCTAATGAACCTATAACTATCCTAAGAATGTAACATACAATCCCAATACACCTATGAATCTCCTAAGAAAGTTAAGACAATTCTATATTTTTATAAACTAATATTTATGTCTTATTTGTGCATACATGTAGAAATCATCATCATGCTAAGGAAACGACCAAAGAATATAACATCAAATGAGTGTGAAAATAAGTATGTGAGAACATATATAACATAGATGTAATGATGTAGGTCACTATAGTGGTTTATTCTATTAAAATGGCATCTACAAACATAAAATTATGTAGGTAAGGTGATATAGATCCATAGTGGATAGAAAAGTGGAATGTATGGGGGAAAGGCAAGGTGCCCCAATGTACAAGGTAAGGTAATGTAAGAGTGTACTATTAAGGAGGTGAAACAATGTGGTCCCCAATATAAAGGTATAAAAGTGATAGAAAAATATGTAAGGGGGAGGAATTATACATTTCATATAGGTATATAAATTTAGAAGATATTAATCTATCACATAAATATAGATATTGCAATTAAAATTATTAATAATTTTATAATAAAATAATATATATTAATATCAAGAAAAATGAATACAATAATAAAATACCAACCATAAATTAGAACATATCTCAAGACATTTAATTAAATAGTAAAATTGACAACCCTTCTCAACAACAATTCATATAACTAGTATTGATTTATTTTTTAAAATTCTTAGGAAGTTTAAAACTATTTTATTTAATAAACAATTTATTTTATAGTTTTTTAAAATTTAAGAATAAAATAATTCTTAATAGATAACATAAAATAATTAGTATAGATATCATAATTATATTTATTGATTATTAAAATTATTTTATTTACTTAAAAATGATTTTATTTTACTTTAAAATTATCTACTATAAATATTAATATTTTAAATGAAACTATTAAATTTAAAATAAAAAGTAAAAGATTTTTCA
>VDFB02281492.1:428634259-428746870 GCA_007258455.2 Sequoia sempervirens | reverse complement strand
CTTGATCATGTGATCATTTACTTGGATTGATACATGGAGTCATTAATATTTTGTTGGGATTTTGGAAAAAAAAATCTTATTGGGCTTGGTCTTGTGCTCATGCTTAAGCCTGGTCTTGTGCTTGTTGGGCTTGTATTGTGGCTTGGGAAACTTTAGAAGCTTGTGTAGCTTGTTGAGTAGCTAGTTGTGCAGCTTTTCAGTTTTGGTTTTGTTGGAGTGTCATCTAATAAGTAGCCTGTTGAGCGGCTTACAACGCAATGCTATATTGGTTGGATGTGTTTGGTTTGGGTGGTGGTGGTGGCGGAGGTGGTTTTGGAATACTTCTCATTGTGGTGATAAGAGGTACCATCGTATTAATGATTGGGATTTGAGTGGTGGATGGTGCGATGAATATGGTTAGTCCTTGAGAGACCATATTTTGAGGGATGATAGACAATGCGTTGGTTGCTTGTGCTATGGGGATGGTCGCCATCTATTGTTGTGATATCAATGGTAAGGGGGGAAGATTTGGTATGATGCCTTGATTGATGGTTGGGGGAATGTTTTGGATGAGAGGTGGTAGCAAAGGTAGCCCCAAACCAAGAGGTGATACAAATGTTAATGGAAAGGGTGGGAGTCATGGGAGAGTGATGGAATGCTCCCTTGGGGAAATAATGTTGTTTGATCAAAAATTCCCCTTGGTCCAAAGAGGTCACCTTCTCCTTGTGAGTTCATGGGGAGAGAGGTTTGTGGTGTTGCATTAAATGATGATGATGATGGTTCATTGTGAAAGATGAGGGGCACATATGGGTGTGATGGATTTTGAACAACATTCATGTGATTTGAAAACATATCTATCCAAAAAGTTTCCAAAGTGTGGGTTTAAAATTTTCATGTTTGTTATAGTTGTACTTGGTATATTCTAATTTGGCATGTATGGATTTGGTGGTATAATGTTGTTTTATGGAAGACTCGTGCATTGAGTGTTTGGTTGATAGATTTGTAAATTTGGACTTGGATTTAAATCTACCATTGGGAAAGGTGTTCTAAAATTTAGATTGGGAATACTCACATTTTTTGTGCCATTGAGGTTTTTAGGATATAATGATCATGTTAGTGTAATTAATTAATTATTACACTAGCATAAGTTAACTTAGGTCATATTCCATTTAGTCCTAGGTTGCTTTTTTAATAAATCATTTAATAAAAGGGATAATATTCCCTTCCTAGGTTGTGGGATAAGATTCCTTCTAGAACTTATCTCATCATTTAATAATCATCTTGATAAGGTTCACATGTTGTCACATGTTAGATTATAACACTTGGCAACATCTCATGCATCTTAGGTTTTTTCTTTTGCCTTTATATTCAGGCATCTTGTTCATTTGTAACATATCATTTTCATCATATCAATATAGAGTCTTTAATCAACATTCCATAGTTGCAACACTTCTCTTTATGGTTGATTATATTTCATGGCTAAAGTCCTTTATTTAAGATTTTGGAGCTTCGGGGACTATGCATTCATAATCTCAAGATGGTACCAGAGCTGGTCCATTGAAACATCAACCCTTGATCTAGGAAGTTGAAGTGCAAGATTCTTCCAAGCTTGGAGTTTTACGTTGCAGGCTAGTTGGTTCTACCTGGGAGCCAAGATGATTTTTGGTGCAGATGAGGCTCTCTCCAACCTCTCCATTGCATCCACTAGGCCTCAAAACCCATAGATCACTTGTTCATTTGCCAAAATTAGAGTAGTATCAACAGGGAGCCTTTGAGGTAAAATCTAGGGTTTGCATTATTTTGTACAATCTATACACATTTGCAGGAAAAAATATCCCCTCTTAGTCCTCTTCAAATGAAATCTTTTTTTAGAAAAATTAAAAAAAAATTGGCTATTTTGGGAAAAAAATTTCTATAGTTCTTGCAAAAATTTCACTCTCTGCAGATCGACCTATAATAATATTCATAGTCGATAGAAATATTCAATTTTTGGCTATAGTTTTTGGGGTTTCATTTTTTTCGTAGTCGGCATACAACATTTTCTTTTGGCATTTTAATTTTTTGAATTGTAATTTACAATATTCAAAAAATTATTCGTTGTTGGTCTGCAGACACTGACCAAGTGGTCGGCCTCATCACCTCAATGCTATCATCAGGTGTCATCAATGTCGGCCCATTCCTGACCTCCTCTCTATGTCACGCTGCCGTCAACCAACAACTAGTGTTCATTTTCCCAGTGTCTGCTCTAGCCACCACCAATCACCATCGAAGTTCTCCAACCACCAACCAGTGACCGAAGCCCCTACCACAGACTTTGCATAGCCCCCGGTCCCATTAGAACCAAGGACTCTATTGACTTCCAAGCAGTGCATCCTCCGTCGGCCACGACATCACCTTCTACTATCAAACCATCGCTCTGACACCGCCCATAGGGTGGTGATTTTTTTAAAACTGTGAGTGCCACCTATGGTCACATCAATGACCAAGGTCTGATATTTCTTTTCCCCTAGGTGCTTATTTTTTGCACCTTGTTAGCCATACCATCTCCATTCAGGAAAAATTCTTCCAGGAGGCATAACTTCTACATACGATATTGGAAATTTACAAATGATATATCGATGGGAAGCTCTTTCAGTCTAATTTCTAGAGGTGTGCTTCTTTTTTTCTAGATTCTAATTCTATCAAATTTTATTCTCAGTTGAAGTGGAAAACCTAATTTTTGGGTTTAGAGGCAATTTCTAGGTTTTTAATTTGTTTCAAAGGCTTCACTTCAGTTGGTAGTTCATTAGTTATCTGCATTCAACTTTTTTTTGTCAGAATTTTTTTGTCTTGGATAGTTGTCCTTCTGCAATGGCTGACATAGGATTTGAGATTCTTACTCCTCATAACTATCACACATGGAAGGTTAGTATGTAGAGACTTCTTTGGTCTAAGGGACTTTGGTCCACCTTGAATGAGAATCAACCTCATCTCACTAGAGAATATGAAAAATTCTAGCATCAAATGAAGTGTGAAGAGGAAATGGGGCTCATTGCTCTACATGTCTCTAACTCTTTATTCTTCCATATTGAAGGGTGTGAGACTCCCAAGGAGGTTTGCGACAAGCTTAAGGATCTTTTTGGATTTGTTAGTGATGTAGGAGCTTTTCAATTGGAGGTTGAACTTGCTTCACTTGTTGTTGATCAATTTCCTTCCATTGAAGACTACCTAGTAAGATTCAAATCTTTAAGGATTCAACTTTCTAGGTGTGGCAAAGATAAGTCTGACAAAGAGTGCATATTCATGATTTTATCTAAGTTGAGAGCTTCCTTCTCCTATTTTACTACCTCTTTCTATTCCACCATGGATGGCCTTGGTAATAGCTTTGTTATGCCATCATTTGATAAATTTTGTGAAAGGTTGACTCGAGAATAGTCCAAGCTCAATCAAGCTGATAAATCCACAAAGTCACATGCATTAGTGGTAGGATCATCAAAAGGAAAGGGAAAGCACAAGGGAAAATCAAAGACAAGAGCTTCTTTTGAATCATCATCTCAGCCTAAGGAAGACAAGCCAAAGAGGGAGAGGCCCAAGTGCAACTTCTACAATGGGCTTGGTCACATTGAGGATACATGTTTCAAGAGAGAGATACATGAGCTTCAGCAGATACTTAGAGATCACAACATCTCTCTCCCACCTACTACGGTAAAATCTCCTCACTCCCCTCTCATGAAGATTCATCATCATGCATTTTTGGAATTTCTACTATTGACAATATTGGAAATGGGAATGCTTTAATAACTATCTTGGTTGATAACAAAGAAGGTTGGGTACTTGACTCTGGTGCTTCCCAACATGTCACTTATTCTCAACAAAATATTTTATGGGATTTTCTGAGGCTTGCCAACTTTGATCGGATGTTTATAGCAAATGCAAACATTGTCTATGTTGTTGGTATCTGTGATGTTGCTCTTGATGGCAGGAAGTTGGAAGATGTTGTCTGGATTCCTCAAATTGCTCATAATTTGTTGTCTATCTATCAACTTGCTCAGGAGGGATTGAAGATTGAGTTCACTTCAGAACTTTCTATCATCAGGGATAGGTTTGATGTCCTTGTTGCCTATGGTCAAGCAGATCATCATTCAAAGGTATACAAGTTCACCAAATTTTGGGATCGAGATTAACCTATTCCCGACTCTCCAGATTCAAGGGTAGGAAGCACATCATCACCCCCTCCTCACTAGGGTTATGGAGGCTGGATAGACTTGGCTCTTTTCATGTCCCCATCTTCTTCCTTCGACACCTCTCAGTTGAGATTTACTTTAGTAGGGATGGAGACATTCACTTCTTTAGACTTGTGGCACATGGATGGGTTCTCTTCAGGTCTATCTAACTTGGCTACTCAGTTTCACACTGGTCTTGAAGACATTCTAGAGGGGACTACTCTCCTTTATGGGGGGGCTATCTAGTCCACATCTTTTTGTATATATGTGATGGTTGTAGTTCTTGGGGGGATAATGTTGAGTCCTCCAAACATCACTGTTCCATATTTTTTGCATTTTCATCTCCTTTTTGGAGAGGGGTTTTGTTCCCACTGGGTTTTTCCCTTTTCTTTGCTTGTGGGAGATTTTATGCATCTTCATGTACATGGGTACCTAGCATGGCCTCATAGTTGGGATCCATCATCTTCTTGCATAATAATTTCATTTTCCTCCCTAAGTTGAACTTATGAGGGGGTGTTAGTGTAATTAATTAATTATTACACTAGAATAAGTTAACTTAAGTCATATTTCATTTAGTCCTAGGTTGCTTTTTTAATAAATCATTTAATAAAAGGGATAATATTCCCTTCCTAGGTTGTCGGATAAGATTCCTTCTAGAACTTATCTCATCATTTAATAATCATCTTGATAGGGTTCACATGTTGTTAGATTATAACACTTGGAAACATCTCATGCATCTTAGGTTTTCTCTTTTGCCTTTATATTTAGGCATCTTGTTTATTTGTAACATATCATTTTCATCATATCAATATATAGTCTTTAATCAACATTCCATAGTTGCAACACTTCTCTTTGTGGTTGATTATATCTCATGGCTAAAGTCCTTTATTGAAGATTTCGGAGCTTCAGGGACTGTGCATCCATAATCTCAACATATCCTACGTATGGATTGTGTAAATGTGAGTTTCGATAATGAATCGACATTATAAGGCTTTGATAGTTTGGTTGGTTTGGACTGCTCATGATTCGTGGATCGAGTTTATATTCCATGGTCTTCTTGTGTTTTAGCCTTGTTGCAAAAGTGACCTCTAAGGTGTTTAGGACCAATGATGAGATGAAGGATGAAAGGGGTGAATGATATGGGTGTAAATTTTTTTTGGAACTTTGGATCAATGCTAGACTTTAGGATTTGATTTTGATTGGTTTGATTTGGATAATGAACTTGTAAACCCTAAGATGTTAGATGTGATCTTTAGGATAAAACCTGTTCAAATAATTGATAATTTAACTAAGTGTGTGAGGAAGGATTCATCAACACACATCTAACTAAATAGATGATTTTGATTTGGTTTAAGGATGTACCCAAGTCTAGATAATGATGTTCTCAAAGCTCTTTTGTGAGATGGAGATGATAAATGTTTGGGATGGATGAAAAGTTTTATTTGATCCTAAGTGAACCTAGATAGGACTTGTTTACTAGAACAAGATATTAAAGAACATGCTTTTATCTATGAGTAGTAAAATACCAATGTTTGCATGAAAACCATATGATGCTAAAATGGCCCTCCTTCTAGCATCATTATGTGGAATCCTTCTAGCACCATTATGTGGATGCTAAAATCTGCATATATCTTAAAATATAATGCACACATTAGCATGATTAGTTATTAAAACAAAGCAAAAATTTAAACATCCTTATGAAATAATACATCATGCTTCAAAATGCAATCAAATAATGAGATAACTAAAGCATAAAAAAAACCATGAAGTATATTTATCTCATAGTGGATTGGTGCTTCTTTGTTGTGGAAAGAAGCCTATTCCCAATCCTTGCTAAGCTCCTAGATGATATGATGAACAAGATGATAAGTGATCAAGTTGCCTAAGATTGTGGAGATGATGATCAAGATGAAATGCTAACTTGGATGAGTTATGGAGGAGTAATACAATAGAGAAACTCTCTATTTATATCCAAGAATGATAAAAGAATTCCAAACATGGAGGATGTGGGACTAAATATCCACTAGTGACAAGATGCCACTTGTAAACATGTGAGAGGTTAAGGAATGAGCACATTTTGGTCAATGTGCCAAACAGGGGGAGATTTGAAATTTGAATTTGATGAAAAGATGAGTTAAATGCTATGTTTGACTTGTGCAAGAGACATGTAAGAGACATGTAAGAGCTATTAAATACTTTGTTGGATGTACATGTCAATTTGGATTTGAATTCAAACTTGAGGGAATATTCCATTTTTATGCCATGTTGATGGAAAATGGAGATTTAATAAATTAATGAAAATCCTTTATTTGTGGAAATGGGAAAATCTAGAGAATGTGACATGGAGTAGATTAGATTTAATCCTGATTTAGTGAATTTAAAAGAAGATTAGGGGATTTGATTCATTTGATTTAGATTTAAGGATTAAACTAAATCTAAAGGACATGGAAGATGATTTTAGATTTAATGAAATAAATATTTGATTTATTTAATCAAAGAGGGTGATGTTAGGATCAAATTAAATAAAGTTGATTTATTTAATTTAAATGGATGACTTTAGAGATTGAATTTAATGAACTTGATTTATTTGATGAATGGATGAATATGAATTAGTTAAATGCATGATGCTAATTTTCCATGTCTACAGCTCTAGAGATATCCAGGAGTCAAAACTAGGCTGATAAATGGACTCACTACTTGTTATAGATGCACATCTTAAAAGAATGACCATCGCTTCTCAAAGTGGAACAACATGGACCCTGGTGAGCAACTTGTATGTTTACAAATTCTATCCCAAATTGAGGAAATGCTAATAGCAAGAGTTAGCCCAATACTTCAAGTTACCTATGGAAGGCGGGAAACTAAAATACAATGGCCACACTATCAGCTTTCCTCAACATATATTTGCAATTCCATCCTACTTACCTAGGCATATTAATGACCTTGATATTCTAATAGTTAACAGGGAAAATATCGGCCATCAACCATATAGCTTCCATGTGAATAGAGGATGTTTCCATGAGGCACTTAAATATAAGATGTGTGATGAACCATTCTACAAGGATGTCCAAATAGATGAGCTTGCAATATCCATTTTTCTAGAGTGTTCTACTAATGTCTCAAACCTTACTTATTCAACATCTTTAAATCCTACAACCACAGATAGAAACTTCAAGGAAACAAGTGACACCCAATGTGACCCTATTAAACATAGCTTGTTGCCGACAAAATCCTTTGTGGCGAATCTCTCGCATGCATGTACAAAGGTCGAAGAGGTGCACTCTTTACTACAACTAGGTGTGGGATGACCAAAACCAACCATTACATGACCACCCACCTCTCCATCTCCAATAATCAAATAACTTCTTTTCCCACAATGACCCTTCATATTCCTCATTTTTGCAATTTTGCAATTTGACAATTTTTTACATTTTTGACAACATTTGTAAAAATGAACTCATGACCCACCTAATAACCTATTTACTGACTCAAACACATTCAATATCATCTAAATGAACTTATTACATACTTAAAACATAAAAATAAATGAAATTTTACAAAATGGTCTTATGGGGGCATAAAATCCATTAGGTGCTCCTGCACCAATAAGTCAACTCTTTCAAATGATGAGACCAATCATCCTAAGTACACACTAGCTCGCAATGATGATCACTTGAACCTTCACAACCCATCTATCCTATCTATCTCGAGGGCTAATGTAGACTACTAGATTGTATTTTCAATTACTATTATCCTCAAGTATATTGCAAAATATGCTACAAAAGTTGAGCACAAATTTAAAACGTATCATTCCATGTTATCTCGCATCTCCATGAACTTAGAATAAAAAATGCCAGCCCCAATTGCTTTTCATAAATTGCTTACTAATAGCCTTGTGGATCGTGATAGTAGTGCCCAAGAAACTTTCCACTTCTACTAGAATTACCCCTCTCCATATCCAATATGACATTTGTTTCTTTAAATGTTAATCACCCTAAATTTCAATGTGTATCAATCTCACCCACATCAGTTACCACAACACCTACATACATTGATGCCTACATGGCCTGTTCAATTCATCTGGAGGCAATGCCACTCATTGAACTTACCCAAAAGTGGACCTTTAGAGCATCCTAAAAAAATGAACAATTAAAGCAACACCCTCATAAAGCAATTGTTCACATCTCACCTAGGTTCACTACCATCTCTATAAGAGATGACAAAAACTTTCATGAATTTTGTTGGAGTGAACTAATTTTATACCACCCCTTCTGCAATAGTGACGTTGATTTTGGGTCCTTCGAACATCAAATTATATCACAATGGGAAAGGTTATCTTCTACATACATGGCATTGCATGTACATCACACACTTCCAACTCTAGCAGAAGCATCAGATGCAAGTAGCAACTCAAGCATTGACCATTCCTTACAAGGCCACAACCCAGAAGAATGATAGGTTCTCTCAAGTTTGCACCCAAACCTTCCTATACAACTTGATGCACTAGACATGCTTGGTCGACGGGAAATTGGCAATCACCATGAATGGCAATAATCTAGCCTCGCCCCAATACAAATGATTTTTTCTACTACTTTCATAGACTCCAATCGAGCAACCTTCCAAGTGCACCATGTTCTCAATGAACAGACCCATACTACTTTCTCTACTCAGTAATAAAAAGAATTTGATATAATTTGGTCCTATCTAAGCACACTTTCATTGTAACCACCACTCAAGCTAATTATTCAAGAAATTATAGGAACTGGAAAGTTACAGCTCATAAAAAAAATAAGGCTCACCCTCATGACCTCAACTCTGATTCACCAATCACCCATACTACTTCTTGCGCTGAAAGGTGTTGCAACATTCAACATTCAAGTATCAACAATCCATTTTTCTCTTCGTATTCAAATAAAAGAAATGTCCCCCATAGAAGGGAAAAAACTTGCAACCTTCCAATAAAGTATGCACTTTATTAGGTACATTTTAATTGACGAGATGAGCTTCATTGGTCCAAATTTTCTAGAATTTATTGACATGAGACTATGAGAAGCATTCCCCATCCACAACCACCTACCCTTTGGAGGGTTTTCAATCATACTCTTTGGTGACTTGGGCCAACTGCCACCAGTTAAAGATATCCCCATTTACACTTCTACTTCCTATGGTGGGACTCTATGGCGTAGCTTCACAACTATGATAAATTTGAAAAGAATTTTTTGACAAATTGGTAATTATCCTTCCCAAACTACTTTTCGTGCAGTTCTCCACAATCTAAGTAATGCAAATCCTATAGAAGAAGACTAGAAATTTCTAATGTCACGTTCAAGTTCCTCACGCAGTTCTATAGAAATCTTTGTTTTCTTGTTTGCCATGCATCTTTTTGCAACAAATGAATTGGTCTTACTACACAAAAAATGTATGTTGTTGTCTTTGGAAACACCTGTTTCACTTTCCATTGCAGAGCAACTAAGGGGGTCAACATACACAAATCCTGATGACAAAAAACTTCAAGCTCAATTTTTTTTATCTATTGGCCAAGAGGTCATGTTATGTTCAAATATATGGGTTGAGACAGGACTTGTGAATGGTGCACTTGGTTAGGTAAAAGCTATTGTATACTGTGAAGGTGAGAAACCAGCTCAACTACCATTTTGTGTTGTTCTTCATTTCAAGAATTACATTGGACCACCTTGGGACCATAACAATCTGATAAATGTCCCAATAACACTACTTAGTCGAGGGCTTTGCCGCCAAATTCCACTTAAAATGGAATGGGCATTGACAGTACACAAATCAAAAGGACTTACACTTCTAAGGGCCGCAATTGACATTGGAAACATAGATCAACAAGGATCGACATTTACAACCATTTCAAGAATTCCTAATCTACAAAGCCTTCACATCCACCCAACCTTCTCATTCCAATGATATGAACGCATTTAACAAATCCCATATGTTTCTCTCTAAATAAATGAAGTGATTTGATTGCAAGCAATGTCAAATTAAAACTCCTCCAACACTTAAAGGTAATTTGAACTACTATAGGTATGCCACTTTGTTATTTACTTCACTACTAGCTATTACTATTCTTACTTTCTTCTAAATTATATATGTATTCTTCCTTACCTACACAATCCTCTCATTGCTCATTTACAATATGTTCTCATTGTCTAAGACCCTCAAAATACTCAACCAAAGGTAACTAATATATTTATGTATATTTCAAACTTCAACATTTCCATTCATACTAATTGTCCTTCAAGTTATAAATATACCTTTTTCTTACTACAGATATATTGGTGTTCAAAGAGACCTAATTACAATTTCACTATACCTTTCTATTCAAAGGAATACATTCTTGTAATGCAAATTAAATACTTTCTTAAATAAATTGAAAAAACCTCCTCTCTAAATCTTTAGACTCCAAATATTCATTTTCTACATGATCGAGACAGTTGCTTTCATCTCAATGGCTGATTTTTGGTTGTTTTCCATTCATCATCCTTCCTAATCGTCTCTCTAACTTTTCACAAATATCTCTTATAGTATTTCTCCTAGTGACTTCTATCAAAGTGCCTGTACTTCTACTTCTTCGACCACAATCACTAACCTAGTAAATGTTCTATCCAACTCCTTCCAATGTTGTTAATTTATGTTTTCTCTATAATTTGTGAAGAATTTATTTACCATTTGGATAATTTTGAATGAATTGATGATGATATTTAACGAGAATGCAGAACTATGAGAAGAGATGGAGCCCCTGATCAACACTATTCACCAGCTTTTGAGAGTCCTTGATGAAATGAAGAAACTCCTAAATATTATGGACAACAAGACCATCGCTTCCACTTCAGTTGATGTCAAAGACTTCCCCAACTCTTATGTCTTAATAATCAACATGCCAGGCCTTACAAACAATGACATCAAGGTATTTCAATTATAAACCTCTAAAACCCTCATTTTCTCTACATCTGGGATATGAAAAAGATACAAATCGCTGGCCACTAAGACTAACAAATTGTTGTTTTGTGCTTGAGAACAAGCAGGTTCAAGTAGAAGATGGAAATGTGCTAAAAATTAGTGGAGAGTGAAAGAGGAACGAGGAGGAGGATGTTAAATTCATCCATATGGAACATAGTGTTTGCAAATTTATGTGTAAATTTACCCTACTTGACGACTACAATATGGAGGCCACTACTGCCAGCTATCAAGATGGACTGCTCACTATTACCCTTCCCGAGCTTCCTCCTCCACGGCCCAAGAAACCTAAGACAATTGAAGTTAATGTTTCCTAACCACCCACCTTTCTGAACTGTATTTTTTCATTTCCAAACAATATGTTTTTTTTTTAGTATAAAATACCTGAACACCACAATGCACAATAGTTTCTGGTTCAAATTTCAGTATAATGATGACTAAATGTGCTCCTTTACATAATAGTCTTAACTTTGATGTGTACATTTCTAAAAAATAATCTTTAGTGCTAAATTATACACAATTTTGTCTACAAATTTACAAAATAATTCGAAACTCAAAACAAATATGGTCAATGTTATGTGCAAATTTAATAAAGTTGCATTTAAAAATATTTATTTGAAAATGACATAAGAGACTGGCATTACAAGTATGCAACAAGTGCTCAAGAATTTGCACGATAGACGAAGGCTGGTGAATAGCAATTTATAATCAATTTATATTTTTCTATTTCATTAAGGGTGATCTATTTAAACAATATATCTAAACATAATCAATTAAGATAAACAATCGTTTGCATCAAAAAAATTTCAGTTTTACCTTTTCTTATTATGTCAATTGTTATCTATTCCAGCCAAATATTCGGCGTACCCAATTGCACACAAAAAGTGCAATAATTAGTTAATATTTAAACAAAATAAAATACAATGCTTTTCCTATGGTAGATATAAAAATCTTCTGCGCGCTATGTACATCAAACACGTTTGATATTGAGGTAGATACTTCATATTACACAATATCCAATCCAGATAGACACTATATGATAAACAATATAAGATCACGCTTACAAACAAGTAGATATTGAGGTGGTACTGCATAATGCAAGGTCATGTATAAAACTATTTATCCTCACTCATATGGAAATGCTAGTAGGAATTCCTCTAAAGGTGAGACCACCAGTTTTGGTTTCATCTGAAGTGTCAGGAAATAAGAGTGTGTAAGGAAGCTTCGCAGCCCCACATCGGTTTTTCAAGTTTGGGTTCTCATTTCTCTCCTTAATATTCTTCTCGATGTCCAACAGCTTTCGGTGAAATCGCTGGAAGGCTTCCTCAACTCGAGAATCATCAACCCAATCTGAGGTGCGACCCTGGCCTAAGTAAATCTCCTCTGTAGAATGTTTAGATAAAATTTCCAATACCGCCATGGTAGTGGTGGTTGTCACAGGGTCTGTAAGACTTTTGAGAAAATATGCTTCTGGATCTCTGAGGAACACGGAATATTCATTCGATCCTTTGTGGGGAACGAGCTTCCGGGTGGTACTGGGATGATTGGGCATGAATCCAGCATACCCATACTGCCCGAAATTTACTGCAGCATGATGAGCAGAGGCAACCCAGATGAGGGTGGTAATGCCCTCCTTCAGATCATTCAGTGTGTTCATCTTGTACCATCCTTCCTCCTCATGCTTCTTGTCACCGTGCCCAACCTCTTTTATCTCTTTCCACCATGCTTGAACTTCTTCATCACTCTCTACAGTTTGGTCATTGCTATAATACAGTGATATGTAATCGGAAACCCAAGATTTCAAGGCATCCCATATTTCAAGCCCATCTACTGCATATGGGTAGTCTTCAACCACAAGCTTCAGTCCATTCGCTTCATTTGTTGGATCTGGTATAGCCATGCCTCTAAGCATAAATAAATACATCCATTAAAATTTTCATTTTTAAAATGTCTAATTGAAATGTACATTGATAAAAACGGAAAAATAAGGCAAGTTTTATATATGAGAAATATTAAATCACTATCACTGCTAGTAATTCATTGTTGGAAAATTTGCCAAGAAAAATTCACCACCAGCAATTCTCCTCTGCAGAAAATTCATCCCATTAACAATTTTAATATATATTTCAAGACTTCAAATTTTTTTTTGTAAAAGAATAATTTTGACCATAACAGAAATACAATCTCCATTATTCTTTTGCCAAAAAATTCAAAGTCTTGAAAATATATATTAAAAATGCTAATGCTATGAATTTTCTGTGGTGGGGAATTTTCCTTGCGGTGAATTTTCTTGGGATGAATTGCTGGTGGTGAATTTTCCAAGGGTGAATTTGCCTAATATCATACTAATTAGGTTGAATTAACTTCTCAAGGGAAGAACAAGCTACAAGCTTATGTGATTGTTGGTGAATTTTCCTTACAATGAATTTGTCATGACAGTGAATTTTCTTGCAGTGAATTGTTGACAATGAATTTTTCGACGTTGAATTTCCCTCAGAATTAACTTCTTAAGGAAATAGGAAGCTACAAGCTTATATGATTGCTACTAAGAGTCGGAACCCAATGTACCTTTTAATAAGATCAACTGGTAAACCTTGCTCATTGAATCTCCACCCTATGTATGCTTTGGCAGAAATTTCCATTACAAAATGGCCCGGGCTGAAAGATTTCTCGATGATACCCCCTGCATTTATCAAGCTCTGGCGAGCTGCACGATTGATATCCATGGTGTTGCGGAAGTGAGGGACAAGGAACTTGTGAAGGGGATGCAGTTTGCTCAGATTTCTGTGGGTAGCGATAATAAACGGCTCTACCACTGCATGTGTTCTGAGCCTGCAACCATTAAATGGACATCACAAAATTAATGATTCATTATAAGATTTAGATTATGTACAGTTGCGAGGTTTAAAGTTTAAACAGTACATTCTAAACTTCAATTTGTTTATAGCTGTAGATTCATTTATTAATGTGATTTTAAATAAGCCACCTAAACCAATCAAAACTTAGAATATACATTTTAAATCAAAATATTGTCAGAAAATAACTTACCAATGGCTGACTACCTGATGGAAACCAGAATCATTGGATCGTACATGAGCTTTGGCCAACTCCCACAACCATTCCTCCTCTTCTCCCTTACAATCAGGAGTGAAGACACGTCTCTCACCGAGTCCCACAGATGTGGGAGGCAAACACAGCTCTATAGCAATAGGCTTTAGAGTTCCATCAGAGAGAAGAAAGAAGATTGTGCGGGTTGCATAAACTTTGCTTGTAGGAAGATTGTTAATGCGTTCTACGTAGGGCATGTAAGCATCATAGTAGTCTAATATAAAGAGCTTGTTTGATGTAATAGCCTGAGAACAAGCCGATGGTAAGAAACATAACTATGATATCATTCAAAGGTTCAAAATATTTGAAGAAAATACCTCTTCCACCGAGATGCCATCTAAGTATGGTTGTAAATGTTGAGCAGTGATGGAACTCTCCCTTTGACCATAAATTTGTGCATTCAAATTGCTAAACGAGGGTAAGCTCTGTCACAGTGAGACCTCCCTCAAATCAATAAAACCAGATGAAAAAAAAATAAAAAAATTCCCACATTTACAGTTTATCAATTTACGGTCAGATTTAAACATCACATTTTAGCTTTGATTTGCATAGATTATTCATATATACACTAATTTTTTCAATAAAATCACCAATTTCAAATGAACCACCTAAACAAATCAAAAATATTATTATATGCTGTTTAAACCAAAACCCAATTCTTCCATAGACAAAAATACCAAAATATGTACTTACTTGCAAACGTTGAATCACCATCGGATTGACTCCTGAGAGTGTTTGACGAGCAAACTCTTCATCTTTCCTCCACGCATTATCATCCCCTGTATCACATATCACATTCATAATGCCATAAAAAAGAACTTAACTCCAACTGTATTTTGTTACCCAACTTGTAATGCAGTGATATGGTTTCATATTAAGTATGCATTTAACCTTGCTTACCGCATATTATATTAGGTTTTGGAAACTTTAGGATCGCTTGGTCCTCTGTATCCAAAATCCCTTTTACCATCTGAAAGGGAACGACTTCTTTGGCTAAACTAATTGTGATATCAGCTGGAGATGAAAGTCCCTTGCTATAGAGCCCCTTAACCTCCTTCAAATCGCCGAAGTGGTTTTTAAGCACATTTAAATTTGAAGCAAGATCGCTAATGAACTTTTTAGAGAAAGCTTTGAAGAAATGGGCTCGAAAGTCAGAAAGACTGGCATGAGGAAACTTCTCATCGGGTGGAATATAAAAGCCTGCTGAGAAGGATTCTGGCAAGATGCTAATTAGCTTTCGAGTCTCAAAACCATGATCTGCAACAAAGAATAACTCAAGTCAGTTACAGTAGTAACTATTGTAGATGTATCCCTCTCTTCCCTACGCTATATATTTGGCTGCCAACAAAATGCTTAGCTACCCACTAGTTCTGGTACGATTTCGGCCAGTTCTACATCTCCGAGGATATGGGAATTCTGACGATCCGCCAAGAGTTGTCCTCTGAAGGTTAATGTCGTTGTCCGGGTCACCCAAATCATTGTAAACATCGTAGTCATAAACTCGATCCCATGGCTCCCTCTTGTCTGTGCCATCTCCCTTCAATCTGCTTAGCTCCTCTTTCCTCCACTCCACCAGCCCTATGCCTGTTTCCTCTGGAAGATAGCTCTGCACACAGTGCACACACAATATGTCATCACATCTTTCCTAAATGAAGAATTTTTCCTTTGTTTTCTTAATGAACTAGTATTATATAGATCCATGTATTTTACATTATTTGCAAAGAAGACTCGCGTAGCAAGAAAGTTGGAACAGACTTTAGCCATCCATGAAGGATAAACCCAAGAGTTACAGAGAAAATTAATATCCCCTTGGCCAGGGACATGAATGGAAACGGTCTTGAGAAAAAACTCTCGAGCATGCTTGTTTGTGAGAAGAATAGCACCAGGGGTACCATAGTCAGGAGGCCAGTAGAAAGTGATTTTGTGAGTTGTGTCCGTAATAACCGTTGCCAAAGAGGGGAAGTTCCAACTTAAGTCAGCCTTCTGGGGGCTAACTTTACCATGCCTTGTTTCTGCAATAAATAAGCCACAAATGTTATGATATTGTGTATGGGCTTGAAATTCTCTAGTCCGATTCAACTCTATTGAATGATATGTATTATATTTCTTACCATTATCAATTATGTCGCTACTTGCCAACTGAAAAAACACTTTTCTCTGCATGAGTTCGGAGAGCCTATCTACAGCGCTCGCTCCGAAATCTTTAACATCCAGAAATGATGCTTTTCTCAAAACTACAGTACCTTCTATCTTTGTAAGTCCTTTCTTATTATGACGGGAGTCAGACAGTCGCCAATTCATTTTTATGTGAAAATGCTTTTTCAACTTATCAAAAGACCAAGGCAACAAGTCTGTTGTCACTTGTACACAGCGTATGTTCTCCTTCAGCAAATTGCAGAGTAGTTGTATTTATGTGCGAGTCCAAAGTCGATACCAGACTTTACACCGTGATGATTAATTTTAATCTTCCTCCTGCTGTCACCGTGATGACGTACAAGCTACTGTTGTACCTGATGTCACCGTGATGCTGTAAAAGTTTATTGTCCATTGTTCCTTTTTTTTTTTCTTTTGTGATATTAAGTAGATAGTAACCGGAGTTGGTTTGTAAATAACTATAGCATATTTATTTTTAGATAAATTTACTTAGAAATATTATTTTCTAGGTATTTATTTCATTTTTTGGATTCTTGAGATTTTCAATTTTTTTTTGAATTTCTGATGTTTTAAAATGAAATGATTATGCAAAGGAAGTTAATGTTTCTGGATTTTTTTATTTTAAATGATTATGCAAACAGAAGATGATAGATGGTGTATGATTATGAATTATGGATGGTTGAGGATAGTGAGGATAAATGATGTATTTTATTGGTTTTGGATTTTTGACCTTCTAAGAGAATGATAGACCAAAGTAATCGAAATGGATGTGTAGATCTCCAAAAAATGAAAGTTGTGATTATTGTAGATAAGAGTTGACCCTAAACTAGACTTATGAGTTAATAGCTGATTGTGGATGAATTGAAGATAATCAAACCCAAACTAGACTTATCAGTTTAGGCCTAACCGCAAAACGGATAATAGGATGAAAAGATAAGAGATCCAGGCAATGAAAAGATGATTATGATCAAATCAAAATCTAACTACGACAAGATTGGTGTGTATGATTGATGAATGATAATGACGTGAAAATAAGAATAGACCAAAGTAACCACAAGGAAATTCTAAAATATCAAAAGGATAATGATCAAGATGATGGGAGATAAAAGTAAAACCCTAACTAGACTATTGAGATTAGGGCCAACTGTAGATAAGAGGATGACAAGATACAAGATTCAAGAGTATCAAGGATAAGCAAGGTCTAATGATGGTTGGTTGATTTTCTAGTTTGAAATGCAAGGGTGGGTGTTTATGATGTTGGATGAAAAACCTTAATCTAGGGATGCAACTAAGATTTGAAGTGCAAAGGTGGATGTGGAAAGCTAAACTAAATAATTTTGATAGGTCTTAGGTCACTTATGTTTAAAAATTAGATTCATAGGATAGACCCTAACTTGTTTAAATGTACACTATGGTTGGTTCTATAAGAAAAAAGTGTTTAGAGTAGTTATTTGTGGGGGATTTTCAATGATAGAATACACTCATAAAACACTCATAAGACAAAATTATTGTTTTGAATCTTGACTAAAAAGGGGTAAGACTTAAGGCCAAAGGCCAATGGCTTCATGGGTTTAACACAAATAAAGACACTTGAAAGAAAATCACAACCTAGTTATTCAAGTGGGTGTGTTAACTTAGTGTAGGACCATCACATCAAAGTGCTAAAATACTTTGAGATCAAATAGAAAAATATTTCTCGCAAAAGAAAATAGGTAGAAATCTAGTAGCAAAAGCCCAATATGAAAATATCCTCACCTTCTTTCTCTCCCTAGGAGGCTTATAAAAACCAACCCAAGAATTTCTATCTCTACTTAAGGGAGTATGTGGTGAGTAGCTTCAAGTATGATACTATATACCCTGCACTACACTAAGCAATGACTGAAAGGTCTTAAACAAGGCTATATAGGATTTCTAGGGGTATCATCTATATGCCACAATGGAATGTGAGGCCTAATATGTGTATTTGAAAGTACAAGTAAGTCAAGCAACCAAGAGAAGAGGGTAACTCACCCTTCTCCTTCACTTACCCAAGGTATGAAGTTCTTGGGTGCTTAGTCCAAATGAAAAACTCACAATTTCTAAGATGTGTGTCTTTTGATTCACCCCCTGCTATTTATATTCTATCAAAATATTGGAGTTGAGGTTGTCTTCGAAGGTGATGAAATCCCTAGACAAGCCCCCTAATCAAGTTTTTGAAAGGACACATAAAACAAGAAAGGCACAAAAAAAGTAAAATGTTCTATAAAATTATCTTCTCAATTTCATCCTGCAAAACTGATTTTGTTAGAAGTTTATATTATTTTGTCTTTGGATTGTGAAAAAGTGCTACATCAAATGATTAGTGAAGCTACTTAAATAATTGAAATATAAAACCAAGCACACCATTAAAAATTCTTACAATTTTTTTTTATGAAAATTTTAAGAAATCATCAAAAATCAAGGTTTAAAATTGAAACATTCACTTTAACTGATTATACCTGATTTCTTATTTTTGATATGAAGAAATGATCTAATTTATAACATACACATAAAAACCAAACTTCCAATGGCTACAAAAACTTGAAAATCCAATGAGTGGTTTGAAAGTTATACCTATATTACTACTCGTTAGTACTTTCACAACAAATGTGAATAGGAGGAGTAAGCAGTCTCACCAAATGATCAAAATTCTTTGAAATAATAAATAATAAAAAATGAGATGACATTCATTATTAACAAAAATTAAATATGTGCAACAATAAGTTTTCCTGAGCACTTTTAAGGCTCATTTATGAGCACTTTCAGAATATGCCTGCCCTCTCAAACCCTTTAGCCCCTTCAGAGCCTGATGAGGATGATATTGAGCCTAGTATATTTGGGACTAAAGTTACTTATGGCCGTGTCAAGCTCTCCTCACTTCCCCTACCCTCCCTTCTACCTCTGGACGCTCCCCCCAACCTTCTAGTGCCTGCTCTATTCCTACTCCCGGCCACACTAACCCTAATGCTAAATTGGCGAGCTCTAGTTCTCCAACTAACAAGTTAGTTTCCTATCTTGATGACTCTTCTGTTATTTCTGCTAAAGTGGTCGAGGTCAGTCTTGAGGATCCCCACTTCCCTCAAAATATTCAAAAGGAGAATTCTAGCCCTCCCAGAGGTGCAGAGTCAGTTAATTTTGGTGTCAATTCTGATAGTGACCCCCCTTTTAACTTCGTTGGAACTGCAAAGAGATGCTCTGAGGAAAAATTTAATTCTGCCAAATGGTTATTTTATGAAATCAGTGAGTTGAAGACCAAAAATTTGTCTCTTCATAGTAAGTTGGGGGAAATTGAAGCCAAAGTTGCGGGGCTAATATAGCTCGAAGTGGAGAAGAATACCTTTGCAAAGGATAACATACAAAAGGACAGTACTATTGAAAATGATCTTGATAAAATTAAAGGAACCATGAAAAAAATTGTTGATTAGAATTGCAGAATAGCCAAACATAATTCTTTAATCATCAAAGCCATGACCAAAAGAGTGGAGAAAACCCAGAATAGAGCGTTGATTGTCGATCTTGATAAGGACAAAGACCAGGATTTGGACGCGGGGATTTCTAGGCACACTAGATCAAGTATGAAAAGAAATGTCCTGACTACCCCAAATATGACTCAAATTTTCATGGAGGGGGTCCAGGATATGGTGGACCTAGAAGAGGTTGCTGACGAGCTTCTGTAGACTATGGATTAGCTATGGCTGGGCCCAGATTTGTCTGTTTGCTAGCCGTCTGATGCCTTTTTTGTGGCTTTTTGTGGCTGTCTATTTTAGCTGGTTTTTATCTCTTTGGCAGCCTTTTTGTCTTTCAGACCTTTGTTTTGGTTTTTTCTTGTAATGTTACTTTGTGGTTTCGGGTCCCTGTAAAACCCGTTTATCCCTTTTATCAAAAAAATAAGTTTGTAGTTAAAAATATAAATTCGTAGAAATGTATGGATTGACAAATAAAGTTCCTAAAAATGTGTTTTTTAATATTTTTATACATTATCGTACATCAAAATATGAGGTATAATTTATTAAAAATCATTTCTCAACCCTTATAGTTGCAACTGCGATGTCTATTTCTCCTCAAATAACTCCTAAATAACGTGATTCACATAGCCTCTTGAAATTACCTACAACTTTCAAGAAATAAAACAATAAAAACTTGTGAATATGTAAGGTTATTCAAAGAAGGTTAGTATTCACATCAGGTTCACCAAATGTTAGAATAGAAATCATAAATGAAAGATGCATAAATCATCAAATGGTAAACATAAAGCCATAATATGTAAACAAAAAAATTCTAATCTAAATATGGAGTACAAATATGACAAGAAAATTGAACTGAAATAATGTAATTATAGCTTCCTATGTCAACAATGACTCATCTCCATTGCTCTTCTCTTTCAATTTTTGAAGCTTTGTAATGTGGCTCTCAAATTTTCATGTGCACAAATTTGAAAAGCTCATGACAATAATAACAATAAAAATTCAAAGATTGTGGTTCCAATGTAAAGAAAAGAAGACTAAATTTATAGAAGGGGCTAGCAAGATGAATGGATGCGATGGAATAGAAGATCGATCATGGTCAAGATCGAATGAGACTATAGTGTAGAAAAATGCAACCCTTTATACTTTCTCACTTGTTTGGGTCATCCTAATTTAAATTGGACTTAATAATGCCTTAATTTAGTGTTGTTAAATGTACCTCTTTACATTTACACAGTTATTTGGGCCCTCTTAATTAATTGAGTAAAAATATGCCTTAATTGGACCATTAATTCATTTTACAAGCCTATTAAATTACATTTTGTGAAGGGGAAACTTGACATTAATTAATTCCTAAACATAACATTTTACATTAAGCAATGTCTATCCTAGGTTTATGGACCTTGGACCCATTCGCCCATGGGAAAATGGGTCCTCCCTAAACCTTAGGACGTAAATTTAAACTATTTTTTTGGTGGTATTCTAATATTTTCTAAATTCATAATTCAATGTCAGTGTATGATATTTGAATTTTGGGAAATTTAGGATACATACCTATAAATACAAGGTTATTTTCTATGTTTCACCTAGAGTTTTCAACATAGATTTTTCAAATGTTCAATTACAAGAGCTAAGGTTATGATGAAGGGAATTCAAGAGAAAAAATATTGGAGATTTATTGTAGCATTGAATATCTATTCATCATGTGAAAGTCTTCTTGCATCATGCATGTTTTTGGAGCTAACATTGTGATTTAGGTTTCATGATCAAGTCAAGCATTCAAAGTATCATTTCAAGCAAGATTCAAGTGTCAAGATCCACATCTGATTCAGCCATCTCATGCAATTTGTGGACCTCCTAATTTATCCATTATCAAGGTTTCATTCAAGGGTTTTTTGAGTGGTAAATTATCTTTATTTATTCTTCATTCCCTATGTTATGTTTCATTTCAATTCAAGGTTTGATTACCAAAATGAGGTTTGACCAAGGAAAACCCCTATTCACCCAAAACAAAACAAAATCTCTCGTGTATGTGTGATTTTAGATTTAGGTTGGAAGGGGATTGAAGACCTTTTGAAGTGAAAGATTACAAAGTTGTCAAAATTGTCATCATCTTATAGAAACTATGATCCCGAAGCCATTTTTGACATTCTAACTATGAAACCTGAGAAAATTGGAAGATTCAAATTTGCATCAGAGGCTCCTAAAAGCTATAGAAAAACCTTGCACTTGGACCCATTCACACATGGGTGAACGAGTCTCAGATTAACTTCTGAAAAGTAGTTTTGGTGAGTGGTACATAGGTCTCTGACCTTCTTAGATCTGTAATACATGTTTTTTGGTTCTGCGAGTATTGAGTTTAATATTGTTGTTTCAAGTGTTAGATTGCATTTTGGTATTGATTTTCTATTTTAATTTTTTCTCCCCAAAGTGTTGTTTGACCTTGACTATCATCCTTTAGTCATAAGGAAATCTCAAGATTCTCACTATGGGTTGATTCACCTATGGTTTGATAATCAATTCATTATGTTGATCTCATTTCCTAATGAAATAAAGGAAAATAGGTCTATTTACTATAATTTTGGTGAACCCACTTTTCAAGCAACACCTATTTTTTGATGCTTCATTATGGTGAACCTAACTTTTGAGCATCATACCTTGCTAATTTGTAGTCTATTTTCACTTGTAGATCTAGGTTTTGAATTTCACTTGCATTGAATTGAATTGATTTTCATCTCATTTAGGGTTGTTTACTTGCATTAGTTTGCATCTCATTTAGGGTTTTAGGTTTGAATTTTGCATCATTTAAAATCTAGAAAATTTCAAAAATATCAGTCATTTTACATAGTATTTACATAGCATTGCACTGTCATTCATTTACATTACAAAATTGAATCAAAATTGCATCTCAAATTAGGTATTTTTTCTTGTCATTTAGTACTATTTTGGACTTGCATTTAGACCTCATTTTATAGAAATTTGAAACTATAACTCACTGTCTAAAACCAAAATTTGAAAAACCATAGAAATCATCTCAAAAACTTGCAAATTGACTATTAAAAACCATAAAGTGAGACCCATTCATCCATGAGTGAATGAGTCCCTGATCATAGATTTTTTTGAATTTTTGAGCATTAAAAGCACTCTTTCTGCATTCGTTGTTTCTATATTTAGTTTTATGTTTCAATTTTCTACCTTTTTGTTATCTAAAATTGATCATACTAAGCATAATTTGTCAAAACCAATGAATTTTTTAAATTCAAATTTTCATCTAAAAGACATAATTTTCATGTTTTTACATACCATAATCAGAAAATTATCTTGTTTAAATCTAAAAATTATCTTGTTTTAATCTAAAAATTATCTTGTTTAAATCTAAAATTATCTTGTTTAAATCTGAAAATTCCTTTTACATATTTGCATTGCACTTTACATTCTAGGGTATTTGTTTGCATTTCACCTCTTATCCATTTTGGGTGCACCTTGGGTTTGTGAATATTGTATGAGCTTCACAACTTTGTGTCCTATTGCCAATATTGTTGTGAGACATAGTTCAAGACTCATGTCATTCTATGATATACATAATACGTCGTGGATCTTAACTTATCTAACTCTTTCACTCATACTATTGACACTATTCAACCCATTATGGATCATACCCTTAATACTTCATTTCCCATGACTTCCCTACATACACCTAATGTGAATGATGCTAATATAATGATTGCTAATTTCCCTCATCAAATTTTTGAAAAATGGATGAAGAGATAGAGAATTTACAAAACTTTACAATTTATGAACCCATCACCACTGATGCAGTTCCTATGATACAAAATATAATAAATATACTAAAAAGTAAATAGGGACTAAAAATGGTGCTTAGCCTTATGAACACAAATGAAGCAGGGTTCCACCTTTTAGGAGATGAAACTAAACATATTTCGCACTTTGGTTCATTAGGAAACCAAGATCCCTCTACCAAGTGACTCAATTGAGAGGACTACGGGTTTCCTTGTGTGATTAGACGTGGGTTCACCATTAAAATGAAGTTTCAAAGGTGAAATGCAAACTCTTATGCACAAAACCCTAGAAACTTGAAATCATTAATCCAAAATTGACAAACAACATGAAACTGAGAAGTACCTGGAAGAATGGAGAGGTCAAAAATAGATTTGAAAACCTTGAAAATTGTTGTTTTAAGGTGCACAAGGATTTATACACCAAGCTAGGTGATTTATTCCTACTACAAGAATCCGAACAGAATATGAAATCTTTTGGTGACTATTTAGGATCTATAGAAAACTATAAAAATGGATATATAGGGACTCATACCCCCAAATGGGTGACTTTGTCCCATTAATAGGTTTTGACTGATATTTTTGTATCCCCAAGTGATCTTCTATAAATTTCATCTTGTTTGATTCTCCAAGTTTGAAAGTTTGAATTTTGGCCTATATGCGAGTTTCCATGAAGATGACAAGTTCTTGACAACTTTTGCAACTTTTTCTTCAAAGGATCTTCAAGCTCCAATTTAGCTAGATCTACAATCAGACATAAAGAAGAAAAAAATGATGTTTTGTCAGGAAATGAGGGTTAACCTTGATAAAACCCTTTTTTGGTAATTAAACCTTGAAATGAGATGAAATAGCATGAAGGAATGATGAATGAATAAATGTAATGTTGCAATTGACCAAACCCTTGAAATGCTACAAACTTGTGTGAAATGGCTCCAATGGACGTGGATCTTGACTCTTGATTGAATCTCTTGATTGAATGCTTGAAACTTTATATTGAATGCT
Organism: Sequoia sempervirens; assembly: GCA_007258455.2. NCBI lineage: Eukaryota > Viridiplantae > Streptophyta > Pinopsida > Cupressales > Cupressaceae > Sequoia > Sequoia sempervirens. The sequence continues at coordinate 428,722,165 of VDFB02281492.1, read as the reverse complement.
TGCTTGAATCATGAAAACCTAAATCACAAATGTTAGCTCAAAAACGCACATGATGCATGAATACTTTGACATGATGATTAAATCTTCAATGTAGCTCCAAATGCTTGGTAATCAGCTCTTGAATGTTGTCTTAATCATAAGGCTTTCTCTTGTGATTGAACACTTGAAATTTCTATGTCTTGGAATAATGTTTCTAGCTCTTAGATGCTTGCTCTTAGACTTCTTAGTCAAATAGTGACTTGGAACCTTAGTTATATAGGAATTCCATCTAATTTACCATTTATTACATCCCAAATGCTGACATTTATGAAATTTGAATTAAAACCTTGAATTTCTTGCTCAAAACCCTAAAATGTCTCTGAACGAGGCTCATACGCACAAGGTGGCATATGGTTCCCACCTAGGGGAACTCATATGCCCAAGGTGGTGTATGGGTCCCACCTAGGGGGACTCATATGTTGAAGGTGGTGTATGGGTCCCACCCTAGATTTTTTGGGGTGAGAGAATGTCGCGAGATTAGAATATTAAATGTATTTATTGAATTTGTCTATATTTCAGTTTAAATAAGCCTTTTGATACATAATAAAGGGTCTTAGGGGCCTATTAATGATGATTTAAAGGTTGTGAATGCAAGAGGGACCAAAACTTAGAGTCAATATGTAAATAAATACATTTTACAACACTAAATTAAGGAAAAATTAGGTCCATTTTAACTAGGAGGACCCAAACAAGTGACAAAATGTAAAGGCATACATTTTTTGTCACTAAATTTAGCCCCCACTTTAGTGAGAGGAGGAAATTTCTTCAAACTAGCACTAAAGTGGACAAATTTGCATCAAGAGGGGTCCGGGTGTACAAATGCTAGTGAGATAGGATGAAAATGATCAACATGGTTGCACAAGCCCCCTGGATAAATATCCCTTGGAGAACCAACATAGGCATAAAATAACACACGTTTCAATGATGTATGAAGCAACAACAAGATACAATTATACACTGCCAAAGACATAAATAAAATAAAAGGGAAAAATATGGTGGATCAAGCCTCAACTATTTTTCCAAATCGATGTGGATCAATTTGTATTTGTTTGTCCAAAAAAATTCTACAAGTGGAACATGATGTCCACTATGTAAACGAAACACACACTCACATGGGTTAGTGGAATCTGGTATCGACTAGGTGAGCCCACAACAAGGTGACACACATATGCATATGGTCTCTATATTCTCACACATAGACAAGCAAGTGAATATGGGATAGTCACATCTATGGTCGGCTCCCATACATACTAACCATACCAAAGCTATACCTCTTGATAACTTTGATAAGGTGCCAGAAAATGAAACTTCAGGCTTATGAACAATATGCAAGTAAAGATTTCATCAAAGGGAGTTTACTTATTTTATGTAAGGTATCTTCTTAGGGAGCATCATTCCTAATGTATCCAAGAGAAGAAAAATTAAATAAATATTACAATCTCAAAGGAAATCAAACCCAATGACACCACCAAGAAAGAACGCATTGCAACAAGAAGGAAAATTTCTCAATGAAACATAAAAAATTTCTAAAGATAATGTCAATGTATGCCTCCACTTTAAATGATTTCTAACACCATTCTTGTGAGCAATATAATTTAAAGTAGCCAATGAAGAAGACATGAGAGTTTATTTTGAAAGCCCTATGCCAAGTCATTTGTTCTCAAATGAAACTACATCATGAATAAAGGGTTACCCTCAAAATGTAACATGGTAAACATAGAAATAAAAAAGTACATCACATGCAAGACAACTTAAGGCATGTCATCCACATTCCAAAATTTCTCTTATATATACATGGAAGGCAATCTAGTAGCCAAAAAGAGACAACGACAAGTGTCATACGAGGACAAGGCTACCTAACCCCCTAGCCCCCACTTAGTACAAGACAAGGGTGATCCGAGATGATTGATGAGAAACATGAAAAGAAGTATCAATTAGAGGAACTAGGTCCTTCAACACAAGGAAGAGCACCACAATCATTAAGATGTTGAATTTAATTACTCAAAGCCTTGCATTCATTAGTAGAATAACTATGCACTCTATGATATGCATAAAATGAATACTTGTAGTAAAATTTCTTGTGTTCTTCAAGGGAGAGGTATCAATTGATCTTGGAGGAGTCTCGACAAGATATTCTCTTGATCAATAGTACAAGATGTTCCTTTGTTTTGTGAAAATATATCTTTTTCGTAGTACAAGGTGTGATACTTACAAAAGACTCTTTAGATGGAAATATTTTGTACTCTTCTTTAAAGGAAGGTGTAAAATCAAATGAAATCCAATTGTTAGTGTTTTGCATGATGACATTGATATCAAGTGAGGATTTCTTTGAATCTTTTATTTTTTTCAAAGAACAATAACCAAGACCACTAGTTTTGACCAATTTAGGATTCACTAATGTTAAAGTTGGCCTAGAAGAATCTTTTTTAATAGCGTCGATATTGAGTGAAGGCTTCTTTGTTTCTTTTGAGGGACAATAACCAAGACCATTAGTCTTTTCTTACATGTTAGGCTCTATGGTGACACATATACCTTTTTCTTTAGCACCACATCCTTTTCCACTATAAACAACTTGTTTCATAAGTTCATAACCTCTTCCATAAAGGTTTTTCATTTCTTTTAGATTTGGTGGTTGCTCATGATGAACTTCATCAATTTTTTTGGTATAATTTTCTTATTCTTCTAAAGTGGTTGAGGTGGATGCTTCCAAAAAATTTGTTGACATTATTGCATTTTCTTTTCCCTTTTCAGAATCTTTTGTTATGATCTTGTATTCTCCCATGAATGTATGTGTGAAATCTAAGGAATCCCAATCATCTTCCTATAACTTCCTAACTTCTTCAATACGCTTCTCTTTATCTTTTTCTTGCACGGGTTCCACTTGTGCAGTTGGTGTCAATGTTTTCAAAGGATTTTCCTTGTCTTTTTCAAGTTGTAAAACACTATAAGGGTTAGGATTGACTTTGATCATATATACTTTGTTGTTATATATATATATATATTTATTTTATGATGAAGAATTGAAGGCATCACATGCATCTCATGAATTCATGGTCTTCCTAAAAGGAGGTTGTATGAAAGATCATGAGGCATAACATGGATCAGGGTTTGTAATGTAACTCTATGAACTGTAATAGGTAATGTGATCACTGCAAGTGATTATTTTTTGACATTGTCAAATTCTAAAATTGATAAGGAATCGGGTTCAATTCTTTATTTATCTATGCAAGCTTATCCAAAAGGGTTACACTGTTAGAAACCAATATCAGATTTGCAAACCGAAAAGACCTTCCACAGAAGAGAAAATCAGAAAAAGCAGAGAGGTTGCACAAGAATGTGCAACATAATATTATTTGAGAATTCAATAATTACATGATAATGATTTGCTTTATAAAAGCAAGATATGCATAACCCTAATCTTATCTTGAGCAACAAGATAGATCAACAAGATAAGGATGACAACTAATAAACCTAGGAAATAAATAATTACCTAAGTAAACTTATGTAAAGTGTAATTAAATATTAATTACACCAACACCCTCCCATAAGTGCAACTTAGGGAGAAGAAAAATTATTATGCAAAGATAAGTCCCGACAACAAGGCCTGATCAGGTACTCATTTACAAATGTAATGATGAGGTAGAGAAGGAAAACCCAGTGGGACAAAACCCCCCTACAATGAGATGACTGTTGCAGAGAAGCACTGGAAGAACACTATGGAGTAACACTAGAACCACAATCTAACAAACAAGGAAAGATACTTCTGTCTACAATTGAAACCAAAACCGGAATCATGATAATGTGATAGCAGACCCGATGCCACAGAACACTAGAAAACTCACAAACTGGAACAACCCTAGAATCTGTGAAGCAATAGTAGATGAGATGATGACAGAATCTAGAAGCTATGTATCTCGATGCCAATGCCAAATTGTGACTAAAAATCTTCCATGGGAAGGAGTACCAAAAATATACTCTAGAACATTAACCATAAAAACATGGCCCTCAAACTGAGGAGGATCTTAACCAATGCGGATCAATAACCATAATCTCTCAATAGAAGTGTGAACCAATGAATTCAACATGTGTCAAGGAATAGAAAAAATGTGCCCAAAATAAAATAGGAGACCAGATATAACCCATGAGAGCTAGCATCAAATCAAGATGAATATGGATATGCAAAAAAACCCCCTGAATGGAACTTTATCATAACTCATTTATTACAATAACCCGATGATTATAAAAGGAGAGCATAAAAATATGCATAAATAGAAAAAATAAAATAGACCTTAGATTTGTGTAGAGGACTGAATCAACTTTCCAACGCCGTAGGAATGACGAGAAACAAATCACCAAGTCAAAATATATGCCCTTCGGAGTGAAAACAACATCTGAGTTCAAAGGCCTACAAAATAAATCTGGAGCAAAATATGGTAAAAATACCCATAGAACTGGATTGGTGTTGGAATCAGCTTTCCAACGGTATCTCGTTTGTGAAAAAAAAATCGTACATGCAAAAAAATATGCCCAATTTGGTGAAAATAGCTCCAGAAAGGCCAATAAGGCGTGTTGGTAGCCCAGGGGGCTAAAAAAAATTAGCCCCTAGTCCCATGTAGGACCAGGGGGTTGGTAGCTGGGGGCTGGGGTAGAGCCCCTAGTCACCCATACGACTGCTGCTGGAAACTAGAAGGCCGCTGAGTGTTAGGAATGGGCCCTTGGTCCTCCAAAGGACCGCAGGCCTAGAGAAAATGTGACCTGGGGCTAGGCGCATAGCGCCCAATCCCCCATAGGACTATGACGGCTATTTGAGAGGGCCCATGGGGGCTGATTGTGGCTGACCGGCTATAGGGTGGTGGCGCTGGTGGGAAGCACTGGTGGCGGGTGTAGCAGCAACAGTGGATGAGTAGTGGAGCTCGGCGATGGAGGCGGGCTGGTGGCTGCCCACTGGCTGCCGGGTGGTGGAGCCCTTTTACACTATAGGCACCAGCTCGAATCCAAAAATATGCCTTTTTTGATTTTTTTTTTGGTTTTCATGCATTGGGAATTGTGCTAGGGAGGCCGTATGGCCTCCCTGGCAGAATATTTTTTGCCTCAAAAACAACTTTCACCAAAATCGACAAAACGAAAGGCGATCTTAGGGTTTTTGGCCACTGCGAATGTGATGGTGGCCTCCATTTCTGCTCAAACTAATCCAAAAATTTGGCTACCCGCAGATCTTGCAAAAAATATTTGAGCTTGAAACCCTCATAGATCTGGCAAATGATGGACAAAATCTGCAAAATAAAAGCCAATCCTAACTTTTTCTAGTGCTCTAAATCCAATGGTGAAGCTCGATCTGATCCAAAACATCTCATAGATGAACTCAAGGCATGATACCCTCAAGGAATCTTGAATGAATCCTACAATGATTTTCTCAAAAATCTAAGAAGGGGCTACAAATCAAGGTTGTGATACCATGTTAGAAACTAGGATCAGATTTGCAAATTGAAAAGACCTTCTAGAGAAGAGAAAATAAAAAAAGTAGATAGGTTGCAAAAGAATGTTCAACATAATATTATTCGAGAATTTAATAATTACATGATAATGATTTGCTTTATAAAAGAAAGATATGCATAACCCTAATCTTATCTTGAGCAACAAGATAGCCCAACAAGATAAGGATGACAACTAATAAACCTAGGAAATAAATAATTACCTAAGTAAACTTATGTAAAGTGTAATTAAATATTAATTACACTAACATACATTACACACATTAAGGGCTTATCCATTATCAACAAGAGTTCATTTTATCCCTATCCTATTGAAAATAGCTATTATCATGAAAGCTTCATATTTTTTTTGCACTTCTAGTGAAGGTAACTCATCTTGATGGAAAGTAATTTCTAATTTGACCAGAGTTAGATCTTGAATTTAGGCTACCACACCATTTGATTGCACATTAGGGGGGTAGGAACTTGTCGTAAGGAACTTTGAATCATGTTATGATAATGAGAGGAGGCTTGAATAAGGCCCCATAATGATATCCTAGTGGGAGTGTTCTTAAGTTGTTCAACAAGATCATACTCCTTTCCATTATGTAAAGCAAAATGAGGGGCACTAGGCAAGATAGGTTGAGGTAATGTGAAGGATGTTGAAGTTGTTTGTATTGGTTGTGGATTTTTTCTAGTGTTATATGTATGAGAAATGGTATTATAACTTGACTACTATGACGTATTATTCTTAGGTGGTTCGAGGATGAGGATGATTTTGTTTTGATTTTGTGGTTGGTTTGAGGGTGGGTAAAGGATGAGTTTAGCTAGAAGAGGTGTAATAATTAAAGGATATTTAGGATGTTTAAGAATTAGAGGACTTGAGGTAGTTCTAATGTTCATAACTTAACCAAAGGTTTCCTTATTTTTGTGATCTCTTAGTGAAGGGCCTGGGTCTAACGTCACTTCATCATCTTCATATAAGGAAGTCACATCACTATTGACTAAACGACATGTGTCAATATTCTAATATTATTTCACCATGATAGCCTCCCTAGTAGGAGAGTTTTTAGGAGAGGAGCAAACAAAGGGGTCATCGTATTCCATGGTTAGATTTTGTAAAGTAGCTTCATCACAAATAGGAGAGGCATCAAGGGAAGGGAAACTATGATTTTCATTCTTACCAATGATTGAGAATTTTTTGTTCAAATAGATCTTTCCAAATGGTAGGAGAATTAGGGAGGGGAGGAAAAAGATTCCCATGAATCTCAATAAGTGTATCTTCGAACACCAAACTATCATCTTCATATCAAGGGATATTAGGAGGACAAATTTGATTATCATGGTTATCTATAATTACATCCCCATGTCGTATAACATCTTCCCAAGTAGGAGAGGTAGGATTGTCATAGCTCTCAACCATTGTATCTCTTAACACCAACATGTCCTCCTCACAAATGTGATTTTCATGAGTGTCTATAATTGTATCTTCTTTCACTAAATAATTCTCACAAGTAGGGGAGGTGTTGGGAGACAAATGGACACTAGGTAAAGTAGTTTCAATGATAATATTCTCCAAAAGGAGAGGAGGAGAGGAACAAAAAAGAACTTCATGATTCTCAATGATTGTATCTTGCTTCACCAAAATACCTTTGTCATGAATATGAGAGGTATCAAAAGAAGCACAAAGTTCTATGATTTTCATGATTGTCTATGCTTACATTCTCTTTCACTAGAACATTCTCACAAATAGGATAGATATTAGGGGATGAGGGGATGATGGGAAATGTGGTAGCATGGAATATGTCAACAAGCTAAATTTGTCTCATTAATATATTCTCATGACTAACATTCTTGCTAATGCGTTGTTTCTTTGCAAACTTGGAAAAGAAAGATACTAACATTTGTGAAAAGTAATCTATCCAACTTATGCAATTCTTGGAGATGCAAAAAATTATCTAGTAGATTGGATGATTTTCACTACTGAAATAAGTTTTTCCATGAATGCAAGATAAATGATATGCTTTAATTCTAATTCAAATGCACTTAAAATGAAACCAATTATAAAAAGATTGCTAATGATAGTAATTCTGCAAAATGAAATAGTAATCTAAAGACAACATCCAGAAGCACAAATGAAAATATTTTAATGCTTTAAATTATAGATTCAGACTTGATTTGCCACTAAATCACCTAGGTGGGAGAATGAGTCCCAATTAGGGTTTTTGACAGGTTCAAATAGTGAACAATAGACAACACAGAATACCTAGAGATCTAGGAAAAGGACCTACATAGGGACTAAATCACCCAGATGGGTGAATGAGTCCCAGATTAAGGTTTTCAAACTAGATTTAGCAAATTCCAAGTTTATTTTAATTTTTCTAGGTTGTATGCTCGATGATTTTTTATAATTATAGATTTCCAATGAAATTCAATGATTCAAAATGAAAAAATGCAACCTATATGCACTTTTAACTAATGCAAGATTTAGAAGCACTAAATGTAGTTCAACTAATTCAAATCTAATACAAAGTTAATGCTATATCTAGGACTTACAATTTTCTCCAAATTAGAAATTCAAGGGTCTAAAAGTTAGGTTCACCAAAATAAACACAAAGGAAATAGGGTTCCACCTTTTAGGCGATGGAACAAAACCTATTTGATGCTTGGGTTCATTAGGAAACTACGATCCCTCAACCAAGTGGCTCAATTGAGGAAAGGACTAGGGGTTTCCTTTTGTCAATAGATAGGTGTTCACCATTAAAATGAAGTTTAGGAGAAATCCAAACTCTTATGCACAAAACCCTAAAAAATTGAAAGCAATAAATTAAATTTACAAACAACATGAAACATAAATGTACCTGGAAGAATGGAGAGGTAAAAAAAATATCTGAAAACCTTGAAAATTGTTGTTTTAAGGTGCATTAGGACTGATGTGTGCCAAGATGGGAAATTTAGTCCTACTATAGGAAGCTAGACATAATCTAGAATCTTTTGGTGGCTATTCAAGATCTATAGAAAATTGGAAAAAGGGCTATATAGGGACTCATACACCCATATAGGTTTTCTAATCCTATTATTAGGGTTTGACCGATATTTTTGTAGCCTCTAGTGATCTTTTGTAGCTTTCATTTAGTCTAAATCTCTAAGTTTACAATTTTTAATTCTAACTTGTAGGTGACTTTTCATGAAGATGACAACTTCTTGAAAAATTTTGCAACTTGAAAGGATCTTCAAGCTCTAATTCACCTAGATCTATAACTATAGATGAAGAGGAAAAAACATGTTTTGTTAAGGAATAGGGGTTTGCTTGGTAAAGCCTCATTTTGGTAATTAATCCTTGAAATGAAGTGAAATAGAAAGAAGGAATGATTGAAAGAAATAATTTCATTAGTGTTCTATTCTTGGGAGAAAGAATAACAAAACTCAAACACTCTCATTCAAGGATAATCCTAGAGATTTGAATCCTAGGTATGTAAAGGAGAAAGAGATATTGCTATAGGGATGTCCTAGGGGCTGATTGTAAACTACTGAGGGGTTCACCACAAAGCTAGGGCTTGGAAAGAAAAATGAATTGGAAGTTGTAAGGCTTAAACCTAATATGATGCAATCTTTCACTAAATGACCTAAAAATGCATGTAAAACAAAATAGAAAGCTACAAGATGAAATGTGTGCACCTGGAAATCTCAAGATGACTTGATGAGGGTATGAAATGCTAAAAATACTAATTTTAATACTAACTGGGAATTGTACTCTACACTGCATGATTTAGTCCCAAATATGGATTTCTATGTAAAAACATGAATCTGGCAAATGGGTGTCTGAAACTGCAAAAACTTGAAAAATGACCTAAACTGGGACTCATACACTAGAACTAGTATATCAGTCTAGTTAGGGTTTTTTTAAGCTTCAAGGTTTGAATCTCATCTTTAATGTCTACTCTTTCCTTCCCAATTAATTTTCGGATCTTAAACCCTAATTTGCAGCTTGTAGAATTCTTCCAATCATCTCCAATGAAATGTGACAACATTGAAAACTTTGAACACTTTGACAACTTTCTTCAAAAAAATTCTTCAATGTGTCTTCAATTTAAACCTACAAATCACACATGAAAAAGAGGGAAAAAAGTTGTTTTTTTAGTAGAAATGGGTTTTCCTTGGTCAAACCCTATTTTGGTAATCAAACCTTGAAATAAAATGAAATATGAATGGAGAATGATGAATGAAAAAAATAAGATGTTACAACTCACAAAACCCTAGCAATAAGAGGCTACAAACATGTATGAAATGGCTCCAATCAATGTAGATCTTGACTCTTGATTGAATGTGGTAGATCTTAATTTGAATGTGTCCTTGAATCATAAAGCCCTACACAAAAATGTTAGCTAAAAAAAAAAAACATGATGCATGATGACTTTGACATGATGGTTGATGCTTGAATAATTCTCTAAAATGCTTGATAATAAAACCTTGAATGCTCTTAAATTCTCTTGTAACCAATTGAATTCTCTTGTGAACTCCAATACATGAATACTTGAAGGCTTAGGATGATCTCTTGTATTCTTAGGTTGTTATGATGAAAATGAGTGAAAGAACCTTGTATATGCAAGAATTCCTAAAATTACAACACGACAAGATGACATCAGATCTAGGCAGATAAAATATCTCCAAGAATTTGAATTAATTTTTATTTTGGGCCACATGGGATTGATATGCCTAAGGTGGAGTATGAGTCCCATTAGGCATAATTTATGGGACCACTTTTAAAAATCCTTAGAAAGGTGTAAAATCCAGATTAGGACCCAAAACCCTAGGTGTGACTCATACATCCAAGGTGGTGTATGAGTCCCATATCACTAAATCTGGGCCACATAATCTAAAAACACCTAAATTATGATTCAATGTTGATTTATCTTGGGATTATCATCAAAAGGATGCATTAAATGAGGCTTGTGGATTCAAAATGAGGCCAATAAAAACATATAAAGAAGCCCAATTATTTATGAAAACCCTAGAAAAGTTTTGAAGTGTGTTACAATACTTTACAACACTCCTAATAAGTCATAATTTAAGCACACTTTGGTTAAAAATAGGTTTATTAGGCTCAAATAATTAATAAAACCTTAGAAAATTGTGAAAGTATGTGGTCGTGCGCACAAAAGGATACGAAAAACATGGCAAAACCTATCTTGGGAATTGAACATTCCAATAGGCGACTAATATATTTTCATGGTCGTTTATTTACTTGTCAAACCAGGGAATGTATACTTGAAATGGAGCAGCATTGTATGTGCACTAAGAACCAGTTTCAGTCACAACCTATCAAAAATAAATACTTGGAAAGAATTCTACCTATGTTACAGGAAGGTAATGCAAAGTTCTTTTAACTCAACCATAATTTAACCAAAGTAGAAATCATAATAGCTACGACTAAGAAACAAACTATGAACTGGCCTTATGCTATAGGAACAGACACAGGGATGGATTCCTGATGCTGTAGGAACAATATAAGACTGAGTTTGCATAGAAACTTCAAGAATTAAATCTAACTTATGATCAATAGAAAATTAACGACTAACTAACTAACTACAAATACTTACTAAGTGGGCCCCCTTAGCAAGCATCAACTAATTATGCTAGTATTGAACTTAGAACTTCATTAGCTTTTATTCATAAACTCAGAATGGTATACATTTTTTTTCTCATATGAAAACTAACACAAAACTCTATCTCTTATTATCATACTAACTCTTACATGATATCCTTTCTATCTCATTATGCTTGCTCACTCGTGCAGAACAACTATCTAACTAACCCTAACAGAGAAATATGTGGATGTAAATGTATCTTGGAATCGAGGAACAAACTAAATAAATGAACTTATTTGCTCAACATGGTTTAGAGAGAATTCAACACTCCACTCTTTCCAAATTATTTGACATTTAAATTCCTTCCCAACAATTTTGGTCAAAGAGTCTTGGCTAGAATAACTTCCTCGAAGTCGTGCAGGAAATGGACTTTACTACAAGGTTGAGATCAACTGTGCTTGACTGGTTCATACTTCTTCAACAACCTACGAAAAACCAGGCAACAAAAAACATACATGGCAACTACACAATATTCATTTATTAATCACATATCAAATTTAGTTCATTATTCAAAAACTACATGCGTTATACCAGTCATTTGGGAAGTCAAACAGGGTAATAAATATAGACATATCAACATGATAGGCTACATAAATATAAAAGTGTATTTCCACTGGATATCCCCTAATAAAAGGTTTCTAAAGAGTTAAACAACCATGAACAACAAAAGTAAGGGTATTAAAATTACACCATTATACCCAAATTATAAGCATATTTTTGGCTCATCATTTTCCCTCTACTTAACCTAATGCTAGTCCTCTAGCATTAAACTTTTTTGTGGTCTCTCTGAAATCAGTGGTTGAGGCATGACCCTGAAATGAAATTCCGAATTTATAATAAAAACCTCTGAAACTCTGCCACCTTTCATACCTATGAGCTTTTGTATCTTCATTAATATTTGTAGCTCGATAGGGATAAAGAGGCCACATCACCATAGGAGGTCTAAATGTCAAGGGAAACCACAATTCAAACCTCTCTTGAAGGCCCAACTGTATGTATCTGTTTGATCTTCTGAGAGCTGCCCTAAAATTCAGGGGACTGTGAGGGTCGAAACTTCTTAACCCAACAGTCAATCTCTCCCATCTCTTCTCAATTTTGGACTATGACAGTGTCCAAAATGAATATGTCTGTTCTTGAAACTCATCATACACCTATTTTTAAAGATCAAATATTTTCATCCTGACTGTACCATTATTGAAGCCATATGCCATAGTAAGCCAGGTTTTCAACATTGTATAGGGGTCTGAACTCTCAAGGCGCAATGGAATAGGCTCATCCCTTTCAGCTTCTTCATATGCTTCCAATTTCCTACCATAATTAGCTTTGTTTGCCACCCAAGAAATGAGTGATCTTAAATGAATTTCGTCAATGTACGGAAGTGGATTCCACTTTGTTTTAGAGGGAATTATAAAGCCATGTAAATAAAATTCGCACAAAGAATTCCTTAGCCAATTAGGAGCTTCCTGGTATGCATCATAGAATTCTTTAGCAGTGTGAAGAATAGGATCTAGATTCCTGGAAATTCTCATTAACTGGAACCACAAAAAATGTTCCTTGAGACACAGAGCATAAACTCTAGGCGGTGGTCTACACTCCATAATCTTACCAGCTATTGTCATCATTTCATCCATTTTCTTTTTTAACTCCTGAATTTCCTATTTATGCCTTTCAATGTCTCTTTTTAGTTTCTTGTTTTCTTCCTCCCAAAGACTTTTTGCATTTCAGTCTTGGCTAGGTGGCAAAAACTCAAGGTCTGCAATGTGACTGGTCTCCATGTGTTTCTAAGATATTCCAAGAATTCAATCAAAAATGTCTTTTTGTAGAAAACCATGGCTTGACAAGTTTTAGGGGGTAATGAAGCTTCATTGGCCACTTTGAATTGTTCAGGTTGTTCTTCCCCTTACTGCAGGATGAATTCCTGTTGCTGTAGTGGAGAAGACTGTGCTCCCTCTGAAATCTGCAGAGCTGTAGCAGCCAAGTCATTGAGACTTGGTACTCCCCTTTCATTATGCTCAACATCCCTTGTCTCAATTTTTTCTTCTTACTGAGAGACATTATGTTCAGAACCTACAGATTCCTCTAAAATTATGATAACTTCAGGTTGAGGTGAAGCAAGGAAGACTTTACATTGCTTTCTTGTTGAAACTCTTCTTGGCAATGTTGCAGCTTCCGAAGGTGCTCTTGTAGCTTTCCCCTTTCTGAATTACCTAGAGGGCCCTTCCTTATCGGAAGATGACAGTGAACTTGTGGTGGAAACAGGCATTTCTGTAGGAGAAATTACTATAGGAGAAGATGCTACAGGAGTAGAGCGTTGCCTTTTTTGAGGATGAGGGTCAGATTCTGGGGTTTGTTCTACCCTAGATGACTCTCATGCCTTTTTTTTCCTTTTTCTCTCCTACTGGCAGACCTAGTTTGCACCCGGGCAGAGGACTATAGTGTGAAGGCTACAAGACTAGGTGTTGCAAGAACAAATGATCCTTTCCCTACTTTCCTACTGGTAGATGCTATTTTCTCTTTCTTTTTCTTTGGTCGTGGAGCAAGTGCCCTAGGGGGTTTTGGAAGTTGCAGGCTCTTTTGGGCAACAAATTCTTGCTAGGAAAGAGGTGACACATCCCTCAAAGAGCATTCAATCAATAGTTTTATAAGGACATGGTGGGCAATAGAGTTATCCTTCCCCTTCTGGGTTTCATGGGCACATTGTTCCAAAAAATTTAACAAAAAGTTTGGGACATTAATAGCTAACCCATGCCTCATATGACTCAACAATTTAAATTGGTAGGAATGTAGGTAAGAAAAATGGCCTTCACATGTTAAGTACCTGATTATAAAAGCAACATATTCTGGATATGGGGAGGCAATGACACTAGCTTGCATCCTTGCTTAGAGACCTCCAAGGGTCCATTAGTTGGTTCTGTAAATTCTGCACTAGCAGAAACATCATCTAAAGAAAAATTCTCTCCTACAGCTGGAAGCCTGGTTACCTTTGCAATTCATTCTTTAGTTACAGCTACTGTTAAACCACATACTATAGCCTCTCATTCAGAAAGGGAACTTCTTAAATTTTTTCCTGTGACTTCCTCATTGAAAGTATCTAACCTCAAAAAGTAGTTCAACCAACCACAAAGGCCAAATGTTTGAACTACTTGAGGATTCTATGTCAATATCTCATGAGCTACAAGCTTATGTCTTACTAGTTGACCACCCATATTCACAATTGTCTCAGTTGAAACTTAAACTCTTTTCTAAAAATTAAAAGAAAACTTTTTACTTTTTTGCTCTGCTTTTTCTTCCCTGCCATCAATTTCTCTTCTTTTCCAAGAATGAACCCAAAAGATATTTGCATGTATTGATTGTTATAGCTACTTAAACAAGTAGTTTTAATTGTGATTTAGGATGAAGCATGCAGTTATAGTTGCAAAGTACAAAAAAGAAAAAAAGAAAAATATCTAAATAGTTGTGACAGCAGTGTAAGTGAAATGGATTATCCCGCCCCCTACTTAAAATATGACGTGTCCACACATGTACTAAAGAATACATGGAGATCGGGCAATAATGATTAATATAAACATAGTAGTAAATGAATAAAATTAAATAAATCAATGATGCGACAACAAAAGATATCGCGTACCTTTCAATAAATGCGTGTACGTACTGAGAAAGATGATGCCTTTAACATGAAATGATAATTGGGAATGAAATCGTAATTAAGGGTCATGTGGATGAATGAGGTGGATGAGTGACATGGATGGATGAGATGTGGCAATGAGTGGATGGATGGGATGGAAGATAAGGAAGTGAGATGTGGTGATGAGTGGTAACGAATAAAAAGGGTTTCCTTAAAATGGAAACTGTTATTATGAGCATACATTGTAACATTATGGTGAAGTTGCAGGAGAAAGGCTAAAACCTTTTGCTACAGGAAGGTTAGTGGCAAGATCTTGAACAAACTATTGCATAAATTCTTCTTTTGAGACTAGCTTACGATACAACTGAAGACAGTGTTCATTAACCAGTAGCTTGAATCGAATAGGATCAATAGTGACTAATTGAACTGAACCATTATCAAATACATTCTCAATTTCATATAGTCCAAGCCATCGGGTGGTGAGTTTACCCTAATTTTCTTTATACCTCGAGTCATAGAGCAGCACCCAATCACCGATAGAGAATTGCTTAGTTTTGATATGTCAGTCATGCCACTTTTTCCTTTGCTACTGTATGATTTTAGTATGCTACAAGGCTGCTTTTCTGATTTTTTCTAGTGCATTCAGCTATAGGAGTCATTCCTTTTGGTCTTCAAAAATGTCAATATTAAGCTCTAAAGCAGTCCTCAAGGTCTTGTGCTCAAATTCTATTGGAAACATGGTAGTCTTTCCATAGAGTAATTCAAAAGGAGTAAACCCTGTAGTTGTCTTCCACATTGTCCTATAGGCCAAGACGGCTTTAGGAAGTCAACTGCTACAATCTTTCTTGTGTAGCTGAACTGTCTTTATAAGTATCACCTCAATTTCTCTATTGGTAACTTTTGTCTGACCATTGGCTTGAGGGTGATAGGGGCTAGACTTCCTGTGTTAGATCTTGTAATCATTCATTAGTGCATTGATTAAATTGGATGTAAATTGAGCTCCTTGATCTATGACAAGTTCCCTTGAGACTCTGAATCGAATAAAGATCTACTCATATAGGAATTTAGCAACCTTGTTGTCACAGGCATGAGTCATTGCTTTCACTTCCACCCATTTGGTTACATAATCAATACAAAATAAAATATATGATTTCCTATTGGATGGAGGATCAATTGGTCCAACAAAATCCATGCCCCACTTATCAAAGGGGCTGACTACCACTTGAGGATACAGGGGCATTTCATCAGACCTTGTTGGTCTTCCCATGCATTGACATCTATCACATTTCCTCGTATAGGCTGTAGCATCTCTGTGTAGTGTAGGCCAATAGTATCCAGTAGTAAACACCTTCATAGATGTTCTTTTGGCTGCAAAGTACCCACCGCATGGTTCATCATGACAAGCATGCAGTATGTCATAGGTATCATCTTCGCTTACACATCTTCTCATGACTTTGTCAGGTCCTGTGTAGAATAAACAATTTGCAATCCATGAAAAGTTAAAAATTTTCTCCACCAACAATTATTTTTCTTTTGGGGAAAAATGGGCTAGAATCTGGTTGACTAACAAGTAATTTGCAATATTTGCATACCATGTGGTGTGAGCAGTAATGAAAAATAGATGTTCATCAAGAAATCTATTATCAATTACCTTTGGTGTGCCAGGTGTAGTCGTTTGAACCCTTGATAATAAATCAGCCACTACATTAGTCCGTCCTAGTTTATCAATGATTGTGATATCAAATTTCTGCAACAATAGGAGCCATCTTGCTAATTTGCCAGATATGGCAGGCTTATTCATGAGGTACCTTATTGCTGCATGGTCTATATGAACAAATACTTGGTAACCAGTGACATAGTGTTAGAACTTGTTTAAAGCATACACAACTGCTAACAATTCTTTTTCTGTGATAGTATAATTTAATTCAGGACCTTGCAAGTTTTTGCTAATAAAATATATAGCATGCTCAATAGAATTCTCTTTTTTTCCTAAAACTACCCCTATTGCATAATTAGAAGCATCTATGTGTATATGGAAAGGCAAAATCCACTTCAGTCCTTAAAGAACATGTGCCTGAGTAAGCAAGTTCTTAAGCTATAGAAAAGATTTGTCACAAGCTTCAATCCAACTAAATTTAGAATCCTTAGTCAACAAGACATATAATAGATTGGCGATCTTGCTAAAATTTTTAATGAATCTTCTATAATATCCAGCATGTCCTAGGAAGCTTCTAACATCCATGTGTTTTATAGGTGTTGGAAAAGTTAGAATAACTTTTATTTTTGCAGGATCAACTTGAATTCTTGCTTGAGAGATATGATGGCCTAAAACAATTCCCTATTGCATCATCTTGAAGCATTTCTCACTATTCAAAGACATATTATGCTCTTGACATCTTTTCAACACTTTTTCCAGATTGGCCAATGCTTCTTCATAAGTAACACCATAAGTAGTGAAGTAATCCATGTAGATTTCCATAGAATCATGAGAAATATTAGCAAAAATACTGATGAATGCCCTTTGAAATGTTGCAGGTGCATTACATAGCCCAAAAGGTAAGACAGAGTAGGAAAAAGTACCCCATGGACTGGTAAAAGTTGTTTTGTTTTGATCCTCAGGGGTGATTCTAATTTGATTATAGCCACTATATCCATCAAAAAAGGAGAAATACTTTTTCCTAGACAAGTCTAGTATTTGGTCAACAAATGGAAGTGGAAAGTGATCCTTTTTAGTTGTTGTGTTCAGCTCTCTGTAGTCTACACAAAATCTCCATTTTCCACCTTTTTTAGGGACAATTACCAATGAAGACACCCATTGAATATTTGAAATGGGGTATATAAAACCAGCATCAAACAATTTTTGAAGCTCTCTGTTTTAACTATTTCCTTAAGTGCTATATTTATCCTTCTTTGAGGCTGCCTAACAGGTGAATAATCCTCCTTAATATAGATCCTATGAGTACAAAGTTGAGGATCTAAGTTGTTCTTGCAACATTGTGACTAGGGCAGCTTGTTGAGATTGAGGCAACTTATTATTTATATTCAGACAACAGCCTGGAAACACTTCTACTTGCCTGATAAGATCATTCATGGAGGCTACTGATAAAGGTGGTGTTTGTATTTCATATGGAAGCAGATTATGATAAACTACAAGAGATTCATGTGTCAGGTCCTCAGAATTTAGTTACTGCAGGAAATATTGCTGAACACAGCTATCTATAGTAGATGGGCTACTTGGACCAGGGTTGGACTACAAAATATGTAAAAGTAGGTCAGCCTCACTTTGAAGCTATGAGAACATATTAGTTTGTAGCATCATTAGTTGATATAATGAATTGACTTCTTCAGTTTCTTCTCCTAAATCTGGCCAAATTGGTTGAGACAAGTCTGGCTGAGGCTGAGCAGGTGGGTATAAAGCCAATTTCTTTCTTTATTGACCATCAAAAATTGTCATATCTCCTGAGTGGCATCCTATAAAAGTATCAATAGTGGCTAACCATGGTCTACCTAGGATAATAGGATATCCTCTCAAAGTTGCCTTAGTGGACAATATGGTGAAGTCTGCTGGGTATTCCCAAGACTTAAGGATGACAATAACATCTTCTACCATTCCACCAGGCTTTACTATGGAGCTATCAGCAAGCTGCAAGATGGTAGGTGTAGACCGAATGTTTAAGATATTCAAATACTCCATTGTATTCTTGGTCATTACATTGATGGCTGCACCAAGGTCAATCAAAACATTATTTACTATCTGGCTATTAATATTTATTTGTACCACAGGACTCCCAGATTCAGTATATTTTGGAATGAATACCTTCCCTAACATAATATCTACCAACTGTCCTAGAACATGGATAGTTTGGGGATCATTTTTCTTTCTTCCTGGTTTCTTTAAATAGGCCTTCTTAATGGATTTTCCATAAATTGGGACATCTTTAATGGCTTGGAAAAGGGGAATTTGAATGTGTACATTCTTCAACTGATCCAAAATATCAAAGGTAGGCTCTTCCATAGACTTTGATGTAGTAATTTGCAATCTCTAAGGAAAAGGCGGTTTAGCCTGATGCTGCAGGACAGGCTCCATAGAGACAGTATCTAATACAGGTATATGTTTTGCAGGTTCGGTAGATTTCTCAGAGGTAGAATATAAATTTTTTCATAATTATAGGTAGCTATGGAACAAGAAGTGTGGTTCTAGATTTGAGATGGATATCATGAATATTCAGGGCATCAGCTGGATACTAATTGGCTTCTACAAAATACATAGGCTACTACTATTGCTACTTTTTATTAGGATTTGGCAATGGTTGAGTAGGCATAGGGGTTTGTTTTAGAGGTCAAGTATTTGCTGTAGGTGTTGTAGGAGGTGGCATGAGGGCTTGAGGTTGTTGCTGCTGAAATTGTAGAGAGGAAGGGGATTGGTTCTACCATTGTTGTGGACTTTTCCATTGAGGATTCTACTGCCAATTACCTTGGGGTGGAGTCCATTGTCCTTATGGCTGTTGCCAACCTCCTTGAGGAGATTGCCATTGAAGACTCTGATAGGTAGGCCAATGTGATTGAGGGGTATTCCAAGGGGGTGATGGGCCATATGTACATTGCAATTGGTTATTATAATTAGAATAAGGATTACCAAAAGTCAAAGGGTCTTGAGGCATACATTTTCTTTGAGCCCATGGTCACCTTTGTACGACAAAGAATACTTGGTCATCATCACTTTCTACCATCTTAAAGTCAGTAGGTAACTACTTAGCCTCCAGGTTAGCCACCGTCTTACATCTGTAGTCCCTTTTCTTCTATCTACAATGTGGATAGAACTTCACCAATATTGCTTCAGCTTCCTCATGTTTCTTTCGAGCTTGCATAGTATCCAACTGTGTAGCCATATTGTTTATGATATCCTGCTTGAAATCAGATAGAAAATTTGTGATCTCCACTATGAAACTCCATTAATAGAAGACTTTCACATTATGGCTTGATGACCTCTACCCTTCTTAACAATTGCTCGAGAGTAGTTAAGACATATTTTCTTGATATCATCCCAAGGAAGTTGGGTTATATCACCTTCTCCCATCAAGTTCAGAGCATCTATATAAGTATCACCGATTCCTCTTAGGAAGAGTAGTTTCTGAGACTCTTCATTAAGAGTATGGTCTGAATTCTTTTTCAGTGAAAACAAGAATCTTGAGATACAGTCTTTCAGGCTTTCATCGTCCTTTTTTTGAATTCAGAATATATCATCTCCCTTACTACCACTCTTACAATATTCCTTGTATTTCTCAAAAAAAATTGTTTGCATGGCTGCCCAACTATCAATAACACTGCTTCCCAAACCCATGAACCATCTAAGAGCTCCTTCCTTCAAAGTAGAAGGCAATAACTTCAGCCTGTGAGCATCTAAAGTGTAATCATAGCTACGACAGAGGATGTCAAACTCGAACAAGAAAGTGTCTAGGTCCTCTGTAACTAGTCTATAGAACTTGGGGAGTAATGAAAAAGGAATATTTTTAAGGTTATCATTATCCTGCTGAGCAACAATGGGAAACTCAAAAGCAGGAGGTTGATTAGGTGGATTTTGTGCCATATTTTCCTAATAGAATATTAGAGCAAATGGATTTTCTTTAGGTTCTTTGTTAGCTGGGTCAAATGGCAATTCAACAAATAGGTTTTCAGCAAATGGATTGATATCTTGGTCTCCTTCTTCCTCAAATAGATTATAAGCTGGTTTAGGATTGTTATCAATGAATGGAAGGTCAAGAAGGAATCTTCCCAGAGTGTCTCTTCTTCTATGCATGCAATAGAATGAATGGTGAATTGAAGGAATTTGAAAATTCTTGAATAAAAGACTGAACTACTGTTAACAATGACTTATGACAGGTTCTTAGCTTGACACCATCCCCGACAACGGTGCCAAAAATTAAAAATGGTTGCGCCCATAAAAGGATATGGAAATAACGACAAAACCTATCCTGGGAAATGGACATTCTAGTAGGTGACTAATATCTTTTCATGGTCGTTCATTTACTTATCAAACTGGGAATGTATACTTGAAATGGAGTAGCACTGTATGTGCACTAAGAACTAGTTTCAGTCACAAACTATTGAAAATAAATACTTGGAAATAATTCTACCTACGCTACAGGAAGGTAATGAAAAGTTATTTTAACTCAACCATAATTTAACCAAAGAAAAAATCATAATAGCTACGACTAAGAAATAAACTATGAACTAGCCTTATCCTGCAGGAACATACATAGGGATGGATTCCCGATGCTACAAGAACAATATAAGACTAAGTTTGCACAGAAACTTCAAGAATGAAATCTAACTTATCATCAATAGAAAATGAATGACTAACTAACTCACTACAGATACTTACTAAGTAGGCCCCCTTAGCAAGTATCAACTAATTATGCTAGTATTGAACTCATAAATTCATCAGCTTTTATTCATAAACTTAGAATGGTATACATTATTCTGCTCATATGAAAACTAACAGAAAACTCTATCTCTTATTATCATAATAACTCTTACATGATATCCTTTCTATCTCATTATGCTTGCTCACTCGTGCAGGAGGAACACTTATTTAAATCAGGAAAAAAACTAACTAACTAATCCTAACAGAGAAAGAAGTGGATGTAAATGTATCCTAGAATCGAGGAATAGACTAAATAAATGAACTTATTTGCTCAACACGGCTCAGAGAGAATTCAAAATTCCACTCTTTCCAAATTATTTAACATTTAAATTCCTTCCCAACAATTTCGGTCAAAGAGTCTTTGCAAGAATAACTTCCTCGAAGTCGTATAGGAAATAGACTTTTTTGCAAGGCTGAGATCAGCCGTGCTTGTCTCGTTCATACTTCTTCAACAACCTACAGAACACCAAGCAATAGAAAACATGCATGGAAACTACATGATATTCATTTATTAATCACATATCAAATTTACTTCATTATTCAAAAACTACATGCATTATACCAGTCATTTGGGAAGTCAAACAGAGTAATAAATATAGACATATCAACATGATAGGCTACAAGAATATAAAAGTGTATTTCCATAGGATATCCCCCAATGAAAGGTTTCTAAAGAGTTAAACAACCATGAACAACAAAAGTACTTGGGTATTAAAAGTACACCATGATACCCAAATTATGCACCTATTTTGGGCTCATCACGGCGCCAAAAATGGTCCCGCCCACAAAAGGATATGAAAATCATTAAAAATCCTATCCTGGGAATTGGACATTCCAACAAGCAACTAATATCTTTTCATGGTCGTTCATTTACTTGTCAAACTAGGGAATGTATACTTGTAATGGAGCGGCACTATATGTGCACTAAGAACCAATTTAGTCACAACCTATCAAAAATAAATACTTGGAAAGAAATCTACCTACATTACAGGAAGGTAATGCAAAGTTCTTTTAACTCAACCATAATTTAACCAAAATAGAAATTATAATAGCTATGACTGAGAAACAAAGTATGAACTGGCCTTATGTTGTAGGAACAAACATATGGACAAATTCCCGATGCTACAAGAACAATATAAGACTGAGTTTGCACAAAAACTTCAAGAATGAAATCTAACTTATGATCAATAGAAAATGAATGACTAACTAACTAACTACATATACTTACTAAGTGGGCCCCCTTAGCAAGCATCAACTAGTTATCCCAGTATTGAACTCAGAATGGTATACATTGTTCTGCTCATATGAAAACTAACACAAAACTATATCTCTTATTATCATACTAACTCTTACATGATATCCTTTATATCTTGTTATGCTTGCTCACTCGTGCCAGAGGAACACTTATTTAAATCAGGAAAACAACTAACTAACCCTAACAGAGAAAGATGTGGATGTAAATGTATCTTGGAATCGAGGAACAGACTAAATAAATGAACTTATCCTCTCAACACAGTTCAGAGAGAATTCAACATTCCACTCTTTCCAAATTATTTGACATTTAAATTCCTTCCCAACAATTTTGGTTAAAGAGTCTTCGCCAGAATAACTTCCTCGAAGTCGTATAGGAAATGGACTTTACTGCAAGGTCGAGATCAGTTGCACTTGACTCGTTCATACTTCTTCAACAACCTGCAAAACACCAGGCAATAGAAAACATGTATGGCAACTACACGATATTAATTTATTAGTCACATATTAAATTTACTTCATTATTAAAAAACTACATGTGTTATACCAGTCATTTGGGAAGTCAAACAAGGTAATAAATATAGACATATGAACATGATAGGCTACAGGAATATAAAAGTGTATTGCCACAGGATATCCCCCAATAAAAGGTTTCTAAAGAGTTAAACAACCATGAACAACAAAAGTAAGGGTATTAAAAGTACACCATGATACCCAAATTATGAGCATATTTTGGGCTCATAAGTATGTTACAACACTTTGCAAATTAAGCAGATTTAGTTTGCACGGCTCCAAGATATAATGTAAATGTAAAAAAAAACACATTACAACACTAAGTCAAGGCATCATTAAGATCGGTTTTATAAGGAGGGCCCAACAAGATTGAAAATTATACCAACAACATTTTTGTACACTGCATTTAGCCCCCACTTTAGTGAGAGGATGAACTTGGTTCAAACTCACACTAAAGTAGACAAACTCACTTCAAGAGGGGTCCAAGTGCACTAATGCGGGTAAAATAGGATGATGATGATCAAGAGGGGTGATCAAGCCCCCAAGATCAAGATCCCATGGAAAACCAACATAGGCACAAAAGAACACACATAAAAAATGATATAAAGAGAACCATTAAAGCAAAAACATACACTGTAAAATACAAAGAGAAAATAAAAACAAAACAAAAAGGGGTGGATGGATCAAGCTTCAACTATTTTTCCAACATGATGTGGATTAGATCTAGGTTGTTTATCCAAAAAATGCATGCTTACTTTGAGGCAATGGAACTTTAGGCTATCTGTTAGGTGAGGATATGAAATCTGAAGTGAGACACATACACACATGGTTGGTATGTGCTCACACTCACATGTGAGTTGCTATGGCAAAGTCATGCCTCAGTTGGGCTTCCCATCAAAACCATACCAAATTTATACCTTTGGATAACTTTAATAAGGTGCCACGTAAAAATGACCTTTGAGCTTCATGAGGCAACAAAAACTTTGTATGATTGGAGTTCATGAATAATGAACTTCGATATTCATCTAAGAAGAAAAGCTTTGTATGCTTGGAACTCATGAAAAAACAAGATGGCTCCACAGGCATGCAAAGTTTGTTATGCAAGGTGGCCGTATAACTGAAATTATAAATGAAATAATAGGGAACATTCAAAGGAGTCTTTCTTAGTTAATGTGAGGTCTTTAACTTAGGGTAAATTGTATTGCATGAAGTAAGAAGACTATACAATGAAACATGGAAATGAAAAATGCAAAAGAATAATGCCAATGTATGCCTCCACTTTAAAGAAATTGCTAACACCATGCCATGAGAAATTACTTTAATGTAGAAAATGATCAATGCTAACAATAAAGAAGACATTAGATTCAACTTGGAAAGACTTATGCCAAATCATATGTTTCCAAATAAAGCTACATCATGAAAAAGGAAGAGAGGGGATTCCTCAAAAATGAAACTCCAAACACATAAGGGATCCATGGAATTGGGGTCAGTATGTTTTTGCTACAATGTTTTTAGAGAGCTCATAACTATCATCATTCCCCAAATACTCATGGAATATGAAGAATGACACAAGGAGAGTGAAAAAAAGAAAAAACTTTCAAGTAAACATGGAAGAGTCTTGAGTGTCTCGAAGCCTTGTGCCATCCCCAAAAGGGAAACACAAGACAAATGAAAAAGATAAAGTAAAGGATAAAATATTTACGACATATAAAAGAATGAAGGTACAAATGGAGGAATATTTGAAAAAGAGAGAGATTCATTAAAAAGAGCAATATGAGGGATCACAATACACACATAAAATCACACAAAAGATAAAGAAAAAGAAATAATGCAAAATACTAGTAAGGCACATGCAAGTCAACCTATGAGCAAGTCATTTGCATCCCAATCATGTTCATCATATACAAAAGATGGTATTTTGTAGGAAGTAGGTGAAGGTTTTTTCTTAGGTTGATCTTGGTTATTTGGGATATCTTCTGGTTCAATCATTGCTTCATCAAGGATTGTAGTCTCAGTCGTCGATAGAGTCATGTTTCAAAGAGATAATTTTGCTATTTTATTTTCCTTGAACTTTTGATAGGATTTTAAAAAGAAGTCTTCTCATGGTTTGATAGGTTCCATAGGCTCAAACCAAAATAAATCTAAGGAAAATTTTCCACGAGAAGACAAGGGGTTAAAGCCACTATGATGCACAGTGAAAATTTCATTTTCAAAGGGAAAATTTAAGCATTTATGTATGACTGACGGGACAACATTCATGGAGTTAAGCCATGGATAGCCTAGCTTCACATGAAATTGGTCCTATTGTGGGATGATGGAGAATGAGATATCTAATGTTTTCGGTCATATTTGTAAAGGTAAGGTGATTAATCCCATCGTAGAGCAAGAAAAAATGTTATGCATATTGATCCATGCTTTTGGTTTATCATATATATCTTGGTAGAGTTCATGCATAAGTAATTAAATTTCCTCTATGATCACATTCTCTCCACAGACGGGATCTATTAATATCCCATTAGTGGGCTTATCATACATTCAACCGGCTATGTAAAGAGGGCCATTAGGTGTATGTTTAATTATATCTTGTGAGGAGAAAGCAATCTCAAGAGGCACTTTAGTTTGAACCTTACGATGTAGTTTTAGCCAATGCAACCAAACCATCGATATTATTTTTTTCTTGTTGATTAATATCCATAGGATTTTGTTGAATTGTATCTATGTTCTCATCATTCATGTCAACATTCATCACATCAGTCTTTGTAGTTTCACTAGCTTTAACAAATAAAATATTATTTTTTGGCATGGGGTTGTAAATATTTGCAAGTTTTGGTTCAGAGGGGAAATAAACTTATTTCCTTGATCATTAACACCTCTAATGGAAAGCTGAAAAAAATCAATGAGGTCTTTAACAAGATGCTTACAATGTTCTGTATTGTGTCTATTTTTATGGTGATAATGGAAATAAGAATTTGATCTAAGGGTCAGAGGTAGAGGCTTGTTAGGATTGGGTGTTTTAACAGGAGCCAAGGTGATCATTTTTTGTTCTAAAAGTTGTGACATTGTGTTATGAAGGGTATTAGGTAAGGGAGTGATTTTTATTTTTGGGTCCCCATAGCTAAAGTGTATCACTAATTTAACAACATCTACTTGGTTATTAGCATTCTAAGTTGTTTACTAAGGGGGATTTAGTTGAAGGAACCCTTTATTCTGCTTCCTAAAAGGTTGGTAATTGTTTTGGTTTGTGGACTCAGACTTCTCAGTTCATCTAGAGGTAGAATTCACATCACGACTACTAACCAAGTTTTGATAATCATGGGGGGTAGTGCATAAGTGCATGAAGGATGGGAATTTCATAATGGTAAGCTTATCTTGTATCTTACTTTGCAAATTTTCTATAAACATATTTTGAAGGTGGGGATTGGGAAACTTGACATTGATTTGGGAATAAAGCAATTGATATCATGAGATAAAGTTGGTAAACTTTTCCTCTTCTTTTTGCTTACATCTCATCAAATTGGCTAAGGTCATCTTAGGAGTCATATGCACTTGGAAATGGTTTATAAATGCCTCAACAAGTTCATTGAATGAACAAATTGAGTTGCTTAGCAATTAAGAGAACCATTCCAAGGTAGTATCCTTCAAGGACCTAAGGAAAATCTTAGCCAAGAGTTTATCATCAAGGACAAAGTCACTATATAAGACAATATAGGTAGAAGCATGGTTAGAAGGATCTCCTTTCCCTCCATATTTCTCAAATCTAGGCACCTCTACACCTTGTGGCATTGGTGTTTGAAATATCTCCAAGGAAAAGGGATTGCTTTTGATATAATATGTAGGTGGACCATTTTGACTTTGGTTGATGGTGGAAACTTGATTTTGAATGGATGGAAAGGTTTGCAAAAGTTGGTTTATGAGAGGGTTATTTCTTGTATTATGAGATGGAGGTGAAAAAGGTGTAGGTGTGTATGTGTTCAAGGAACAATTTAATGGAATCCTATAGGAGGTAAGGTGGTAGGAGATATGACATGTGATGCCATAAAGGTACTAGGGATGCTAGAAGAAGTACTTAAGGAATGAATCACATTAATAGTAAGTTGCATTGTTGTTGTAACTTGAAGGTTGGTATAGGTAAAAATGGAGGAAATTGTTGTGGGAGGAGGAATTTGGATTCCTCCTTGGCTTTTAATGTTGTTCGAGGGTAAATGACAACTAGTGGTTAAGATAAGATGTTTTCCAAAGATCTGAACTATGTTATGCACTAGGTAAGGTCCATCTTCATTTTCAAGCATGTGATGAATGTTATCTATAGCAGGCATAGATGTGGTTGAAATGTTTTCATTTTGCACTTGATGTTGTATTTGCTAAATCTTCATGAATTTTAGTTATGTTTTCTTGTGGAACACTATCAATCCTTGTTTCAACATACATCACACTACTTGAAGGTAGAGAGTTGTTAAAGGTATGGTCCATACCTAGTGTACTAGTGTCAATTCTAGTAGTGAAAGAGCTAGACAACCCAAGATACATGACGATTGTGATATCGTGGGATGACATGAGTCTCAAACTTCATCTCACTATAGAATCAAGAATAGGACACCAAATATTCATGCAAGGGATACTAAATGCAAGATGAATGCAAATGAAATATAAGCTAAGTGCAATTAAACAAATGAGAAAATCTCTAAACTAAAACAAAAAAGTTAGATCCACAACAAACAAGAGCACAAAAAAAAAGTTTTAAATTAGGGAAAATGTAGTTCAAAATATGCATCGGGATTAAATTTCCCAAATGGGTGTATGAGTCCCAGTGGAGGGTGTTTTTCAAAAGTCTCAAAAAAATTTGAGTGATTTTTTATGCTTTGTAGTTTGTATGATAATTACACTAAATGCAATTGCAGTTTTTAGATGATTTTCAATTATTTAAGATACAAAAATGCAAACTATATGTATTTTAACTAATGCAAAATGTAGAAACCCTAGAATGCCAATTAACTAATATAAACCCTAATGCAATGTTAATGTAAGAAAGATCTAGGATGATGATGAAGTACAAATCAGAATAATGATGTTATAAATGCAGGTTCACCAAAATGAAAGAAAGAATATGGTTTAGTGTTCTATGCTTGGGAGATAGAATAACAAAAA
This sequence comes from Sequoia sempervirens, assembly GCA_007258455.2. Lineage (NCBI taxonomy): Eukaryota > Viridiplantae > Streptophyta > Pinopsida > Cupressales > Cupressaceae > Sequoia > Sequoia sempervirens. Next base: position 428,694,049 of record VDFB02281492.1, on the reverse strand, counting down.
TCAACCACTCTCATTCAATTGTAACCCTAGAGATCTCAATCCTAGGTATGCAAAGGAGAAAGAGACCCTGCTATACGGATGTCCTAGGGGCTGATTGTAAACTATTGAGGGGTTCACCACCAAGCTAGAGATTGGAAAGACAAATGAAATACAATTTATAAGGCTTAGACCTAATATGATGTAATATTTCACTAAATTACCCAAAAATACATGTAAAATAGAACAAAAAGTTGCAAGATGAAATGTGTGCACTTGGAAATCTGAAGATGATTTGATGAGGGATTGAAATGCTAAAAATGCTAATTTTAATACTGACTAGGAATCATATCCTCGAATGGGTGATTTAGTCCCAAGTCTGGATTTTTGTGCAAAAATAAGAATCTAGAAAATATGTCTCTAAGACTACAAAAACCTAAAAAATGACCTAAACTAGGACTCATATGCTAGAGGGTGATCCCACAATAGTGGTTTACAATTTTTGCCCAAACTGGACACTGAAATATATATTTTTAACTAAATATTCACTTTTGGGCACCTATAGCGGCTAAGCCGTCAGGAAGTGATGCAAACTAGAGTTTCGTCACATTTTGTTTGCAAATTCTAAAAATATGTTTTTCAAAATTTTTGGAATTAGATTGCACTTTTTTTTCCATCTCCCTTGAAAACTAGGTTTTTTCATAAAATAACATTTTTAAAAAGTGACACACATCGTATAATGCATAACTTTTTTTCCATGAAGGATTAAATTCTAATTCTTTCGGATTTAGATTTGTAATTCTGATATCTAGTGCTTCCACTTGGTTAGATAGTTTTTTATTGAATAGTTTTTCTTTAATCAAGTTTCAAAGTCAAACAAATTACAATTCAAACATTGTGCGACCATATAATGCATAACCTTTTTTGTATATATTGAAATTAAAAAAAAAATTTGTTCGATCAAGGACTTCAATATCTAGTGCATTCATATTTTTCATTTTTTTTTTGATAATCTACTATTTTTCCACATGCAGAACAAAGAGCTTAATTTTTGGTGAAAAACCTATGTTTAATAAAAAAAAAAAAACATAATAAAACCAAAACATATTAAAATTATTTTTGTTGGATAGCTTGTTCTGAGGACTACCTAATTCTAGTTTGGTTTGTGAAGTCTCCACCATTTTCATGTTCAAACTGAGCTTCGAAGTGAAAAAATTTAGGTCTTTTTTTCTTTTAGGGGGACGATGAGGGATAAGGGGGGTTCGTATGAACCCCTAGGGGTTTGCTCGAACCATGGTTCGCTCGAACCTTGGTTCGCTCGAACCTTGGTTCAAGTGAACTACCCTTCAATATGCATTTCCTTTTGTTTTTTTGGGTGGGAAATGTGGGTGCACTAATTAATGGGTTTTCTCAAACCCTAGATAGCTTGATCCCCTTTTGCATTCACTCGAACTTGTAGGTTCATTTGAACCCCTAAAACCATTTTTTTTCCATGGGGTCATTTTTTCTCAGTTTTCCTTTCTCCATCAAATTATAAACCACTATTGTGGCTTCACCCTAGAATGAGCGTATTAATCCAGTTAGGGTTTTCTGAAGCTTAAAGATCTGAATCTTCTCTTTAATGTCTACTCTATCCTACCCAATTGATTTATCTAAAACCCTGATTTACAACCTGTAGAAGTCTTCCAATGATCTCCAATGAAATGTGATAACTTTGATAACTTTGAACACTTTAAGAACTATATCATAGAAAAATGGCCCCTTGTCATTTTCATGTCCTTTTAGGTGTTGTTTCATGGTATTTGATATGTTTTTATTTGATTTTATGTTGTAACATGGCTTGAACATGCATATTTAGGTACTAAAATTTAAATAATGATGTCTTGTGAAGGTGTTGTGAAGTGTTGTAAGAAATTTATAATTCTTATAGACTCTAATCATTACAATTCACTTAAAAATCACCTTTTTACACATCATCAAGTCCTATTTTGAAGTGTTGTAAAGTCTTGTAACAAGATTTCACACTTTCCTAGGCACAACTTCACTATTTATCTCTTCTTATGACTTAATTGACCCCTTTATGCCCTCATATTCTTTAATTAAGTGTGTTTTTGGATATGATCTCTAAATGAACTCAATTCCTGACACTTGTTTTTAGGTCCTAGGTGGGACCCATTCGCCATGGGTGGCAAATGAGTCCCCCTTGGCCCCAAATTCAAAATATTTTAATTTTATTTTTAGGATTTTATTAAAAGTCACTTAATGTCGACCTTGGATGAGGTATGAATGGTTAACTATGACACAAGATTGTGTAAAAAGGCATTTTTCACCTCATTTTACATCTCCTATAATGTGATTCATTCAAGCATCTTACAACATCAATTCAAGCAATATTCAAGCAATTTGAAGCATCTATTGACATTACTTCAAACTTACATTATGAAGGATTTGGTAAGATGATAACATTTGCATGTTATTAGTTTATATTTCCTTTACATTTCATTATTTCATTAAGGGTTTGATTACTACAAGTGGGGTTGACCAAGGAAAACCCCTATTTACTAACCCTCAACCTTTTTTCTCTCTTGCATGTGTGTTTGCAGACTTAGGTATGCAAATTTATCAATCATTTATTTGTTGAGAAGTGGAAAGAAAATTCAACTAGGTGTTTCAAGTCAACTAAATTGTATTTCAAGCTTGATAAGAGTTTTCTATCTATTTCCCATAGAATTGACTTTGGCAACCCGACAAGCAAACATTTTTAGATCTAGTGTTGTAGAGTTATCTTCTAATTTTATAGAGTTTTGGGAGATGCCTGATTCACCATCAGTGGTGAATGAGTCCCACCTTAGGACTGAAAATTTGAGTTTTGTTAGATTCTGGATCTTGACTCTCAGAAACTGGTTCTTGAAACTGTTTTACTAGAAGGACTAATTCGCCACCCTGGGCGAATGAGTCCCACTGTGAAAAATCAATAATTTTCATCAGCATTCAAAATAGTCTAGAATCATCACATTTCATCTAGGTGCACTCAGATTCATCCTTGTGCTTTATGTTCTACATTATTTCTTCATTTACATAGTTGGTTGCATATCACAATGTGTTTTCAAACATAGCTTAAATTGTACTTTTTCATTGATTTTAATTCATTTGAATCAGTCAATTGCATTTATTTTACTTCATTTAAGTTAGAAAACATAGCACATAACATTAATTGAATGAACCCCATGCATTTTTGGGTCCTATCTCTCTCCTTTTAGGTGAAAAACCCTAGAAGAGCTAGAGTTGTCCATAGTGACCCAAAAATCTATGGTTCAAGAACTTTCTTCAAACTTTTTCTTCAATTTTTTTTCAACCTAAACCTATAAATCACACACTAATGAGAGGGAAAATTGTTGTTTTGTTAGTATAAAGTGATTTGCCTTGGTTAAACAACATTTTGGTAGTCAAACCTTAAAATGAAATGAAATAGGAATGGACAATGATGAGTGAACAAAATAAGATGTTACAACTCACCAAACCCTAGCAATAAGAGGCTTCAAACATGTATGAAATGGCTCCAATGGATGTCGATGTTGAATCTTGCTTGAATGTGAGATCTTGACTTGAATGCTTGCTTGAATCATAAAACCCCACATCACAAATGTTAGCTCAAAAATAGACATGATACATGATGACTTTGACATGATGCTTGATGCTTGAATAATGCTCTAAAATGCTTGATAATCAGCCCTTCAATGATCTTGAATGCTCTTGTAACCACTTGAATGCGCTTGTGAATTCCAATGCATGAATACTTGAAGGCTTGGGATGATATTTGGAATGCTTAGGTTGTTAGAATGAAAATGAGTGGAAAAAACTTGTATTTATACTTAATTATGCAAAAATTCCCAAAATTATAGCACTACAAGCTGACATGAAATGTAGGAGGATGAAATCCCACCAACAATTTGAATTAATTTTGATTTTGGGCCACGCGAGACTCATATGCCCAAGGTGACATATGAGTCCCAATAGGGATAATTTATGGGAAAATTTTTAAAAATGCTTAGAAAGGTGTAATATCCAGATTTGGACCCAAAACCCTAGGTGTCCAGAACTTATACACCCAAGGTGGCGTATGAGTCCCAAATCAATAAATATAGGCCACAAAACCTAGAAATACCTGAATTATGATTGGATGTTGATTTACTTCAGGATTATCCTCAAAATGATGCATTAAATGAGGCTTTTGGATGTAAAATGAGACCTGTTAAACTATAAAGAAGCCAAATTACTTATGAAAACCCTAGAAAAGTGTGAAAGTGTGTTACAACACTTTAAAACACTCAAAATAATGCATAATTTAAGCACACTTTGTTTGAAAAGAGCTTTATTAGGCTCAATTAATTAATAAAACCTTAGAAAAGTGTGAAAGTGTGTTACAACACTTTACAACACTCCAAATAAGGCATAATTTAAGCACACTTTGGTTAAAAAGAGGTTTATTAGGCTCAATTAATTAATAAAACCTTAGAAAAGTGTGAAAGTGTGCTACAACACATTAAAAATTAAGTACATTTAGTTTGCAAGGGCCCAAGATCTAATGTGAATGTGAAAAGACACATTACAAAAAAATTCAAGGCATCGTTAAGCTCAATTTTATGAGGGCCCAAACAAGTGTGAAAATGTTACTGATGACATTTTTCTATACTATAATGATGAATGAACAAATGTAATGTTGCAACTCACCAAACCCTTGAAATGAAGGCTACAAATTTGTGTAAAATGACTCCAATGGATGTGGGTTGTGACTCTTGATTGAAGGCTTATTAAAAATTTATATTGAATGATTGCTTGATTAATGAAAACCTACATCACAAATGTTAGCTCACAAACACAAATGATGCATGAAGACTTTGACATGATGATTGAATCTTGAATGTAGTTGCAAATGCTTGGTAATCAGATCTTGAATGCTCTCTTGATCATAAGGCTTGCTCTAGTGATGAACACTTGAAAGCTTTAGGTCTTGGAATAATGTTTCTATCTATTACATGCTTTTTCTTAGATCTTCTTAGTGAAATAATGACTTGGAACCTTAGTTATATAGGAATTCCATCTAGTTTATCATTTATTAGATCCCAAATACCAACATTTACAAAAATTGAATTAAAAACTTGAATTTCTCGCTGCAAACCCTAAAAAGGCCCCAAATGGGACTCATACGCCCAAGGTAGCATATGGGTCTCACCCTAGATTTTTGGGGTGAGGGAATGTCAGGAGCTTAGAATAGTAAATGTATTTATTGAATTTATCAGGATTTCAGTTGAAATAAGCCTTGGAATGTGTAATAAAGGGTCTTAGGGGCCTCTTAATGATGATTTAGAGGTCATAAATGTGAAAGGGCCCAAAACTTAGTGTGAAGATGTAAATAAATACATTTTACAACACTAAATTAAGGAAAATTTAGGTCCATTTTAACTAGGAGGGCCCAAACAAGTGAGAAAATGTAAAGGGATACATTTTCCATCACTACACCTTAATCATCCAGTCAACTTCATTGAATTTAAACCTTGCAAGGGCCTAACTAAGATGTTGCTTGACATTGTTTTCTCACAACATAGCATAATTAAACATGCACCCGATGGTCCTTTTTACATAGCTGTAAGAATCAATGACAAGCCTACTAATTGGGTATTAATTGATCCCATTTGTGTAGAGAATGTGATCACTAAATAATTCTTATTTGTGCATGAACTTTACAAAGATACTTATGAAAAAATGAAAGCATGAATCAAAACACATAATGTTTTTTCAAGCTCTATGATGGGTTTGATAACTATTCCTTTAAAATTTGGACCGAAACAATTATGTGTCTCATTTTCCATCATCCCATCATCAAACCAATTTCATGTGAAATTAGGCTATACATGGCTTCACTCCATGAATTTCATCTCGTTAGTTGTGCATAAATGCTTAAAGTTTTGATTTAGTAATGAAATCTTTATAGTGCATCATAGTGGCTTTAATCCCATGTCTTCCCATGGGAATTTATCATTGTATTTATTTTGGCTTGAACCTATGAAACCTATTAGGCCCCATGAGGACTTATTTTTCAAATCATACAAAATTTTTAAAGAAAAATGCATAGCAGAGTTATCCCTTACAAATATGCCTCAACCTATGATTGAGCCTCCTATCCTTGACGAAATATTGATTGAACCAAAATCCCTTCCAAGTAACCAAGACCAAAACATAGCAAATCCTTAACCCATTTCCTTCAAGAGACCATGAGATAACGAAATAAGTCTTGTTGTGCCTCCTAAAATCAATTAGGTTTATAAAGCTAAAGAGAAAGTGGTTGAACAACCTCCTATAGTTCTTTTCATTCTTCCCTTAAGGGAAGAAAAGAAACCTAGGTTGATAAACCCGCTCCTACACAATCGTAACTTTAAAATCAAATGAAAAGGAACTAAAATGCTAGAGAGAGTAGGTGTAGATGTCATGTTATTGCTTATTTGTTACAAACAAAATAAGAAAATAACAACATAGAAAATCAAAATCCAAACTTACCTCAAGCAAGACATGATGATTCTCCACCTTTTCTAAAACAAGAAAATCCTATATCTCAACCACAACAAGAACAAGCACCTTCCATGGATATTAAATCATTAGACCTTCTATTATGATAAACTTGGATGATGAAAATGAAATTGCTAAGATTCATGAGGAAGTGAATAAAGAGATGAATTTATTGTTTTCCTTTTTATGAGCTTAAATGATAACAATTGTGATGACCCTCCTACAAAGAGTGATTCACCACATGCTGAACTTGGCGATGGTCATAGTTTTGTAGTTTGTATTGTCCTTGTGGCCAGTTTTTTTCCTTCCACATACGATGAACAATATTGTGATGTAGATGACCTACTAATAGGTTGACTCACATGTGACTTAATAGTCTTTTCCTTTTTTTATTTTTCATATTCTTTTTTCTATTGCTTGTCTATAATTTGATCTCCTGTACTATTTTGTTTGATGTCTCTCCATGTTCATTCCTCTATTTGTACCTTTATTCTTCTATATTTCATAAACTTCTATCTTTTATTTTGTTTTATGTTTTCCTTTTGGGGATGAAACAAGGCGTCGAGACATTTAGGTCTCTTCCATGTTGACCCAAAAGGTTTTATTTTTGTTTTCACTCTCTATGTGTCATTCTTCAAATTCCATGAGTTATTTGGGGAATGATGATGTTTCTGAGCTCTACAATATCATTTTAGAAAATACATATGGTGACCTCAAATATATGGATCCCTTATGAGATTTGGTGATTTAATTTTTGGGGAAAACCCCTCATTTTCATGACGTGGCTTCATTTGGAAACATATGACTTGGCATAGGTCTTTCCAAATAAGCTCTCATGTATTCTTTACTATTATCCTCTATCATTTGCTACTTTAAAGTAATTTCTCATAGATTGGTGTTAGAAATTTCTTTAAAGTGGGGGCATGCATTGGCATTATCATTTTGGAGATCTTTGGACTATTGTTATGTTTCATTGTGTGGTATTCTTACTTCTTGCAATGTGCTTTTCTTCTTGGTGGTGTCATTGGGTTTGATATCCTCCAAGAGTGTTACATTTTTTTGGCATAAGAATTTCCTCTTAGTGGTGATGCTATGCATTGCATTCCCTAATTTGTGAATCTTTTATCATAGACTTATCCTCTCTTGGAGAAATTAGATACAATTTTCCCTAAGAGGAGACCTTACAGGAACTAAAAAAAACCACTTTGAACATGTCTTATCCTATTTTCATTTTGTTCATGTAGTGTAGGAAAATGTATCCCTCTACATTTTCACACATGTTTGGGCCCTCCCTGCTAAAATTGGGTCTTCTTTATGCCTTATTTGGCTATAATTTTCATCCATAAACCTTATTTAATGTATCTTTCTAAGGATAATCCTCAAATATATCAAATAACCAATCATAATTCAGTAATTTTGGATTTTGTGTCTCATATTTAGTGATCTTGGACTCATACACCACCTTGGTTGTATGGGTCTTACCTAAATTATGGGGCCTGATCCTGAATTTGGCATAGAGCTTAACATTTCTTGAAATTTATGTCCCAAGCCTATCCTACTGGGACTCATATGCCAAAATTGACATATGAGTTCTACCTATCTTGGACATATTTTAAATTCAAATTCTTGGAAATATTTTATTCTCCTAGATCTAATATCAGCTTGTAGTGTTATAATTTTAGGAAATTTTTCATAAACAAGTATACATACAAGGTTAAATTTCACATACTTTCTCCTAGTTATTTTCATGAGAAAGTGTGATTTGAGCATTCAAGAATCTTCACAATTCAAGAGAATTCAAGAGAAGTCAAGAGTAATTATCAAGCATTTTGGAGCTACATTCAATAATCAAGAATCATGTCAAAGTCATCATGCATCATGTTTTTTTTTAGCTAACATTTGTGATGTAGGGTTTTATGATTCAACCAAGCATTCAAGTCAAGATCCATAACATACAATCAAGATTGAAGATCTACATTCATGATAGTCATTACATACAATATTGTATCCTTTATTTCAAGGGTGTGGTGAGTTGCAACATAGCATATTTGTTCATTCATCGTTCCTTCATTCTATTTCATTTCATTTCAAGGTTTGATTACAAAAATGGGTTTTGACCAAGGTAAATCCCTATCCACTAAAAAAGAATATTTTTTTCCTCTCTTTGTTGTGTGATTTGTATATTTAGGTTGGAGATTCATTGAAGAAAAATATTGGAGAAAGCTACAAAGTTGTCAAAGTTTTCATCTTTCTTGCAAGATCATAAAAAGTCACCCACATGTCGGAATTCAAAGTTTTAGACTTAGAGATCAAAAGGGAGAGAAGCTACAAAACATCACTATAGTATATTAGAACTAAATTTTCACAACTAACATATGAGTTCCAGTATACCAATTTTCAAATATTTTTGTATAGATATTGCTTTACCAGATGCAAATTTTGGATATGCCTGAAACCCTAAACTGGGACTAAATCACCCCAATTGACATGTGAGTCCTAGTGTGCATTGAAAGTCATAATTTTAGAATTTTAGACCTTATTTAAAGCATCTTCAACTTTCTAGATGTACATCTACTCATTCTCAATTTATTATTCACATTTTGAGTTTCATTTCCTAGGTTACATTGCTAGATTTGCATATCATTTGCATTTCCTTCTTTTTAAGACTTTGCTTAGTGGTGAGCCCCCTTTTTTCTTATATCACACCCAGGGAAAACATCCTAACCCTATTCCATTCCTCAATCAAGTCAATTGTTTGAGGGATCTTGGTTTCCTTGTATGACATAAAGGAAATAGGACCGCTTTGTGTGTTCCATATCCTAAAATGTGGGAACACCCCCTATTTCATGGTGTTCATTTTGGTGAACCTAGCCTTTGGAAACATTATTTCTAATTTGGAGTGCATCATAGTCCTAGATCTAGCTTACATTGACTTTACATTAGGTCTTGCATTAGTTAATTTGCATTTAGGGCTTCTAAATCTTGCATTAGTGAAAGTGCATATAGGTTGCATTTTTTCATCTTGCATTATTGAATTTCATTTGAAATATATAATTGCACACTTTCTAGACTATATACAAGTCAGAAACCTTAACATTCACTCTGAATTTCCATAATTTAGTATGAAAACCCTAATCTGGGACACATTCGCCCCTTTGGGAGATTTAGTTCTAGTACAAGTTATTTTACTTGATTTCTAGGAATTTAATGTTGACTTTTTTTCAACATTTGAACCCTTGAAAAACCCTAATTGGGACTCATACACCCCTCTGAGTGATTTGTTTCCATGTTAGATCTAGATCTACATTTTATAGCATTGAAAACCTTTTTTTTGTGCTTCTATTTATTGCTAATAGATCTTTATTTCCATTTACACAATTTATGTTTCATTCATTTCATTTCATCTAGCTTAATTTCATTTGAATTGAAATTAAATTACATCATTTATCTTGTGTTCATTTCATTTATCTTGCATTAATTGATTATCCCTTGCATGAGCTTTACAACTTGGTGTTCTATTGCTAATACTCTTGTGAGATGTAGTTGGAGACTCATGTCATCCTGTGATAGTGAACTAGTCATGGATCTTGGGTTATCTAGCTCTTTCACTCATACTGTTGACACTAGTTCACTAGGTATTTACCATAACCTTAACAACTCTTTACTTTCAAGTAGCATGAAAAATGTTGAAACAATGGCTACTAGCATTCCTCAAGAAAAACATAATCCAAATCCATGAAGAGTTAGCAAACCTACAAAATTCAAGTGAGTACTAAAAATATTTCAACCACTGCTATTCCTACCATACATAACATACATCACATTATTGAAAGTGAATAAGGAATAGAACTTGCGCATAACCTAGCTCAATTTTTTTGTAAACTTACTAGTTGTGCTCAACCTTCAAACAATGTATAGAGTCAAGGAGGAACTCAAAGTCCTCCTCCCACAACCATTGCCTCTATTCCTACCTGTACCAACCCTTAAGTCAAAACAACAATGTAACCTAGTAGTAATTTCATTCATACCTTGCGTATTTCCACCAACAGTCCTAGTACCTTTGTGGCATCTCACATCATATCTCCTACCACTTTACCTCTCGTAAGCATTCCATTCACTTCCCCTTTGAAAAAATATACACCTCCACCATGATATTCACCTCCATCTCAAAATACAACCAATGACACCATTATTAATCAAATTTTACAAAAAATTTCATTTGTTGAAAAGAAAATTTCCACCATATACCAAAATAAAAGTGGGTAACCTACATACTATGCTAAAAGTAATCCCTTATCCTTAGAGATATTGAGAACACCGATACCACAAGGTATAGAGTTTCTTAGGTTTGAGAAATATGGAGGAAAAGGACACCCTTCTAACCATGTTTTTGCTTAAACTTCCTTATACATGTAGTGATTTTTTCCTTGAGGCTTATACTGTAGAAAAATGTGTCCCTTACTCGATATGGGAATAATTAATGATAAATTGGACCTAATTTCGCCTTGATCTAATGTTGTGAGGTGTTTTACACATCCACATCAAGTCTTGGGCCCTTTTTAAGCTAATTTAACCTAACTCTATCCTAATTTAATGTTGTAAAATGTATTTATTAACATCTTCACATTAGATTTGGAAGGCTTGTAAATCAAGTGGACCTAATCTAGTGTTGTAATGTGTTTTAAACATTCACATGGGATTTAGGGCCCTTCTAAGCTAAATACACCCAAATTTTCCTTAAGTTATTGTTGTAAAGTGTATTTATCTACACATTCACATTAAATTTTGGGCTCTATTACACTTTTGACCTTTATATCATCATTAATAGGCCCCTATGACCCCATATGGTGCATCCCAAGGCTTATTTTAATAAAAAACCTAACAAGCTCAACATAAAAACTTAAATTATTCACTCCTTGACACTTTAGCATCAAAAATAGCCCCTATGGGAGCCATTATCCACCTTGGGTGAACATTTGAGTCCCATCCAAGAGGGACTCATTCACCCAAGATGGCAAATGAGTCCCATCTGGCTTATTTTTGAGGCTTTGAGTGGGAAAAGTGCATTTTTAATTCAAATTTCTCTAATGTTGGCCTTTGGGATAAAATACATGGGTTGTTAGGTGGATTTCCTATATAAGAAATCCTTCAAATTCTCATTTGATCCAAGCAACATCATACATTCATATTGTCAATTCAAGCACTCAAGTGTTAGGCATTTTCAAGCATTCAAGATCATTTCTAAGACATTCAAGGGCCAATTCTTCATCAATTGTTGCAACAATTAAAGATCCATCGTCATTTCAAGCATATCAAGCATCAAGCATGATAGTGAGCTAGTGTTGTGATGTGCAACTGAAGATCTAAGATCAACCATTGCTCCATTCTTATTTTCAAAGATCGAGATCTACATTCTTCATGTCCATTTCATGTTAAGTTGTAGATTTTTAAGACATCATTTACAAGAAATCATTCAAGGTAACATTGTTCATGTTTCATATCACATGTTTCATGTTTCATGTCCTTGTTTCATTGTTTGATCATTTTGGTTTAATTACCTAAAAGGGGTTTGACCAAGGAAAACCCTTATTCCCTAACAATCAAAATTTTCTCTTTGTTTGTTTGTGTGAATGTAGGTTTAGGTGCTTTGAAGACTTGAAGATAATTGGAGATTAGGTTGCAAGTTTATTGAAGTTGTCTTCATATTTACTAGGCTAAAAAATTAGGTTTTATAGAATTAAGAGTTGTTTCTAGTCTTCAACACATTTCTAGGTGCACACATTCTCTTCTGTAGATTTCTATTTTAATCTTATATCATTTTCAAGTCATCATACTAGGTTTTTCATTTCATCTTGCATTGCATTATCTTTTCCAAGTCTAAACTTGGTGGTGAACCCCTCTTGTAATCTGAATTCTTACCCTAGAATACCCTTGTCAGATCTCTTGCCTCTATTCCACTCTTGGAGGAGATCTCTAGGGTCATCCTTGAATGTGAAGTATAGAATATTATTTCCCTAGGTCCTTAAACCCTAGTGGAGACCAAATTCTATGATACAAGGATAAGGTCTTGGCTAAGCTTTTCCGTATGTCCTTGAAAGACACTACTTTAGAATGGTCTTCCTCATTACCAAATAACTCAATTTTTTCATTCAATGAACTTGTTGAGGCCTTTATAACCCATTTCCAAGTGCACATGACTCCTAATATGACATTAGATAATTTGATGAGATGTAAGAAAAAAGATGATGAAAAGGTTATTGACTTCATTTCATGCTACCAATGGCTTTATTCCCAAATAGATAGGATTCTCGATCCTCACCTTAAATGGATGTTTATTGAGAACTTACAAAATAAGATACAAGATAAGCTCGGCATGATGAATTTTCCTTCCTTCATACACTTGTGTACTACCCTTCGTGATTATTAAAACTTGGTTAGTAGTCATGAAACAAAACCCACCTCTTTAGAACAATCCTGAAAAGTACGAATTCATAAATCAAAACAATTACCAACCTTTTTGGAAATAGAATAAAGGTTTCCTTCAACTAAATCCCCTTCAACCAATTCAACATGTTGATACCCAAGTGGAAGCTATAAAGAAGACAACTCCTTTTACATTTGATGGTCTAGCTAGACAATTTACTCTTGTACCCAATACTCTCCATAACACAATGTTACAACTTCTCGAACATAAAATGATTTCTTATCTCTTGTTAAAACTCCTGATCCTAATAAGCCTTTACCTCTAAACTTTAGATAAAATTCCTATTGTCATTTTCACTAAAAAAATGGACATGATACGAAACATTGTACACATCTTAAACATCTTGTGGAAGACCTCATTGATTCTAATTGACTTCAAATTGGAGGTATTAATGATCAAGGAAATAAGTTTGTTTCCCCTCCTAACCAAAACTTGCAAATCTCTACCAACCATATGCCAAATCATAATATTTAATTTTTTTAAGCTATTGAAACTAAGAAGAATGATGTGATGAATGTTGACACAGATGATGACAACATGGATACTATTGAACCAGCTCTTATGGATACCAATAAAAAAAATCCTATGGATGGTTTGATTGCATTGGTCCAAACTTAACCTTGTAAGGTTTGAACTAAAAATCCTCATGACAATGCTTTCTGATCATCTAAAGGTATAATGAAAAATGCACCTGATGGTCCTCTTTACATAGCCGATAGAATGAATGATAAGCCCAGTAATGGGATATTAATTGATCCCATATGTGGAGAGAATGTGATCACTGAATAAATATTACTTGTGGATGAAATATACCAAGAAACATATGACAAACCAAAAGCATGGATTAAAATGCATAATGGTTTCTCTTTCCCTACGATGGGATCAATCACCCTTTCTTCAAAGATCAGACCGAAACAATTAGATATCTCATTCTCCATCATGTTGAAATAGGATCAATTTCATGTGAAGCTTGGTTATCTATGGCTACAGTCCATGGAAGTCATCCTATTGGTTGTGCATAAATGCTTAAAGTTTCCCTTTGAAAATGAAATTTTTACCGTACACCATAGTGGCTTGTATCCTATGTCTTCTCATGGGAACTTTCATTGGATTTCTTTTGGACCAAACCTATGGAACCTACGGAACCTATTAAACCTCGTGAGGAATTCTTTTTTAAATCCTATCAAAAATTTAAGCCAAAATGTATAGGAAAACAATCCCTTATAAAAATTCCTCAACATGTGATTGAGCCTCCTATCCTTTATGAAACCATGATTGAACCTAAAGACCTTCCAAATAACCAAGACCAACCTAATATATATCCTTTTCCTATCTCCTATAAGCGATCAAAAGATAGCCAAAACAATCCTGTCACACCTCCTAAGATAAATAAAGTTTACAAAGCTAAAGAAAAAGTGGTTGAACAATATCCCATGGCTCCTTTTGTTACTCCCCTTACGGAAGAAAACAAACCTATGGTTGATGAACTTGGTCCTACACAAACACAACTTGAAAATCATACTAAACCAAATAGAAATGCTAGATTGAATACACGTAGACATCATGCTCTTTCTCAAAGGTTAAACAAAGAGAACAATACATAAATTCAACATCCAAATTTAACTAAAGAAATACATGACGAGTCTCCCTCCTCACCACCAAAAAAAGATCCTATATCGTAACTACAACAAGAGCTAAATCCTTGTTTAGACATTATCATTTGACCTTCCATTGTGATTAACTTGGATGATGATGACAAGATTGCTAAAATTAACAAAGAAGTGCATAATGAGTTAAATACATTATTTTCCTCTTCTATGAGGTTAAATGATAATTCTTTTAAGAAGAGTGTTGAACTTGGTGATGACCCTAGTTTGGCACTTGTCATTATCCCTTTGGCTAGTTGTTCGCCTTCTGTATATGATGAACAAGATTGGGATGTAGATGACCTACTAATAGGTTGACTTGCATGTGCCTTACTAGTATTTTTCATTATTTAATTTTGAATGTTTATTTTATGTGATTGAATGTGCATAATGTAATCCCCCATACAATTTTTTTTGATGTACCTCTCTTTGTGACATTCCTCTATTTGGATCTACATTCTTCTCTATGTCATAAATATTTTCCTTTATCTTTTCTTTTTATTTTGTTTTCCTTTTGGGGATGGTGCAAGTAATTGACACATTTAGGTTTTCTTCCATGTTGAACCAAATATTTTTGGGTGTAGGAATGCTATGAATCTTTTTCTCAATTAGGGTTTTTCACCTAAATGAAAGAGATAGATCCCACACCAAAATCTAGGCTGTTCACTCAAACTAATGCAAGTATAATGGAAATATGAATGAAATGTTCCTAGATGAGATAAAATAAATTCCAATAACTGATAAAAGCTATTGATCATAAAGTTAAAACTATTGAAATGCAATTTGTTGGAAAACACATTATGATATGCAAAAACACCTAGAAAAGAATGCAAACTGTAATAGAAATAGACTAAACTAAAGGTGTACACCTGATATCTTGATGGAAATTTGAAGTGATATCTAGAATGATACCAATACTAAAAAATTTTCCTATTGGGACTCATTCTCCATTTTGGGTGAATTAGTCCTACTTCTAAGAAATTGTCCCGAAACTTGTTTAAGATAAAAGTGTATCCAAAATTGTAGAAAACCCTATTTAGGCCTATAGTGGGACTCATTTTCCATCCATGGTCAATCACTCAACTTTTTAATTTCTAAAAATCCAAAGGTGGAAACTCAATCCCTTAGATTGCTCTTCAGTTCCTGACAGGTATCCTCCGAAAGTCTAATTTATGAACCTAAAAGTCAATTTTTGTTGCTATTTTGACATTTTCAATAAGGAAATGTATTCAAAAAAATTTCAAATTTATCTTCAATTATTTCCAAGTATCCAAGATGCCTAAATATGTAAACACACAAGAGAGGGAAAAATGTTGGATGTTAGGGCATGGGGGTTTTCCTTGGTGAAACCCCTTCGAAGGTAATTAAACCAAAATAGAGAAAGAGTGTAATGAAGCATGAAACAATGGAGTTAATACCTTGCCATGATGTTTGATCTTCATTTTTTGCAACAATAGAGGAAGATTCTACCATTGAATGTCTTTGGAAGCTATCTTGATGACTTAGAATGATAAAACCCTAACTTGCTTGACTTGAAGTGGAAGACCAGTGATGAATGAGTTGTGAGTGAGTCAAGAGATGTAAATTAGGGTTTATAGTTGTATATTTATAGGTATTCCACCTTATTTTCTCATTACTTGGATCCCTAAGGATGACATGAAAGAATAATAAACTTAAATTCCAAATCTTCTCGCTCAAATATTAAAAATGACCCAAATGGGACTAATTCACTACCTTGGGTGAATTAGTCCCACGTAGAAGGGACTCATTCACTACAGATGGTGAATTAGTCCAAGAGGGGCCCATTTTCCAACTAGGTTGTTGGGGAATGAGGAATTCAAGTTCTTAGGTTGATTTCATCGGGTATTTGATCAAATTATGCCTTAGGATGCACAATATGGGGAAATAGGGGCATATTAATGATGATGTAAAGAGTAATTAGGGCCTAGGACACAAAATTCAATGTGAAAGTGTGATTAAGTACACTTTACAATATTAAAATGAGTTACACACAACCTAGAAAGGCACAACATATAATGTGAATGTGTAAAACACATTACAACACTAGATTAGAGTTAAGTTTAATTCACAAGCCTTCTAGATTGATGCGAAGATGCACTTAAATATATTTATAATATTAAATTAAAGTAAAATGGGTTCATTAAGTCTAGAGAGGTGTGAAATTATTTTACAACAATTTACAAAACCTTTACAATACATCAATAAATTCATTTTATTCAATTTATAAAGATCCTAGACCTAATGTGGATGTGTAAAACAAGTCAAAACACTAGATGAAGGAGAAATTAAGTCTATTTTATCATCAATTATTACCAAATAAAGTAAGTTTCCTTTTTTCTATAGTACATTTAGCCCCCACTTTAGTGAGGATGAACTTGCTTAAAACTCACACTAAAGTAGATATTCAAGAGAGATTTGAGTGTACAAATGTAGATGACAAAGGATGAAAAAGATCAAGAAGGCAGTCAAGCCCCTAGGATCCAAGATTCTAATTTAAACCATCAAGATACACAATCATGCAATGGAAAGAACTAAAGGAAAGAAAAATGGGATGGAAAATATGCCCTCACTTTGGGGCCATGGAACATCAGGTTGTCCACAGGGTGAGTAATCCACAATACGCTCACTCTAGGGCCAAGAAACATAAGGTCATCTATGGGGTGAGTTGTTGCAAAGAAGTGGTTTAGTGAGAAAGTCATGCAAGTGTGTTGGCTTCCCACCGTATAATGAGAAATTCATGCCAGTGTGTTGGCTTCCCATTATACTAACCATACCAAAGTTATGCTCCTAATAAAATTGATAAGGCACGAAAATGAAAATGTTTTTTTAAATATTTTTGAATGTCATGTAAAAAAAATTTAAAGGGGATTTTTCTTTATTCAAGTAAGGTCTTCTTCTTAGGGAGCATTGTGCCTAATTTCTCCAAGAGAGGACAAGTCAGGGTGTTAGATCATTATCCATGGGATGCCTTGTTCACATCAAGCCACTTCAGTTGATTATACACTCTTGGAAGGAAACAAACCCAATGACACCACCAAGAAGAGGACACATCACATGAAAAAGAAAAATCACACCATGAAATTTGCACAAAGATGTTGTCTATGTATGCCCCCACTTTAAAGCGGTTAATACACCATTACTATTAGCAATTTCTTTGAATTAGAAGAGGGTATGAGAGCTTACCAAAAAATCCCTATGCCAAGTCATATGTTTTTGATAGGCTGCACCATGAGGAAAGGGAGTATGTCACATGTGATTCAATCTTAAGACATGTCGTCCACATCCCAAGCTTGATCTTATATGTTCATGAAAGGTTAACAACTAGCCATAAGAGACAATGACAAGTGACAGATAATGACAAGGCTTCTTAACCCCTTGCCCCCACTAAGTGTAAGACAAAGGTGAGCCTAAAATGGATGATGATATGCTACCTCTTGCGATGAATGGAAAACATGCAGTAGTGAGTATGTTATGATCCTACAAATACTGCATGTCAAGGAGCAACAACTATTGCTATTTATTTTGATTATTAAACAAAGTGTCTAGTTTATACATGTTTAATGAGATGTCTATGAGTTTAGGATGTACCAAGGTTATAGTTGTCTTGAAAGAGTCTTGTGTGATAGTATTGATGTTGAGTGAAGGTTTGTTGGATGGGTTGATTTCTATGAAAGGATAATCAACAAGACCATGATTTGGTGCTTGTGTTTTAGACTCTATAATGGTATGGAGACTTTGTTTAATAGAATCATGTCCTTTTTCAGGTTTCTTCATAATTCTTTTAGGTTCGAGGTTAGCCTTAATTGTATACACTTTGTCAAATATGTGAGCAATGTCATTGTAACTTTCTTGGTATGAAACCTTATTCTTAGGTCGGTAAAGGATGAGTTCAAGTTGGTTTTGAGTTTGTTTCTTGTGTGATGGTGGGTAAAAAATTAGAGGATTCTTTGGATGTCTCATGTGGTATGTATGCGGTTCATTGATCAAGGGGGATCTAATGGAAAATTGTGCATTCATAACCTTGACGGTCTTGGTTTTGATTTATCCCTAAGGAAGAAATATCATTTTCTTGCACCATAATAGTCTCCCTAGGAGGAGATTTGATAGGAGAATGCTAATCCAAATGTTCTTTACAATCAATAATTTTTTCTACAGTGCAAGTAAGGGAGCTATTAATGGTTGAATTTTCTTGTTCCATAATGTTTCCCATAGAAGATTCTCATTATTCTCAATGATTGTATCTAGTTACAACACCATAATATCATGTTCACTAATAGGAGAGATATTAGGAGAGGGGAAGATTTGATTACTATCCATAATCTCATTGTCTTGTGCCACAACATCTACCATAGTAGGAGAGCTTGTAGGAAAGTGATAATCAAGAGGTGCATCACATGTCATGGTTAGATTTTGGGTGATCCCACGAAGCTAGTTTACAATTTTTGGGAGATTCTATTTTTTGCTAAAATCACATATTTTTAGAAAATATAATGATTTAATCCTTAAAAAGTTCCATTTAAAGTATTCTAATTGAAGAGGGTTTGATCAGAATACCTTAGATCAAACCCCCTTGAATAGAACCCTGCTAGTTTTAAACCATACCTATAACAGAGTGTCGTTTACACCTATCAAAATGTTGATAAAAAACCACTTTTGATTTACCTTTTGGGGGATCAAATGAATTTATTTAAAATTTAGTTTTTGTAAGTATGTAGTCCTTATTATAAGCTTCCCAAAAAGTATAATTTTAAATCAATTTAATTTAATTATTATAGTTATTTTTTATTTCTTGTGAATGTAGGTTTTAAATTGAAAATCAATCTCTTTATTCTACACATGTGGAAAAATAGAAGATTACAAAAATAAAAAAATAAAAATGAGTGCACTAGATATTGATGTCCTAGATTCAACAAAAAAAATAAAATTGATACATACAAAAAAAATTGTGTTATACAGTCCACCTATGTCTGAATTGTAATTGGTTTGACTTTAAAAGTTGATTAAGGAAAAAATATTCAATAAAACACTATGAAACCAATTGGATGCACTAGATATCATAGTTAAAAATCTAAATTTGAAAAAAATGGAATTTTATCCTTCATGGAAAAAAAATTGTGTTATATGGTGAACGTCACTCCTTAAAAATTGTGTTTACTGAAAAACTAGTTTTCAAAGGAGATGGAAAAAGAAGTGTAATCTAATTCCAATTTTTTTTAAAAGAATATATTTAGAATCTACAGAAAAAATGTCACAAATCACTAGTTTGCATCATCTTCAAATTCATCATGGTATAGCCTGTATAGGTGCCTAAAAGTGAAGATTTAGTTAGAAAAAAATCAATTAAGTGTCCAGTTTGGCCAAAAATTGTAAACTAGTATTGTGGGATCACCCTGTTGTAAAGAAGCTTCAACACAAATAGGGGTTAGATCAAGGGAAGGACAACTATGATTTTCATGTGTGTCCATAATTGGATCCTTTTGTTCAAATATCCCCTTCCAAATGTTAGGAACATTAGGAAGGAGAGAAATAATGCTAGAGCTCTCAATCATTGGATTCCTTGATACCAACATATCCTCCTCACAAATTTGTTTGTTATGGTCTCTCATTATTGTATCCTTATTCACTAAAGTAGTGTCACAAATAGGGGAGGTGTTGGGAGATGAAGAGAGACTTGATAAAGTGGTGGCAATGCATTCATCTTTTATTTTTATACAATCTTCCCAGGGGGAGTGAGGAAAAGGATAAAAAAGACCTTCATGAGTCTCAGTGATTGTACCTTCTCTTGCCAATATACCTTCATTACTAGAAGGAGAGGTATTGGGAGAAGAAAAATTATGATCATCATGAGTATCTGTGTTTGTATGCTCTTCTATCACATTATACACACAAATAGTAGAGATAGGAGGGGGTGTAAGTTTAAGGTTAACATTGTAATTTTCACTCTCTTGTGATAAGAGACTATCATAACTAAGGAATGCATTGAATAAATGACTCATGTTTAGTAAATATTTTTTTCTTCACAAATTTGGAAAATATTGAAACTAACATTTTGAAATAACAATCTACGCTAACTCAAAATGAATTGTAAAAGATTGAAAGGAAATGTAATTTTTAGATGATAAATGATTTATTATGCTATGGAATAATAGGAGAATGCAAATTTGAGATTCAAACCATGCATGAAATGAGATAAGTTAAGATAAATTTAATGAAATGCATGTTACAGAAACTCATCCAACTAATACAACTAGGTAATGGCACCAAACATAAGCTTAAAAATAGGGTTTTCAATTCTATGAAAGGCAGTTTCAGGGGTGAAAAGGGATTGATTCACCCAAGGTGGCAAATGAGTCCTAGTGGGGATGTTTTTCAGAATTTTTAGAAATTTTTGAGTGATTTTGATGTTTTCTGAGCTATAAGATGTAGACCTCAGATGAGAATGCAAAATTTCAAAAAAAATTAATGATTTTAGATGCCAAAAATGTAACCTAAATGCACTTTTCATGAATGCAAAATTTGAAACCTAGCATGCAAATGAATCCATGCAAGCCCTAATGCAAGATCAATGTAAGCTAGATGTATAATGAAAGACTCAAAATCAGAAAATAAAAGTATGGGTTCACCAAAATGAACCAAATATTTTTGGGTGTAGGAATGCTTTGACTCTTTTACTCATTTAGCATTTTTCACCTAAAGGAATGAGAGATCCCACACCAAAATCTAGGTGGTTCACTCAAACTAATGCAAGTATAATGGAAATATGAAGTAAATGTGCATAAATGAGAAAAACTAAATGAAAATAATTAATAAAATCTATCGATAATTAAGTGAAAACTATTGAAATGCAATTATTTGGAAAACACATTGTGATATGCAAAAACATAAAAAATAATGCAAACTGTAACAGAAATGGATGAAATTGAGGGTGTGCACCTAAGATCTTGATGGAGACTAGAAGTGACATCTAGAATGTTGTTGATACTAAAAAAATTTCCTACTGGGACTCATTTTCCATTCTGGGCAAATTAGTCCTACTGGGACTCATTCGCTATTCTGGGTGAATTAGTCCTACTAGGACTCATTCACCATTCTGGATGAATTAGTCCTACTAGGACTCATTTTCCATTCTACACGAATTAGTCCTACTTTTGATAAATTTTCTTGAAACCCGTTTTGGAAAAAAGGGTATCCAAAACTGCAGAAAACCCTATCCAGGCCTGCAGTGGGACTCATTCACCATCCATGGAAAATCAGTCTAGTTTTGAATTTCTAAAAATCCAATGGTGAAAACTAAAGCCCTTGGACTATTCTTCGGTTCTTGATAGGTGTTTGCCTCTGAAAGTCTGATTTTTTAACTTGAAAGTGATTTTTTGTTGATATTTTCACTTTTTCAACAAGGAAATGTCTTCAACAACTTTGCAACTTGATCTTCAATGATTTTGAAGTCTCCAAGATGCCTAAATATCCAAACATAGAAGAAGAGAAGGGGAAATTTTGGATGTTAGGGCATGGGGGTTTTCCTTGGTCAAACCCCTTTGAAGGTAATTAAACCAAAATAGAAAAAGAATGTAATGAAGCATGAAACAATGGAGTTAATACCTTTCCATGATGTTTGATCTTGATTTTCTATAGCAATAGAGGAATATTTTTCCCTTGAGTGTCTTTGGAAGTTATCTTGATGACTTAGAATGATAAAACCCTAACTTGCTTGACTTGAAGTTGAATACCTATGATGAATGAGTTGTGAATGAGTTGCAAGATGTAAATTAGGGTTTAGAGACTTATATTTATAGGAATTCCACCTTATTTTCCTATTAATTAGATCCCTAAGGATGACATGAAAGAATAATAAACTTAAATTCTAAATTTTCTTGCTCAAAAGTCAAAATGACCCAAATGGGAATAATTCGCCACCTTGGGTGAATCACTCCCACTCGGTAGGGACTCATTCTCTACAAATGGGGAATTAGTCACAAAGGGGCCCATTTTCTAGCTGTTTTGTTGGAGGATGAGAAATTTCAGTTCTTATGTTGATCTGATCAGGTATTTGATCAAATTATGCCTTGGGATGCACAATATGGGGCAATAAGGGCCTATTAATGATGATGTAAAGAGTAATTAGGGCTTGGGACACAAAATTCAATGTGAAAGTGTGATTAAATACACTTTACAACATTAAAATGAGGTCCACATAGCCTAGAAAGGCACAAAATCTAATGTGATTGTGTAAAACACATTACAACACTATATTAGAGTTAAGTTTAATTGACAAGCCTTCTAGATTGATGTGAAGATGCAATTAAATATATTTTATAATATTGGATTAAGGGAAAATGGGTTCACTAAGTCTAGAGAGGTGTGAAAGTCTTTCACAACACTTTACAACACCTCTACAAAACAACAATAAATGAATATTATTCAATTTATAAAGATCATAGACCTAATGTGGATGTGTAAAACATCTCACAACACTAGATCAAGGTGAAATTAAGTCCATTTTATCATCAATTATTCCCAAATCAAGAAAGTTGATTTTTCTCTACAGTACACTTGTCGACCCAAAATATTTTCCTTTATATTTTCTTTGTCTTGTGTTTTCCTTTTGGGGATGATGCAAGGCGTTGAGACATTTAGGTCTCTTCCATGTTGACCCAAAATATTTTCTGTTATCTTTTCTTTGTCTTGTGTTTTTCTTTTGAGGGTGATGCAAGTCCTCAAGGTATTTAGGTCTCTTCCATTTTCACCCAAAAGATTTCCCTTTATATTTTCTTGGTCTTGTGTTTTCCTTTTGGGGATGACGCAAGGCATTGAGACATTCACGTCTCTTCCATGTAGAATCAAAAGTTTTTCTTTGTTTTGAATCTCTATATGCCATTATTCCTATTCCATGAGTATTTTGGGAATGATGATAGTTTTGATTTCTCTAAACACATTGTAGAAAAGACATACTGACCTCGAATCTGTGGATTTGTTATGTGATTTTGGGATTTGATCATAGGGGAAACCCCTTTTCATGACCTAGCTTTATTTGGAAACATATGAATTGGCATAGGGATTTCCAAATAATCTCTCATGTCCTCTTTATTGTTATCATTTATCATTTTCTAATTTAACTTAATTACTCACAACATGGTGTTTAGCAATTTCATTAAAGTGGGGGCATACATTGGCATTATTCTTTTACAACTCATATTTCATTATGTAGTCTTCTTACTTCATGCAATGCATCTTTCTCTTTGTGGTGACATTGGGTGTGCTTTCCTTCAAGAGCGTGATCTCTCTTAGAATATTATATTCCTATTAGTGGCTTGATGTGACACACTACAACCCCTAAGTTGTGAATCTTCTATTCTTTGATTGGTCCTCTCTTGGAGACATTAGGCACAATGTACCCTAAGTCAAGACCTTACATGAACTAAGAAAAACTCCTTTGAACATAACTTACGCTATTCTTCATTTACAATATCTATTATATGGCCACCTTGAATAATACTCTTTGCTTACCTATGGAGCCATCATGTTTGTTTATGAGTATCAAGCATACAAATTTTTTCTTGCCTCATGAACCCTATTAATCATGTTGTGTGGCACCTTATCTAAGTTATCAAGAGGTATAGCTTTGTATGGTTAGCATATGGGAGCCGAACCTAGGCATGAATTTCCCATATCCACTTGCTTGTCTGTGTGAGTGCATACCAGCCACATGCGTATGTGTCTCATTGGGGCTCACCTAGTGGATAACCTGCGGTTCCACTAGCCCTTGTGAGTGTACATTTAGTTTTCATAGTGGACATCGTGTTCCACTTGTAAACATTTTTATACAAACAACTTAGATTTGATCCATATCGTGCTAGATAAATAGTTGAGGCTTGAACCATGCCCTTCTTATAGCATTTTATTTTTTCTTTATGTCTTTGGCAGTTTATGCTTGTACCTTATTGTTTCTCCTCACATTATTTTCATGTGTGTTCCTTTGTGTCTATGTTGGTTTTCCATAGGATTTTTATTTTGGGGGCTTGCATAACCCTCTTGATTGTTGTCATCCTGTCTCACTAGCATTGTTATATTTGGACCCCTCTTAATGTAATTATGTCTACTTTAGTGTGAGTCTAAAGCAGGTTCCTCCTCTCACTAAAGTGTGGGCTAAATGTAGCATAGAAAAATGTATCCCTCTATATTTTCACACTTTTTTGGGCCCTCCTTGCTAAAATTGTGTCTTCTTTATGCCTTATTTGTCTCTATTTTGCATCCATAAGCCTTATTTAATGCATCTTTTCAAGGATAATTTATTGACACATATCAACTAATTAGTCATAATTTAATGATTTTAGATTGTGTGTCCTAGATTTAGTGATCTAAGACTCATACACTGGTACCTTGAGTGTATGGGTCCCACCTATGTTTCACGGTCTGATCCTAAATTTGGCATAGAACTTAACATTTCTTGAAATTTGTGTCCCAAGTGTAGGCTACTAGGACTCATATGACCCAATTGGAATATGATTCTTGCTTAGATTTGGCATATTTTAACATCAAATTCTTGGTAGGATTTTATTCTCCTAGATTTGATGTTGGCTTGTAGCGTTGCAATCTCAGGAAATTTAGCATAAACAAGTATAAATACAAAGTTATTTCACATGTTTTCTCCTAGCTATTTTCATGAGCAAGTTTGATCTAAGAATTCAAGAATCCTACCAATTGAAGAGAATTCAAGAGAATTCAAGAGTGATTATCAAGAATTTTGGAGCTATATTTAAGAATCAAGCATCATGTCAAATTCATCATGCATCATGTTTGTTTCTGAGCTAACATTTGTGACTGTAGGGTTTTATGATTCACACAAGCATTCAAATCAAGATCCATAACATACAATCAAGAGTGAAGATATACATTCATGCTATCCATTTCACATAATATTGTAGCCTTTTGTTCAAGGGTTTGGTGAGTTGCAACATAGCATATTTCTTCATTCATCATTCCTTCATTCTATTTGATTTCATTTCAAGGTTTGATTACCAAAATAGGGTTTGACCAAGGAAAAATCCTATCCATTAACAAAAAACCAATTTCCCCTCTCTTTGATATGTGACTTATAGATTTAGGTTGAAGATCCATTGAACAACAAGATTGATGAAAGTTGTAAAGTTGTCAAAGTGGTTATCTTTCTTGCAAGATCACAAAAATTCACCTAAAGGTTAGAATTCAAAGTTTCAAACTCAAAGATTAGAAGGGAGAGAAGCTATAGAAGATCACTAGAGGATATCAGAGTTTCAGATCAACCTTAATACTAGGACTAAATTTCCACAATTGTTATATGTGTCATAGTATACCAATTTTTAGATATTTTCCATTGATCCTGCTTTACTAGTTACAGATTCCAGATTTATCCCAAAACCCTAAACTGGGACTAAATCTCCCCAACTAGCATATGAAGCCCAGTATGTATCAAAATTCATAATTTCAAGATTGTAGAACTTATTTGAAGCATCTTCAGCTTTCTAGGTGCAACTCTGTTCATTCTCAATTTATTATTCACATTTTGAGTTTCATTTCCTAGGTTACATTGCTAGATTTGCATATCATTTGAATTTCCTTCTTTCTAATCCTTTTCTTAGTGGTGAACCCCCTTTTTTCTTTAATCACACCAAAGGAAACAATCCTAACCCTAGTTCATTCCTCAATCAAGTTAATTTGTTGATGGATCTTGGTTTGCTTGAATGATCTAAAGGAAATAGGATACCCCCTAGTGTTCCATCTCCTAGAAGGTGGAACCCCTATTTCTTTGTGTTCATTTCATAATTTTTTATCATAATGCAGCTTTCTAAGCTTATGAAGCTCAAAGTTACAAACCCTTTTCATGGCCACAAATCATAACACACTTTTCTTGCCAATGGTGCCTTATTTGTTCATAAGTATTTAGCCTATCACAACTTGCTAAGCCTTATGGAGCTCAAAGTTTGTACTATGTGGTGCCTTATTAATGTTATCAGATGAATCTTTGGTATGGTATGGGAGCCTAACAAGATTCTCTCATTTTCCACCCTTGGGGTCTAACCTAGTTGACAACAAAGTTTCACGAGCCCATGTGAGCATGTAATTGTTTGCATAGTAGACAACAAGTTGCACTTATAAACACTTTTGGAAAAACATATAAGGTATGTTCCACATCTTGTTAGACATTCAAGGCTTAATCCACCCTTTTTTATTTTTATTTTTTCTATTTCTTTGAGTATTTGGAATTGTATGATTGAGTATCTTTTCATTGATGCATAGATATATGTTTAACATAGGCATGTGTCTCCTTGTGCCTTTGTTGGTTTTGCAGTGAGATATTTGATCTTCGGGGCTTGATCATCCTCCTTGATCTTCATTTTCTTATCTTTCCAATGATTGTACAAATATACCTCTCTTGATTGTATACTTTACTATGAGTTTGACACAAGTTCATCCTCTCACTAAAGTGGGGACTAAATATAATGTAGAAAAATGTAACCCTTTACATTTTATCACTTGTTTGGGCCCTCCTAATTTAAATTGGACTTAATAATGCCTTATTTTAGTGTTGTTAAATGTACCTCTTTACATTTACATACTTATTTGGGTTGTATTAATTAATTAAGCTTAATTATACCTTATTTGGCCCTTTAATTCATTTTACAAGACTATTAAATTAGATTTTCTGAAGGGGAAACCCAACATTAATTAATTCCTAAACATAACACTTTACATTGAGCAATGTGTGTCCTAGGTTGATGGACCTAGGACCCATTCATCTATGGGCGAATGGGTATTGTTAACACAGACCGAATTCCACTACACCAAAAACTTAAACTATTAGTGAGGTAGACATTAGAGAGGTTTAATAGGTACCAACGAGGGTTGAAGCTCCCATGTGACAACAATTTACCCCCTAGTTGAGAGGTCGATAGAAATAGTCAATTGGGAGATGGAAACAGTGTCAAGAGTTGGAGTTCAACCCTCCCATGTGAAGACTCACCAATTTTTCTAACACAGACCGACTACCACTACACCAAAAGCTTAAGTTGTCAGTGAGGGCAACATCAAAGAGGTTTAAGGGGTACCGATGAGGGTTAAGCATCCCATGTGACAACAGGTACTCCCTAAACCTTAGGAACTAAATTTAAATTATTTTTTTGGTGATATTTGAACATTTCTAAATCCATTATTCGATTCCAGCTTGTGATATTTGAATTTCAATAAATTAAGGATACATACCTATAAATACAAGGTTATTTTCTATATTTTTGCTAGAGTTTTCCACCTATATTTTTCAAGTTTTTAATTCCAAGAGTTATAGTTATGATCAAGAGTATTCAAGAGCATATATAAGAGATTTATTGTAGCATTCAAGATCTATTCATCATGTTAAAGTCTTCTTGCATCATGCATGTTTTTGGAGCTAACATTGTGATGTAGGTTTCATGATCAAGTCAAGAATTTAAAGTATCATTTGAAGCAAGATTCAAGTATCAAGATCCACATCCAATTTAGCCATATCATGCAAGTCGCAAACCTCCTAAGATCTCCATTATCAAGGTTTCATTATGTATTGTAGAAAAAAGGAAACTTGCTTGATTTAGGAATAATTGATGACAAATTGGACTTAATGAGGCCTTGATTTGGCATTGTGAGGTGTTTTTCACATCCACACTAGGTCTTGGGCCCTTGAAAATTGAATAAAATGTATTTACTTACGTCTTGTAAAGGTTTTATAAAAGACTTTCACACTTCTCTAGACTTAATGAACCCATTTTCCCTTAATTCAATAATGTAAAATATATTTAATTGCATTTTCACATCAATCTAGAAGGCTTGTGAATTAAACTTAATGTTAATCTAGTGTTGTAATGTGTTTTACACATTCACATTGGATGTTGTGCCTTTCTAGACTATGTGGACCTCATTTTAATGTTCTAAAAGTGTATCTAATCACAATTTCACATTGAATTTTGTGTCCCAAGCCCTAATTGACCTTTATATCATCACTAATAGGCCCTTATTACCCCATATTGTTCATCCTGAGGAATAATTTAATGAAATAACTGATAAAGTCATTATATAAACCTAATTTATGCATTCCCCAACAACCCAGGTGACAAATGGACCCCTCTAGGACTAATTCACAATTTGTGGCAAATGAGTCCCTGCTAGGTGGGACTGATTCACCCAAGGTGGTGAATGAGTCCCATTTGGGTCAATTTTGACTTTTCAGTGGGAAAAAATAGGTTTTAAGTTTAACTTTTCTTCATGCCAGCCTTGGGGATCCAATTTACCACCAAATAAGGTGAATTTCCTATAAAATCAAGTCTCTAAACCCTAATTTATATCTGATAACTCATTCATCATTTATCTTTTATCTCAAGTCAACCAACTTAGGGTTTCATCATTGCAAGTCATCAAGGTAGCTTTCTAAGTCATTCAAGGGCATATTCTTCATTTTTTTGTAGAAATTCAAGATCAATCTTCATGGAAAGGTAATAACTCTATTATTGCATGCTTCATTACATTATTTTCTCATTTTGGTTTAATTACTTAAAAGGGGTTTGACCAAGGCAAACCCCCATGCCCTAGCATTCAACATTTCTCCTTCTTGTCTTGTGTGTTTGCAGATTTAGGCATCTTGGAAGCTTGGAAATAATTAAGAATCAAGTTGCAAAGTTTTTTAAGTATTATCTTCATTTTCTAAGGAAAAATATCAACAAAAAGTCACTTTCAGGTTCAAAAATTAGACTTTCAAAGGTAGAGACATGTCAGTAGTTGAAGTGCAGACCAGAGACTTCAATTTCCACCTTTGGAGTTTTATAAATTTAAAAGTGGACTGATTTAATTACATGGATGGTGAATGAGTCCCACTACCAAGCCTAAAATAGGTTTTCTACAATCTTGGATACACATTTGTTTGAAATGGGCTCTAGAATAGTTTTCCAGATCTTAGACTAATTCACCCAGAATGGCGAATGAGTCCCACCAGGCCTAAAAGTTAGGATCAACAACATTTCAGAAGTCATTTCCAGTCTCCAACAAGATCCTAGGTGCACAGTTTCAGTTTCATCCATTTTTGTTGCAATTTGCATTCATTTCTACGTGTTTTCTACATATCACAATGTGTTTTCAAAAAATCTATATTTCATTGGTTTTGCATTCATAATCAGTCAATTTTATCAATTAGCTACATCTAGATCATTATATTTAGGTATATTTGCATCATATATTCCTTAGTTTGAGTGAACCACCATAATTTTTGAGGTCTATGTCTCTCGTTTTAGGTGAAAAACCCTAAGAATGCAAGAGAAGTACATAGACTAACACCCATAAAATTGTTGGTTCACATTCAAGGATGTGTTGAGTGCTAACATTAATTTTTTCATTCTCCATTCCCTCTTTCATGTTTCATTTCAATTCAAGGTTTGATTACCAAAATAGGGTTTAATCAAGGAAAACCCCTATTCACACAAAACAAACATCTTTTCTCTCTTGTATGTTTGATTGCATATTTAGGTTAAAGGAGGAGTGAATACCTTTTGAACTATAATATTTACAAAGTTGTCAAAGTTGCAAAAGTTGTCAAAATTGCCATCATCTCATAGAAACTAATATCCTAAAGCCATTTCTGACATTTCAATTGTGAAACTTGGGAAAATTGGAAGATTCAGATCTGCATTAAATTATCATAAAAGCTACAGAAAAACCCTGCACTTAAAACCATTCACCCATGGGTGAATGAGATTCAGTTCATCTTTTGAAAATAACTTTTGGTGATTGTTACACAAGTCTCTTCCCTTCTTAAATCTATAATTTCTTTTCTGATTCTTCTAGTATTGAGTTTAATATTGTTTTTTTAAGTGCTAGATTGTAGTTTGGTATTGATTTGCTATTTTTATTTTTTCTCCCCAAAGTGATGTTTGACCTTGACCCCTATCCTTCAGTCGTAAGGAAATATGAAGATTCTCACTTTGAGTTTATTCACCTCAGGGTTGATAATCAATTCATTGTGTGGATCCCATTTCCTAATGAAATGAAGGAAAATAGGTCTATTTACTATAATTTTGGTGAACCCCCTTTCCAAAAACAACACCTATTTTCCAACATTTTAGAGACAACCTACATGGGAAAGTTTCCAATTTTTAAAAATGAAAAATTGAAGAGAAATGGAGATAAGTGTAGGATGAAATAGAAATTAGTAAGAGGTAAGTGAAGAAAAAGATGGATAGTGGAGGAGTTAAGTGAATAAAATCATGCGATATGGAAGAGCTAAGTGAAGAGTGAAATGGAAGAAATAAGAGTTAAGTAAAGACTGTGATAGGGTAAGATTTCAAAAATAATTAAATAAAATTTATTTAATTTTGATGTCATATGAATAATTAATTAAACTATTTTTTATATTAGTTATAGAAGAAATTTAAGTTAGAATGATTAAATAAATACAATATTTATTTAATCAAAGAAAAAATTGTATTATGGATTAAATAATTAAAATTATTTAATTATAAGGACGTGAATAAGATCAAAATTAGGTTTAGATGAAAATTAGTCAGAAAATGTCATCAAAGGCTCAGGACAGTTTTGAGTTTCTACAACATAAATGACATTTTTTTACATTAAGTTAATTTTGAGGGAAAATCCATGATGAAGTATATTTGAGTCATAGTAGTACTAGGATGGATCACCTCTAAGGAAGTCTTGATGGTTCAACTATATTGGCATCATCTAAATGCAGAGAATGCTAGGTGGGACATTTTTGCTCACGATATATGGTTCTTGTGAACCAATACTTATGAAATATGCACTTCAATTAGTATGGTTGAAAATTACATAGGTGAATTGTAATAAAAAAATCATATAAATTAAGTTGATTTACTCTTACAAATTAATTCTTTATTATAGACTATATAAATAAATAACTAAATACACATTGTGTTTTGTCATAAAATACGAAGGTGAATAGTACTTTTCCCTCCCTTCAAATAAATTGGAGGGAAAATTAAAATGATATCTATTGATGATGATCCTCTTATACAACCTACAATACATTCAATATATGTATGTAGATTCAGTTCAATGTTGAAGTCATTCAAATTGGGCATAATTAATGCTTTACAAAATGTATGTGGTACATATGTACCATTGAGATTTGCATTTATTTTTAACTCTAGTATCTAAAAATAATAATTTGTTTTCATGCAACAAAGTAGAAGGTCATCTTCTTTAAGGTAATGCAATGCTGATTGTTAGAAAAGAATCCATTCTCATCATCACATTATGAAATTCTAAAGAAAGTATATCTTATTAAAAAAGTTGGCTTAAATTATGTTAGGTTCAATTAATTTTCAGTGTATTACGCAAAATAAAATAGACACATCAATTCACTCAATATGTATGATTAATCCTATTTAGAAGATAAGAATGAAACAATTCACTTTAAGAAAACTTGACCCTTTATCTTTAAATAAAGACCAAATAGATCCAGTGCCTCTAACATGAAATTTCCTACAAAATTGATCCAAGATATAAAATCATCAACAAGATAGTAATAATATATCAACATAACATAGAAAACATGTTTAAATAAAGGTTGTGAGGCACCCAAAAGTAAAACAAAGGAACCCCAACATGAGAAGGTAAGAAGATAACGACACCTAAGGTAAATCGCAACATGGAACATGCCAATAATTGCTTTATTCGACTTTCTTCATCTTTTACATCAGCACCGCTAACTATATTTACCAAAGCGCTTGGATGGTAAAACATACATCCACAATAATTGAACTCCGGACAACACGGAGGTCCTGCTGCTGATTACAATACAACCAAAATCTGACAATGACCCTTTATTTATGTCGCATCGATAAACTTGTGCAGTGTTTGGAGGGATCGGAGCTAATTTTTTTAAACTTTCCTTAATCCTCTTTTTAACTATTCATCACATTCAATAACAGAGGGTTAATTGTTATCAACTGTTATAATGGGCTCTAGGAAAATTGACTGCCAGCAATTCATTAATGGAAAATTCACGGTCATGACAAATTCACTTCAATTAAAATTCATAATAAGCAATTCATCCTCATGGAAAATTAACCACATTAAAAAATTTCAAAGTTTTCGAAATATATATTAGAAAATATTTAATGTGATTAATTTTTGCGGAGGTGAATTGCTGGTGGTGAATTTTACTTGTGGTGAATTTGTCATAGCCGTCATTTTTTTCTGTGGTGAATTGTTCGCAGTGAAATTTACTTGTGGTGAATTTGTCATAGCTGTCAATTTTTTCTGCCATGAATTGCTCGCGGTGAAATTTCTGTCATTATAATGATACTCTATGATTTTAAAAAAAAATTCACACAAAAAAAACTTTCATAATCATAATCCCTTCATTTCTAAAAATTTTCCACGCAAAAGAATCTTTCATAATCATAGTCCTTGTTTTCCAATACTTCTCCACAGAAAATAATCTTTCATAATCATAGTCCATGTTTTCCAAAAGTATTCCAAAAAAAACTCTTTCATAATGATAGTGTATGTTTTCCAAAAGCATTCCACACAAAAGAATCTTTCACTTGAAAATCGAGTAAAATTTGTTTTATTTTCTATCCTAACATTTACTTTTCTAAAAGATTGTTCAGTGTGTCGTTAAGAGTGCAGAAATTATTTTAAATGCATTTTCTTTATTTCATTAAATAGCCTTAGTGTCAAAATAAGATGATATTTTCCTTTCAAATCTGGAATACAGAAGTAGAGGTCGCTAACATAATCCATTTTCAGTCAATTACTTTACGTACGAAAATTGACTGCAGTTGCATTCTCTAACCTAACGCACTCCGGATGCCTCCCCTGTTATTATCGACAATTACTTGTTCTGCTACATTTTTGTGGCTGATTTGGTAATGTGTTTGTAAATTTAATAAAACTTCATAAATAGTACACTATTTCTTATTGTAAGGGATAGACAAAGTCAATAAAATCTCCATCTATCACATCCACTTAGAATTTAAAATTGAAAGGCATTTATGTGGAACCCATTGGGTGAAAGTTTCTTTTGTCTTGGATTATTATTTCAATTAATACAGTCTAATTGATAGATTCTATTATCATTCATTTTTTTCGTTTAATCCAAGAGTGAAAGTAGTAGGACAAATGGTCTTGTCGTCAGTATAATTATGTTAGCTTATTTGAAAAGATATTTCTAATTTATTTTGATTTTTTTCCTTCATTTTAACAATACATTTTAAGCTATGATTTAGAATAATGATAAAAAAATATTTATGTACAAGTATTTTCCATATTCAAATTGATACAAGCATATGTAATTGAGATTGTTGCTCTATTATAAATAAAATACAATACAATTAACTTTCAAACATTTTGCAATCATAGGGACTAGTCACTATGTGAACCCTATTACAAAATGAGGTAAAAATATTCATTTTTAACATGGGTGTAATTTTTTTTAAACTAAACAAGTTGTTGTAATATGTGAGAAGATCAAGTAGATAAACATGCCCTAATATCCATTATGGTGTTGCAAAATGGATGTTTTTTTTTTGTTGTGCATAATGTTTTTATCAACATTTTAGATCATACTCAATTATCCATCATTAAGATACATATAACAAGAAAGTAGAATTAGAATGGAAAATTATAGTCCAACTTAACTAAATAGTGGGAGGATGATGGGTGAAATAGGAACCAAGAGACAAATAAGAGATATTAGATTAATAAAAGTTAGAAAAGGAGAGAAAACGAAGTACGCCGACACTTAAAATTAAGAGAGTTAAGAATAAAAATAAAATGTAAAAAAATTATTCAAAATATATACATCTAAATCAATGTATCTTTAAATTTATCTCTATGAATGTATGTTTTCATATAAGTACTTACATGGTTCAACATAGATCTAAATGTTCAAGAGAATAAATTAGGGAAAATACTTAGGAAAAAGAAGGATGAGGAATACATGTGAATGCATGGAATAAGGGTAAAAGTACACTAATAAACACATAATCCCAACTACTCAAATATGATAACAAAGGGAAGAATAAACCATTACTACTAGAATAATACAATGGAAAGAAAACTAATGCATGAAAGGAGAAAGGTAGAAAAATGGGAAGGAAATATATATATATATTCATGAGTATGTATATATGAGAGTGTAGGAATGTATGTATATACATATAAATACATATTATATACATGTATATATATACATCTATTTATATATATATATATATATATATATATATATATATAATATATATATATATATATATATATATATATATATATATATATATATATATATATATATATATATATATATATATATATATAATACATACACACATACACATATAATACCTAAAAGCATATGAATGAATTTAAAATTGTAAAGAGGTGCAAAATTTATATGGATAAAAATTATGAAAGGAAATGAGTGTCAAAATAGGAAAGAGAAGTACGTACTATTATGAAAAAATAATTATGAGTAGATCCATGTATACACATGTATGTATATATTTATGTATAAATTAATTTATAAAAATATATGTGTTTATATATATGTATGTGTATAATTTAATATATATATAAATATATATGTGTGTATATATATGTATGTATCTCAAATATATCTATATATGTGTGTGTTTGTGTGTGTGTGTGTGCGCGCGCGCGCGCGTGTGTGTGTGTGTGTGTTTGTGTGTGTGTGTGTGTAAGAGAATATGTAGTGCCTAGCTATTCAGAGCATATGAAGTTAGTGGAAAAATTGTATTCCATAAATGCTCAGATGTTAGATGATCATGTTTTGATATTATTATTCTATATCCCTATTATTTGTCTCCTATATGACTATTTTATTGTTATGCACGATGTAAGTGGCACTAAACTGTGCATGGATTTGATTCCTAGTACCTTGAAGGGGGATGAATTTATTTAAATTATGCTTTGGTTCATGAATATATGCATTAATATAGATATTCTAATAAAATACTATCATGAAATTTATCATTTAAATGTAATGAAATGATGGATACAATGTTGTACACCTTGGGTTATTCGTGAGGTATTTGGGCTATTTATATTTATGAAGCACATATGTTCAATGGGTGTGTTGAATGGTTACAAGTACTAGGTATTTCTCCACCCAGCTCCATAATTCAGAGTATTTTGAGCACACTAGAATATTGAGAGGGGAGGTGAATCAATATGCTTCAAAATTCAATTCCAATTAATTACCGTTGAGTCATTTAAGCATTCAATTACTTAATACATACACAAAAGAAGATAAGAACACACACAAGAATATAATAGATACCAAATTTATGTGGAAAATCCCACAGGGGAGAAACCAGGATGATAAATGCTTGTAAGAGCTACTATCCAAATCTAGTCTCATAAGTAAATAACAATTGCAACTTTGTTTTAGGATATAATCCAAAGAAGCTACTACACCCTACTTATACAACTTAGTTTTAGGGGCTAAAACCTAAGAAAGTTACTACTCCCTGATTGAGAGAAAGAATAACTAAAATATGTCAGATAGCTTTATGCCTTCAACCACTGATAGTAATTAATTATGTCCATTTGGTCTATAGAAGATATTGTCGCACTCTGAACATGGTTTCATACATCTTTGCACACTTCCATAATATTCTTCACATCTTTGATCTTATATATATATTGTTGGAATCAAGGAACACTGAGAGGAGGGGTTGAATCAATGTTCAACAATATTCTAAACTTCAATTCAGATTATAAACCATCTGCAACATTTAAATATAAGTAAAGATGCAAGCACATGAAAGAAACAATCAAAATACCATAACACCAAGATTTTTATGTGGAAACCCTGTCAGGGGAAAAACCATAATGGAGATTAATCCACAATTTATATACTCTATTAAAAGTATGAAGAAAAGGGAATGCACATGCATTTAGGCACACTACATAGAGATCTTGCTCAAAATAAGGAAGGGTCACTTACTTACAAAATGTTTGTGATTACAACAAAATTTTGAACTGAGAAGATATCTACAAATGCTCAGTTTCAATTCTGGTGAAGCACATGAATCAAATTCTGAAACTTCTATCAGACTCTACACTTAGCTTTTCTCTACCTTAATTCGCTTCACAAAATCCTCTTCTACACAAGAATAATTCACTCAACTACCCTTTTGATATTCACACATACATTGTCTCTACTCTATTCAACCACACACACACCAAAATGAATTTTCCAAACTCGTATATATATATCCACCAACAAGAATTCAATTGATATATGTCAACTTCAAATAAAATATAAAATATTCTCCACATGTCGGCTCAAATCATGAGCAATCTTTAATGTGCACCCACACAAGCTGGCTAGACTATAGCTATGACCTAAAAAAAAACTAACACAAGAAACAATTAAACAATTACTCCTTATACATTCGCGACATGCGACATTCACTAGGTCGTCCATAAAGAGCAAATAAAAAGAAAAGCATCCCACCGGATCTCCAAGCTCGTACATCAATTAATGAAACATCACACAACTTAATAGTAAGATAACATATATGCTCAACAATCTATCTCAGGGATCCACAACTCAAACTAATGATCCGGTGAAGCATACAGATTGACTAACTAACCAAATACCCTGATCTTTCTGCTTTATGTTGGTAGAACATTGTTCTCTACTTTTCCTGTCGGTATGAGAAAATCCTGATCTATAGACCAAAATAATGACTTTAGTTGCCATCAATGATAACACTAGAAGCCATATGCCAACATATGTATATATATATCACCTGCATGCTTACTAGTTGGCTATAAATAACAATTTATGAAAATTATAGTATGTCAGCCTACATCATCATTGGAAGTATACAAAAATTATGAGACATTATTTAAATTTCTCCTCTATGAGTCAGCATGAATCATACAACATTATTAAATGCACTCAATATTAAATTAATGGCACACGTCACCAACATCCCCTAGTCGGCCTTAACAACAACATAACTTTACAAACTAACATGAAATTTTTTTGTGGTATTGGAAACAAGACATATATACATGTGCTTCATACCTCAGACATCATGAGACATGTATGGTGTCCAAAGAAACTCATACTATTGATCTAAACAATCTTCTATTGGTAGAAATGTCCAAACATATGTTCATGAGAAGATTTAGCATCCAAAACCAACTGTA
This sequence comes from Sequoia sempervirens, assembly GCA_007258455.2. NCBI lineage: Eukaryota > Viridiplantae > Streptophyta > Pinopsida > Cupressales > Cupressaceae > Sequoia > Sequoia sempervirens. The sequence continues at coordinate 428,656,141 of VDFB02281492.1, read as the reverse complement.
TCACTTAGTCACTTGAAAATTACACTTGCAAAGCACCAAACCACTTGAATCTTCAATACAACACTCTTTAGACATCAACACGTATGTCCATATATCGATTTTCCCAAAAATTTCATACCAGAGCAAGGTTCCTTAGAAAAAATATTAACCACTTGAGGTAGATCTAGGATGACGCATAAGAAGGAGATCCCTATGTTTGATGGCATGAACTATGCATTCTAGAAGAAAAGGATGGAAGGTTATCTAGATTATCTGGTATTTGACATCTAGAAGGTAGTACAAAATGATTATACCATTCCTACAAATGGTCTTAGCACTGAACATAAAATTAAAGGGTTTTTGATGTTCTTTAATCCTGGAAACTTATGCCATGACCCATTTTCCCTATTTGGTGAATGGGCCCTCCCTTAGTGAGGACCTCCTTTTTGAATTTCATTCTCGAAATATTTTAATAATGTTTATTTCCAAAATTGGTGTCAGCTTGAATTGTTTGAATTTCAGGGTCAATTCTCAAATTATGCATAAATACAAGGTTATTTTACATAATTTCAACTAGAAGAAGAAAAAAAGAAAATTTCAAGTAGGCTAAGAGACAAATAAATTTCATGAGGTCAAGCATTCATTGTTAGGAAAAAAGAAAAAGTGAAGTTTGGAGTAGCATTACAAGGTCTTCAAGCTCATTTTGTGTCCAATATAAAGCATTAGTGAAGGTTGATGATAGATGCCTATGGAGAATCATGAGGGATTCTATGTGTTGGGAGATGCACAAGACATATAGCCAAACCTAAGGACTTGTTTCCTAATTGATTCCATCATCTATAATCATCCTATTTGCATTCTACAAGAGGTATTTCCATATTTCTGGCTTATTAAGGGGATTAGACCTCTTCTTTAGTGAGTCATTTGCATTATTCATGTTGCATTTTATGGTTCTATTCTAACAAAATTAGATATAATTTCCTTTATATTCTAATGGATCTTAGTATTAGACACACTTAAGGTTAGGATTGCACACACATTGCATGTTTCATATTTTCATTCATCATCAAAAGTTTAATTACCAACAAGGGTTTTGACTAAGGGGTATGTGCAAGATCATGATGGGCCAAAAATTGGTGATATGATGGGTATGTGTAGGGTATGTGGCTGATGACTTTGTGTTTACCCAAAATTGATGAAATGAAAAGGGCTTTTAAAGGAGATTCTCAGTTTTCCACCAATATAAATTATGCTTTACTTTGAATTTAATAAATTATTATTATTCATTTTCTATTTGAATTACGAATAAAGTCCTGATTGATAGGTTGATTGAAAAACATATATAGCTTTCAAATAGTATCACATTTTTTGAATCTAAAATATGCATCACATTCTACGCTTTGCATACTATAGGATTAAAAAAAATGAATTTCATGAAGTTTCGACCAAGTTAAGGTGGTCAGACATAAGATTTTTAATATTTTTTAAATGTTGTAATAAAAAAATATGCATCACATCAAGACATGACTCCTCTACTTATATCTAAAATCTTATAAGAAAATATTATCATTTTATTATGGTTAGGGTGGTCAAAAAGACACATACTTCTTATTTTTTAAGTACTGCATTGAAATTTCAAATTTTCAACAAATAGATTTTTTAAAAATAAACCTAGTAGTTTAGAAACTAAATTCAATTTTCTATAGATTGTATTCTTACATATTTTTGAAATAATATAGATAACTTATTGAAAATTTTATGTCAAGTTTCCTAACTCTGATTTTTTTTTTTAAATTGCCACTTAAGGGCTTGTTTTTTCCATGATGATCCTACACATACCCTAAGAAAAATACCTATCCAACAAAAGGATACCAAATTTTTCTTGTAAATTATAAGCATATCCAGATCCAAAAATTGTAATTTCAAAGTGCAAAGAAGAAAAGTACACTTGGAAGGTGTAGATAAAATTCAAAAATTTCTAGAAGGACCTACCAAGACCCATTTGTGTTTAGTGGAAAATGAGTCCCTATTAGGGTTTGAAGGGTAGTAGATCCTACACTATAAAAAATTTTGTTCCAGGCTCAAAGCTCCCTCAAAAATATTACTAGGACCCATTCACCTTTGGTGGCGAATGAGTCCTTATTAACAAGTCAAAAAAGTCAGATTTGGTCAAGTGCATTGCATTATCTCCTTGTTTTCCAAAAAAAGTTACAATCTCACTCTATTTTGTGTTAGATTTATGTATTACATGTGTTAGACCTATAATTAGGGTTTTCATACTAGTTTAATTCCTTCTACTCAAGTTTTGATTTAGCTCACCACTCTATCCTTGTATAAAGGAAAGATTGCAAGATCCTTGAATCTTGACTTAATCTACCTCTTGGGTTGATAGTTATTTCAAGATTCTTGGATCTCATCATTTGAATGAAACCCTAACTAGACAAAGGGGGTTAGACTTCTTAGTCTTCTCCCTTTTCTCAAAGTTTCATTTTAGTGAACCCAACCCCTTTATGAACATATTAATTTCTTACTTGGAGTGCATTCAAACCCTAAATCCTAGTCTTCATTAAAATTACATTGCATTTAGGGTTTCTTCATTGTGCATTAGTGAACAATGCATGTAGGATAAAATTTCATATTTGTGTTGCTCATACTCACTAAAATTCTAAAAAATTACTTTAAATATGGTTTAGTTTTCCATCTTGTTCATGTTGAGATCATCATTCTATTCAAATTGCATTCTACATTTACTTATCTTGGCCATCATTTCATTATAGTAAAAGTTGCATTTAGAGAATTCATATTTAGATATTATGTTACAAAATTAACTGTTATAGATTTGAGAAAACATATAAATAGAGATAACTCAAAAAAAGTGAAATCAAACTCAAAAAACCCTAAAACTAGAACCCCTTTTCATTTAATGGTAAATGAGTTCCTAGACACCCTGATCAACAAGACTTCTAGGTATGTTCTAGTGTTTTAGGTGCCTTCCTAATCTCTGCAAATACATAGACCATGACCCATTCACCTTTAGTGGCGAATGAGTCCATGTACAACTTTTGACAAAAAAATTCTAAGTATTTTTTGGTTTGTGATAAGCACTTTTGTCTCTGTTTTGGAATCTTAGAATTCATAGTCTAAAACAAATTATTTTTGCATTGAAATTCTTGTTCATTTACTACATTTAGCAACATTTGAAAAATAATCTATTGCATATTTTAGTTATAAATAGCATTATAATTCGGCATTCATTAGAAAACAAAAACAAAATATAAAAATAGGAAAAACATCAAATGAGACCCTTAGCGAAAGAAAATTTATGTCAAGTTTCCTTTTAAAGGTCAACCTATCCTTGAACCCTTCTAGTAGTGATGAATTTGACATGTTAGATGAAGCCCTTGAGGAGTTCATCTCATAAGGTTCATCCAACAAAAAAAAATACTTCGCTTCACAATGGTAATGCTTCATAACAAAAGATTTATAATACCATTGTGCATACCTACAATACGAGGAACAATAGGCAGCAACAAACAACTCATGTTTCACTACCCTTTACTAATCTTATCTTTCCTTAGTACTCCTTGTTTGACCACAAACAATGGAAAGGAATATATTCTTGTTGAAAACCTTAAGAGTACTCCTGCTAAGATTTCCATATGAGAACTAATTCAAACATCACCTAGTTATCATAGCATGCTTCAAGAGGCTTTACAACAAGTTATGATTCCTTCTAACACTAGTTCAAATGATATAGCAACACTAATTCAAGGAATGAATGAAATGAACTTGGATATATTTTTTCACCAGAGTGAGTTTCCACCCTTGTAAATTCAAAAAAACATAAAGCCCTTAGTATAAAAGTCTAAGTTAATCGAATCGTGATAAAGTGAACCCTTGTTAACAATGGTTTAGCCTTGAATGTGTGTAGTGTGAACCTTTTGGAAAAGATCAACACAAGAAAAAGTGATATTAAACCTAATTCTTTGTCTATTTGTGGATTTGACAATATAGGAAAACAACCACTTAAATTCATCACATTACCTATCAAATTGGGGAAAGTGACATTACAAACTATAGCTCATGTTATGCTTGAAGATATTTCTTATAATCTCCTTTTAGTGAGACCTTGGATTCATGAAATGAATGGTGTGCCTTCTACTTTTCATTGTGTCATGAATTATGTCTATAACAAAAAAGTCTACACTCTAAAAGTTGATCTCGAACTTGAAAGTTGCTTCCTGGCTAAGAGAGAAGGATGTGATCCTTTAGAAATGTCATAATTTGGTACACAAAACAAGAAGCTAAAAAATAAGAAGAAGAACATGAAACCAAAATTGATGAACTTACTAAGTTGTTAGAAGAAGATTTGGATTTCTTGGATTTGACGCCACATTCATGGGAGAATATAAGATCACAAAAAAGACATTGAAAAGAAAAAGCAACCAATGGTAATGTCAACACAAAATTCAAAGGACATCTCACAACCATCTACCTCATCTACTTTAGAAAAATACACAATGTATACAATAAATTTTGATGAGATAGATTATCAACAACCACAAAACTTGGAAGAAATGGAAAGGCTTTATGCCAAAGGTTATGAGCTCATGGAACAACTTGGTTATAATGGAAAAGGATGTGGGAAAAAAGAGAAAGGTGTTTGTATTCCTATAGAGCTTAACACATATGAAATAAAACGTGGTTTGGGATATTTCCCTTCTAAGATAACACAAGAACAAAATGACCTTCACTCAACATTAAAACTATCGTATGTAACTATAGCAAACCAATTCTCACCTTGAAGCATCCTGAATTGATTGATATAAATTTTAATGATTCTTTAGAATACTTTGAGGATGATGAAGCTTTGAAAGATATGTTAGGAGTCTATGATAAATCATTCACCACTCTCACGGGGAAATAGGTTACATGTGCTATGCTTAGTACTAAACAATTTGATGAAGAAAAAATAAGTCATGAAAGTATCTGTAATGATGAAAAAAGTAAACCTTTTCCTTGCTTAATTTGGAAATAATTAATGAGAAATTAGACTTAATATGTCCTTGATCTACTATTGTGATGTGTTTTACACATCCACATTAGGTTTTGGGCCCTTTTAAAGATAAATGTTTCTAACTTTTCCTTAATTTAGTGTTGTAAAGTGTATTTGTTTACACCTCCACATTAAATTTAAGAGGCTTGCAAACTAAATGGGACTAATCTATTGTTGTAATGTGTTGTACACATTCACATGGGATTTTTGGCCCTGCTAAGCTAAATTGACTTGATTTTTCCTTAATTTGATGTTCTCAAATGTATTTATTTACACTTTCACATTGAATTTTGGGCCCTCTTACATTTATGACCTCAATATCATCATTAATAGGCCCCTAAGACTATATATTGTGCATCCCAAGGCATATTTCAATCTAAATCCTAGCAATATCAAAAAATAAACTTAATTTCTCATCACCCCAAGACTTCCTCTCTCCAAAATGGCCCCGTGCAACCCATATGCCACCCTAGGAATATTAGTCCCATCCAGGTGGGACCCATACTTCACATATGGCATATGAGTCCCATTTGGCCTATTTTAAAGGCTTTGAGTGAGAAAATTGGGTTTTAAGTTTATATTTCATGAATTTCCACCCGTGGGATCCAATTAATGGGAATTATATGGATTCCCTATATAAATGAGGTCTCAAATCATTATTTCATTAAGCATTCATTGCATCAAGTCAAGAACTCAAGAGTTAAGCATTTCAAGACATTACAAGATAATAAAGAGAGCATTCAAGATGACTTCTAAGGCATTCAATGGTAGAATTCTTCATAAATTGTTGTAGCAATTCAAGATCCATCATCATGTCAAGATATCAAGTATCAAGCATGTTATTGAGCTAGTGTTGTGATGTTGTATTCCAGATCCAAAGTCAAGCATTGTACTACACTTATCTCAAGATTTAGATCTACATCCTTCATGGCCATTTCATGTTAGATTGTAGATTTAGAAAGAATCATTTACAAGGCATCATTCAAGGTATCATTTTTAATGTTTCATCTCACATTTTTCATGTTTCATGTCCTTGTTTCATTATTTCATCATTTGGTTTAATTACCTAAATGGGGTTTGACCAAGGAAAACCCCTATTCACTAATAATCAATAATTTTTTCTCCTCTTTACATGTGTGATTGTAGATCCAGGTGTCTTGGAGCATGAAGGATCTTATTTGGTTACAAGCTTGGAGAAAGTTGTTGGAGTTGTCCCATTACTTGCAAGGTAGCTATCTTCAGTAGAAGGTCATCAATAGGTTTGAAATCAAGGTTTCAAATTTGGAAACCAATTGGGAAGGACAGAGCTGACATTGAAGACTAGATTTAGACCTTGAAGTTCAAAAAAACCCTAATTGTACTTATACACTAGTCCTTGTGTATGAGTCCTAGTTTAGGTCATTTTCATATTTTTTTAGTTCTAGATACCCTTTTTTTGGAAACCTGTTTCAGACCAAAAACCTTTATCTAGGATTGATACACCCAGACTAACATATGAGTCCGAATGTGGCAAAATTTTAATTTTTTTATCATTTTGGAACATCATTCAATCTGTTTCAAGTTTCCAATTGTGTCTTTGTACTTTTCCAATTTGTTGTTATGATTTATAGTTTATAGCTCAATCATTGAATCTTGCATTTCATACATTTTTTCCAAGCCCTCGATTGGTGGTTAACCCATCACTCAACCCCAATTAATCTCTCAACATACTCTAGGACACCCTTCTAGTAGATATCTTTCCTCTATTCCACTCTTGGGTGAGATCTCTAAGGCATCCTTTGATGTTGAGAATAGAAAGTTTGTTGTCCTAGGTCCTAAACCCTAGTGATGACAAAATTATATCTTACATTTTGGTGAACATACATTTAGAACATTTCATTTTTTGATTTGGAGTGGATCATCATCATAAATCTTGCTTGCATTAGGGTTTGCATTAGTTAATTGGCATTATAGGGTTTAGAAAATTTGCATTAGTGAAAATGCATATATCTTGCATTATTTCATCTCAAATCATCTCAAATTAGATAAAATCTACATTTTCACTTAGCTTAGAACTCATACAAACTAAAAAACATAGAAAGCACATAAAATTTCCTAAAAATTATGAAGAAAACCTTAGTTGGTACTCATACACCCCTCTGGGCGATTTAGTCCCAGCCTAGATTTTAGATTTCATTTAACAACATTTAAAACCTCATTTCTATGCTTCCTAAGGTTGTCAGTAACATATAGTATCAACCTGGAAAGTTTAAGTAACTTCTATTTTATTCATCTAGGTCAAAAACATTAATTTAGGGTAGTCTTTTTTAAAATCATTTCAATAGAAAAAATCATCAGAGCTGAAAATATTCACATTTCTAAAACTTTGCATCATATCTATAAAAGTATTTTTTGCTTTTCCATATACAATTTTTACATTCATAAAACTTTCCATAAGTTTGATAAAAGTTCTTTTCATTTTTGGATATACATTGTTTGCATTCTTAAAGTTTTGCATACATGGGATAAAAGTGTTTTGCATCTTTGGATATACATTGTTTACATTGTTGAAGCATTGCATGAGATGGTTAGAAGTGCTTTTCATTCTAAGTCAAAAAATTTTAGCATCCTACATATCTAGGTATGCCAAGAAAAAGATCACATCTCCTCCCTATGAGAGTGTTTTAGTGAAAGAGAAACAACCTTTGACAATCCTAATGATCATATTTATTCTTCTCCAAATATCTCTCCTATTGGAAATGAATATATTTTTGTGTTAGAAGAAGCAATCAATGAGAGTTTTGAGAATCCTAGTTGTTTCTCTCCTTCTACCTCTCTTATTAGGCAAGACATTGATGAACAAGAAAAAAAACAAAAAGGTAATCATGATGATAACATAACACAATTAGAGACCATTGAAACCTACCTACATAACACTACAACTAGTCTACATTCACCTCTCAAAAATGTCCCTTCTTGTGATTTTTAAGAGGATGAAATTAAATGTGAAGAGGATATCTTGGTGTTGACTGATCAAACCTTTAAGATCTATGAAAACCTTGTTTATGTTTCTTCCCCTACATATCCTATTTTAGAAGACAATATGGTTCAAATGAGTAAAAATTTGTACAATCTTGACAATCACATTTTTTCTTCTCCTAGTTGTGAGGAAGATGTTCAAACCAATGACAACCATGAGAATCTTATGTGTCTCTCTTCCCCTAGGAAAATCCTTACTAAAGAAGAGAATTCCAACATTGATAAACAAGACAATTCAACCATTGATTATTCCCCTACTTGTGATGAAGTCATTTTACAAGAACCAACCTTTAAATGTCAAGAACATCTAGTTTTTAGTTCTCCTAACAAGTATCCTCCTAGGGAGGATATCATGGTGGAAGGAAATGACAACATTAACAACAATAATTTGGCTTCCCTAGAATATGGTGAAAATATTATACTAGATTTCCCTTTATTAGAAATACATCAAACCAAGATCATTGAGGTTATGAATGCATAAGTTTCTGTCATATCTCCCTTAACTATTGAACCTCCTACATACCCTACAGGACATCCTAAGAATCCTATAATATTATACCCTCCTTCACACAAACTTCAAACTCAAAATAAACTTGAACTTATCCTCTACCTACCTAAGAATAATGTGTCACTGTAGCTGAGTCAAAATATTGTTGCTCATACATATAACACTAGGAACTATGCAACCAAGATAAACACCTTCAACATCCCTCTCATTTCCTAATCCTATCCTACCTTACCCTATCTTACTGGGTCCTCCTTGTGGAAAGGAGTATGATTTTGTCAAACAACTAAAGAATACTCCTACTATATCATTTTGGGACCTTATTCAAGCATTCCCTTACTATCCTAATAGGATTCAAAGTGCCTTGCAAGAAGTTGTGATCTTGTCAAGTGGAAACCTAAATGACATAGCAATAATGATTCAAGGAATAAATTCTGACATATTTTTTACTAAAGTGAACTCCCCCTTTGGAAGTGCAAAAATGAAATGATGCTTTCATGATAATCATTCGCTACAAAGGAAGAGGAATAAAGTGAACCATTTTTTAAAATGGCTCCACCCTTAATGTGTGTAGTGTATCCTTTTTGGATAAGCTTGGTGTGGATAAATAAAAAATTTAACCCAACTCTTTATCGATTAAGGGATTTGACAATGTAGGAAAACAACCTCTTTATGTGATCACTTTTCCAATTGCAACTAGAAAGGTCGCATTAGAAACATTGATCCATGTTATGCCTCATGATATTTCATATAATATCATTTTAGTAATAGATTGGATTCATGTAATGAATGGGGTGCCTTCTACTCTTCATCGTGTAATGAAGTATGTCTACAACAATAAAGTTTACACACTCGAAGCTGAACCTAATGCAAAAAGTTGTTTAAACATTAAGAAAAACAAGGAAAATCCTTTGAAAACATTTACACCAACTACACAAGTAGAACCCATGGAACACAAAGACAAATAAAAACACATTGAGGAAGTCATGGAGCTATTAGAAGATGACTGGGGCTCTTTAGACTTTGAACGAACATTCATGGGGGAATAGAAGATGATAAAAAAAGACTCTAAAAAGGGAAAAGAAAAAGTGTTCATGTCAACACAAAATTCATAAGACCCTTGAAAGCATCCACCTCAACCACTTCAGAACAAAAGACATCAAATTACACAACAAACATTGATGGACTTAATCATGAGCAACCACCAAATCCAAAAGAGGTGAAGAATCTTAATGGAAAAGGTTATTAAATGATGAAACAACTTGGTTATAGTGGAAAAGGATGTGGTGCTAGAAAAAAATGTATATGTAACCCTATAGAGCCTCAGATGCAAGAAAAGACTAATCATCTTTGTTATTGTCCCTCAAAACAAACAAACAAGCCTTTACTTAATATCAACATTGTTAGTGTAGGTTTTTTAATTTCCTCATGTTAGGGGGTATTTATTTTTCCTATGCATATTATTTAAGCTTGCTTAGGTTTATTAAATATGATAATATGAGGACATGTGGAAAAATACAATAGCTACATGTGTCACTCTCTCCCCACACATGGGTAGTTGAGTTACACATCCTCTTTCAGCTTGTTGTACCACCTCTTATAACCACTATTCCATTTTTACCTATGTAGGTTATGGGGTAGTTGGATTTCTCACCATATTTTGGGTTTATGGACACCTCCTTTTTGTCTTCAGCTAAGGAGGGTATGCCACATGTTTTGTCATTTACCAAGTAGGTGATAACACCTTTTATGGGTAGTAGGAGTTAATTCACCTCTTGGAAGTATTTTCACCACCTTTCCTATATAAGAAAAGCTTCATATGTACTCTTCGATATTCAATTTGGCATTATTGCATCTTAATGATAGCATAATATTTCTACCATTTCTCTCTTGTGGAAATTATTTTGTATTGCAGGTGATTTTGGGGTGTTTGATGAGTTCACTATAAACTCCTACAAACACTCTTACAAAATATTCTTCTAAGCCAACTTTAACAATAGTGCATCCTGAACTGATAGAAACTAGTTGTCCTAATTGTTATCCTTTGCAATAACTAAAGCAAACAAATAAATATTTGATTAATGTCAATGTCATCTCACAAAACACTAATGATTTGAATTCATTATATTTTACATCCTCCTTTCAAGGAGAGAACAAAATCTTACAATCTCAAGAGTCTTGTGTAGGTCAGACTCCTTGTACTAATCAAGAGATATCTTTTTTGCAAAATAAATGAACTATTGATCAAGAGAGTATCATATTCACACAACTCCAAGAAAATTTGATATCTCTCCCTACAAGAACATGAAATAAATTTTACTAAAAGATTTTATTTTGCACATATCATAGAGTTCATGGTCATTCTACTAATGAATGTAAGGCTTTAATTAACAAAATTCAATTTCTTAAGGACTGTGGTGCTCTTCATTGGGCTGAAGCACCTAGTTACTCTTTTCATTTTGGATCATCCTTTTCCTACACTAAGTGGGGGAAAATGGTTAGATAGCCTTGTCCTCGTATATCACTTTTCCTTGTCTCTTGTGGCTAGTTGATCACCTTTCATGTACATATAAGAGCAAGCTTAGCATGCGGATGACATGCCTTAGGTTGAATCACATGTGACATACTCATTCATGACATAGCTTATTGGAAACATATGAATTGGAATAGGACTTTCCAAATAAGCTTTCAAGTTTTCTTCTACTTTAAAGCAATTTATCATAGTAGTGGTGTTAGCAACTACTTTAAAGTGGGGGAGTACATCAACACTCATGTTTCATTGTGTGATTTTCATTCTTCTTACGATGTGTCCTTTTCTTGGTGGTGTCATTGTGTTTGATTCCCTCCAAGAGCATGATATTTATTTTTTTTGTCATCTTTTGGAGATATTTCCATAAGAAGAGACCTTACATGATCTAAGAAAAATCCCTTTGAACATACCTTACACTATTTTGTATTTACAACATTTGTTATATGGCCACCTTGCATAACACACTTTTCTTTCCTATGGTGCCATCTTGTTTGTTCAAGAGATCCAAGCATACAAAGTTTTGCTTGCCTCATGAAACTCAAAGTTAAGTTTTTTGTTCATGAGCTCCAAGCATACAAATTTTTTCTTGTCTCATAAAGCTCAAAGATCATTATTGTGTGGTGCCTTATCAAAGTTATCAAGAGGTATAACTTTGGTATGGTTGGATGAGAAGCTGATATGAAGCATGAATTTCCCTTAGCTACTCATGTGTTTGTGTGAGCGCATATCGATCATATTTGTCTCACCTTCTTGTATTACTCACCTAGTGGACAACCAAGAGTTTCGTTGCCTCTGAGTAAGCATACATTTTTGGAAAAATATCATAGATCTAATCCACAACGTGTTGGAAAAATGGTCAACTTTTGATCAACCTCATTTTCATTTTTCACTTGCTTTTGTTTCTTTTAGTTATTGAGATTACATGCTTCTGTATCTTATTTTGCTGCATACCATACACCTTGTGTGTTTCCTTTTGTGATTTCCTTGTTTTGACGTAGGATCTTGGATCCTAGATGCTTGACCATCTCCTCAATCTTTTTTATCCTCGAGCATCAACATTGGTACACTTGGACTTCTCTTAAATGTTGGCTTTAGTGTGAGTTTGAAGCAAGTTCATCCTCAGTAAATTGGGGCCTAGATGTAAAAATGGAAAAATTACACCTTTTCCATGTTTAATTTGAGAATATGTAATGATAAATTGGACTTAATATCACCTTGATGTAGTGTTATGGTGTGTTTTACACATCCACATTAGGTTTTGGGCCCTTTTAAAGCTAAATAATCCTAATTTTTCCTTAATTTAGTGTTGTAAATTGTATTTATTTACACCTTCACATTAAATTTAGAAGGCTTGTAAACTCAATGGGCCTAATCTAGTGTCATAATGTATTGTACACATTCACGTGGTATTTTGGGCCATTCTAAGCTAAATTGACTTTATTTTTCCTTAATTTGGTGTTGTGAAATGTATTTATTTACACTATCAAATTGAATTTTGGGCCAGGATCTTCCATTTATGACCTTAATATAATCATTAATAGGCCCCTAAAACCCTATATTGTGCATCCCAAGGCATATTTCAATCAAAATCTTGATAATATCAACAAATAAACTTGATTTCTTATCAACGCGACACTTTCTCTCTCTAAAAAGGCCCTATGGGACCCATACGCCACCTTGGACATATGAATCCTACCTAGGTGGTAGCCATATGCCACATATGGCATATGAGTCCCATTTGGCATATTTTTAAGGTATTGAGCAAAAAAATTGGGTTTTAAGTTCAAATTTTATAAATTTTAGCTTGTGGGATCCAATTAATGGGATATTAAATAGATTTCCTATACAACTGAGGTCTCAAATCATTATTTCATTAATCATTCATGATATCAAGTCAAGCACTTAAGTGTTAAGCATTTCAAGACTTTACAAGATCATCAAGAGAGCATTCAAGATCATTTCTAAGGAATTCAAGGGTAGAATTCTTCATCAAGTATTGCAACAATTCAAGATCCATAATCATGTCAAGATCTCAAATATCAAGCATGTTATTGAGCTAGTGTTGTGATGTTGCATTCAAGAACCAAATTCAAGCATTGTTCTACACTTATATGAAGATCTAGATCTGCATCCTTCATGGCCATTTCATGTTAGATTGCAGATTTAAAAAGAATCACTTACAAGGAATCATTCAAGGTATCATTGTTCATGTTTCATATTTCATGTCCTTTTGTCATTGTTTCATAATTTGGTTTAATTACTTAAATGGGGTTTGACAAAGGAAAACCCTTATTCACTGACTATCAACAAGTTTTTCTCCTCTTTACTTGTGTGAATGTAGATCTAGTGTCTTGGAGCATGAAGGATCTTTGAAGATTAGGTTACAAGATTGGAGAAAGTTTTTGGAGTTGTCCCCTTACTTGCAAGGTTTATATCTTCACAAAAAGGTCATCTAGAGGTCTTAAATCGGGATTTTAGATCAGGAAACCAATTGGGAATGACAACGCAGACATTGAAGACCAAATTCAGACATTGAAGTTCCAAAAAAATCATACGCTAGTCCTGGCATATGAGTCTCAATTTAGGTCATTTTTTAGAATTTTCTAGTTGTGTATACCCTTTTTCCAAAATATGTTTCATACCAAAAACCCTAATCTAGGACTGATACACCCAGACTACCGTATGAGTCCTAGTGTGCCAATTTTTTTTCTTTTTCAGATTTGCAAAACTTCATTTAGCCTCCTTTAGGTTTCTAGGTTCTCCTCTATAATTTTCTAGTTTGTTGTTCTGATTTTTGTACATTTATAGTTCATTTAGTGAAGTTTCTTGCATCATTAAGTTCAATCACTAGATATTGCATTTCATACACATTTTACAAGCCCTTTCTTGGTGGCAAGCCCCTCATTCAGCCCCAATACATATCTAAACATACGCTAGGACACATTTCTAGTAGATCTCTTGCCTCTATTCCACTCTTGGGATGAGATCTCTAGGGCATCCTTGAATTTTGAGCATATAAATTTTGTTGTCCTAGGTTAGACTAAACCCTATTGATGAGAAAATTCTATCCTATAGTATCATGGACAAAGAGGAATATAATCCTATAATATGAAAACCAAAATCACTTCCTTTGGGAGATAGAATCAATATACCGATGGATACCAAAAATAAGGAGAAATTAATTCAAGTAGGGAAGTGCCTTGATGAAGATGACAAAGAAGATCATGCAACCTTCATGAATTTCCTTAACTCTTTACTTGTACTTACTCAAACATGCTAGTAATTGATGCTAAGATTGTAACACATAACGCAGTCCTTTTAGAAGATGCTAAACCAGTGTGACAAATAATACAGAAGATGAATCCAAAGATAGATTTATTAGTTAAGATCAAAATTGAGAAACTTCTTGAAGTAGGATTTATCCAACCTATTGATTATTCTTTGTGGATCTTGAATATTGTCATAGTTATGAAAACTTACAATTGTATTAGTATGTGTACAAACTTTAGGGATTAAAATAAAGAATCTTCAAAATATGACTTTCCCCTTTCTAATATTGACATGATAGTAGACTCGACAGTGGGACATGCTTTGTTGTCATTCATTGATGGATTTTCCAGATATAATAAAATATTTTTCAATCCTCAAGATCAATACAAAACCCCTTTTACATCTGCTTGGGGAACATTTTTTTGGGTAATCATTCCTTTTGGATTGAAAAATGTAGGGGCCACATATCAATGAGTAATGCCATCAGGTGATCCTACAAAGTTGGTTTACAATTTCTGGGAGGATCTATTTTCTGTTGAAATCACATAAAATTTAATGATTTAAGCCTTAAAAGGTTCCATTTAAACAATTCCAATTGAAGACTATTTGATCAAACTACCTTAAATCAAACCCCCTTCGATAGAACCCTACTAGTTTTAAAACATACCTATAATGGAGTGTCCTTTACACCTATCAAAATGCTGATAAAAAACCACCTTTGATTTACCTTTTGGGGGATCAAATGAATTAATTTAAAATTTATTTTTTGTACAAGTATGTAATCCTTATTATAGGCTTCCCAAAATGTATAATTTTAAATAAATGTAATTTTTTTATTATATTTATGTTTTATTTCTCATGAATGTAGGTTTTTCACTAAAAAATCAAGCTCTTTGTTCTGCACATGTGGAAAAATAGCATATTATCAAAAAAAAAAGTTAAAAATATTAGTGCACCAGATATTGAAGTCCTTGATCCAACAAATAAAATAAAATTGAATTTTGATACATACAAAAAAAGTTACGCATTATACAATCGTGTTGTGTTTGAATTATAATTGATTTGAATTCAAAACTTGATTAAAGAAAAAATATTCAATAAAAAACTATATAACCAAGTGGAAGCACTAGATATTATAGTTACAAATATAAATTTGAACGAATTAGAATTTTATGCTTCATGGAAAAAAAGTTATGCGCTATACGGCGAGCATCACTTTTTAAAATTGTTGTTTTCTAAAAAAAACTAGTTTTCAAGGGAGATGGAAAAAGAAGTACAATATGATTCAAAAAAATTTGAAACAAATATATTTAGAATATATAGAAAAAATTTCATGAAACTCTAGTTTGCATCAGGTCCAAATTCCTTACAGTTTAGCCACTATAGGTGCTTGAAAGTGAAGATTTAGTTAAAAAAAATTATTTCATTGTCCAGTTTGGCCAAAAATTATAAACCACTATTGTGGGATCACCCAATTGATATTTCATGATTACATACATAAGATTTTGGAAGATTATGTTGATGAAATTCTAGCCAAATATTTAACTCGAAAAGACCAAGTATAGGTTCTTCATAAAATATTTGAGTGAATGTGAAAGTACAACATGAGATTGAATCCAAAAAAGTGTCTTTGGTATAGATAGTGGAAATATTCTAGGTTTTATCATATCTCAAAAGGGCATTGAGGTGGGCACAAAGAAAATTGATTCTATTATTAGCATGCCACTTCCTAGAAACATCTCTCAATTACGTACGTTACAAGGAATAATTTAGGCTATTCATTGCTTTGTAGCTTCCCTAGCAGATCAAACATTACCAGTCATGCAACTCCTTAAGAAAGATGTTTAGTTTAATTGGAATGAGGATTCTAAATAGTCCCTTGAGAGTTTTGAATATTTCCTTGTTACTGTAGACAAATAAAATATACAAATTTATATTGCACACTCGATCCCGATCTACTAATATCGTTTCATTCTAAATTATCCCTCTGTCTAACCATTTAATTGAATAGCCTTATTTGATTAAATTCATAATAAGTCCCCTTTTAATTAAATAAATCCCTCAATTTAATTAAATCATTTTCTTTGTGTAATTAGTTAGGTCATTTCATCTTCCTATCTTTATTTAATTAAATAATCCATATTATTTGATTAAATTTCTAAAGTTCATCTAATTAAATTAAATAAATCAAACATTTATCTAATTTAATCTAACATCACCCCTTCTGGTTAAATAAATCAAAATATTTATTTAACTAAGTCTTAATCATTTTCATCTCTTTTTGATTTATTTCAATCCTAAAATCTAAATCAAATGGTCAAATCAGCTAAATCTCCCCTTAAATTAATCAAATCCTGATTAATTTAATCCTAATCACTCAAATCCTCTAGATTTTGCAACTTGCACATGAAAATCAATTTAACTATTTTATAGATTACCTATTTTCATTCAAAAAAGGCATCCAAGTGGGAATATTCCTCAAATTTGAAATCTCCCCCCAAAATGACTTGTCCATCCAACAAAGAATTTAAAGCTCTTACATTGTCTTTTACATGTCTCCCACTTGGAATTTAACTCATCTTTCATCCCCCCTAAACATGTCATTTCATCAAATCCAAATTTCAAACTTGCACATTGATCAAAATGTGCTCAAGCTTCCTCCATTCACAAGTTGACAAGTGGCATCTTGCCATTGGTTGAATGTTAGTCCCACATTGCTCTATTTTGGACATTCATCCATCTTAGCATTCTATAAATAAGAGGCTAAATTCCTCATTTGATCATCCACAAATTATGCAAAGTTACCATGCTCAAATATCTATCAAATTTCATCCATTTTTATTGAGTCATAGCTAGGTTATACAGGTTTTTAGCTTGGAGCACTTAATCTTCATCAACACATATCAATCTTGCATCATAGGAACTAAGAAAGGGCCAATTTTCACATAAAATTGGCACTAATTCCCCCATGGGATCATGAGTTCGCAAATTTAAATTAGTATTCAATCTATTTTGTTGTTTTTGTTGTGTTCTTCATTGTTTATTTTCCTAATTTGAGTTTTTGTAAATGGATTTCATTGGGAATCCTTGTTCTTGCTTGCAATCTATAACTTAATGTGTTTGTTCTCATTGTTTTGTAGGTATTTGGATTAGGGTTCTACATTTGGCACTAGAAGGAGGGCCTACCAGAATATCAAATCATGTTTTTTGAGAAAATTCTATTGTTTTTGATGTTTTTGGTGTTTACAGCAAACAAAACCACTCACAATCCATCGTCGCCATACAAAACCACTCAAAAATTCAAAGTACACTGCTCGAATCAAACTACACCACTCAAATTAAAACTACATTGTTGGAGTCTCCAGGATCGCCATATAACTACAAAATCAAATAGAGCTACCATCACAAATGGAACCGCTTGGATTTCTTTCTTTTTCATGCAAACTTAAAATGGCCATATGGGTATGTGCAGGATCATGATGGACCAAAAAGTGGCAATATGATGAGTATGTGGCTGATGATTTTTTTTACCCAAAATTGATGAAATGAAAAGGGGTTTTAAAGGAGATTCTCAGCTTTCCACCGATATAAATTATTCTTTACTTTGAATTTAATAATTAATTATTATTCATTTTCTATTCAAATTATGACCAAAGTCTTGATTGATAGGCTGATTGAAAAAAATTTATTTTCTAAATGGTATCACACATTTGGAATCTGGTAAAAACATGTGTCACATTATATGCCTACATAATTATAGGATTAGAAAAAATAAAAAATTGAATTTCGATGAAGTTTTGACCTAAGTTAATGTGGCTTTACATACGGTAGCTCTTTAATATTTTTAAAAAGTTGTAATAAAAAATCAATATTAATTATTTACTTGGAAAAAAAAAAATACAAAAAATATGCATCACATCAAGGAATGAGTCCCCACTTATATCTAAAATCTTATAAAAAAAATATTATTATCATTTTATTGTGGTTAGGTGGTTAGACAGATCAGACATTGAAATTTCCAAATTTTCACCAAATAATTTTATTTATTTTAAAACATACCTAGTAGTTTAAAACCACATTCAATTTGTTTCCTAAAAATTCATTTTACACATTTTGAAATAATATAGATAACTTATTCAAATTTTTTATGTCAAGTTGCCTAATCCTTTGATTTTTTGAATTTTGCCACTTCATGGGCCTATTTTTTCCATGATGATCCCGCACATACCCATCTTGGTCATTTTTTTAACATTTTGAAGCTATTTTTTTGAAATGGGGTATAATTTCATAAGATATTCAATGGTGTTGGTTATTATCAAATTTTATAAAGTTAAAATTTTCAAATTTTCACTTAATGTCAAATCATAATGAAACTTGGTCTAAGTTTTAGGGTTTTTATGCTTACTCATCTATCTAACCATCATATCTTCTTGTTTCTTGATTTCATTTGACATTTGGAGCCTTTTTTGTAGGTTTTGAAGGATAAGGGACAATGGAAGTCAAATAAAAATTATTATCACATCATTGTAACAAGTGTTTTTAAACACTTTGGGAAAAAATTATAATCCCTCTTCTAAGGATTTGCTATTTTTCAAGCTTTTAGAATCTAGTAATTTTGTTTGGGCTCTAAAAATAATCTTTCAATTTTTGTTACAAAGGGTTTAAAATGAACATTAGGACTCAAATCTACTAAAGTTTGTTTTTGGGTTTAAAAATTGAACAAAACATTGTGAGAGTGTGAGTAGAGAATTATTGCATACTTTCTCTCTCTTTTTGTTGCAAACAAAGATTGATCGAGTTACAAATATTGTCTTTACTCACTTTTGTTTATCTTAGAGGGCCTGCCTTGGGGAAAAAGTACTCACCCAAGGGAATGACTCAACTGGTAACACTCTAAAGCCAAGAGTATTTCCAACCGGGATATAAATATGGGTATTGGAGTAAACGCCAATATCACGCAGTTGGCTCCGATGAGATGGATCTAAAAAGGGACTCTCATTGTATGGGTCAATCTCCATGAATAGAAAGTTTGAACTAAAACCCTTCCTTGTAGTAACCAACTAGTCCATCCAACGAGTTTATCAAAGTGGTGCATTGGAAATTAGATTCCAAGAAGTTACTTGCCATGTCCAATCTTGGTTAAAGTATAGAGGTTAAGACTTCATTCTTAATATACCTTTATACTCTTTCCTTGGTTAAAAATTGGTGTTCCAAGGCTTGCTTGCACAATCTACTAGAAGACCTTTTCACTGTCTCCTTCCCAGAACCTGATACCAATAGGTTCTTGTTAGGCTTGGATGATTAACCAAGTCCTACTCCAACTCTTCTCCAAGAGTTTTCCTCTTGTGCTTCACCCTATAAGACCAACACCATGTGAACTTGCAAACTTCTTCCCAACACCTAGAAGATTCTAAGTGCCATCATCTCACAAAACACTGAACTGCTTGCAGGGGTTTCTGAGATACTGAAATCTTGCCAAACACATCCAATTGAATACATCTTGGAGGGTCTTTAGTCTTCACTCTTACCGATCTCAAGATTTTGCTTTGAAGAGGCCTAATTCTTGTAGCCCTTACCAGTCACCTTTTTACTTTTCTTGCCCAAACTTTCCAAACAACCTAGCAAATGAACTTCACTTCCAGATACCCTTTTTGGTCCTTTAAAATATTCACAGGGTTTCAGACCCCTGTCTCCTCCATACAGTGGGCTCCTACAATCTAGGGTAAATAGGGCTAATAGGCCTAATTCCTAGGGTTACAATGAACTCTTTCCAATTTCTCACACAAATGGATTGATCAAGCCTCAATCCTTCTAGCATTCTTAGGTAAGGTATTGCCCCACCTAGAACTGTACTTGTTCTATACAGCACCTCCTTCCCCTACCTGCTCTCTTCAATCTTTGACTCTCAAACCTCTAACCGGACTTCCCAAGCTCGCCTAGGGTTTGAGTTTAGAAATACTTGCTCGACTCCCCATGACTCTTACTACTAGATATATACAAATACATGGCTCCCCTAACAAATCCATCCACTCTTAGGAAAACCCCGTGGCTAGATTTCATGGGGGAGCCATTAAAGGACTGACTGTTCAAAACAGAGATAACAAACCCTCTAGAACCTAATCTATGAATTCAAAGTACCAAATCAACTCTAAATAACTTGATTACAAAATGGAAAATGCTCAAGACTACTGTATGAACACAAATCTACTAGCAAATCAACACATCTAATTCATCTAATATCACTATCACACAAGAACATTCGGTATACACAGGAAATGCAAAATTTCTCTATTCACACAAAACAAAAACTTGATTACAATTAACTAACTGCTTGCCAACGAGCCACCACCCTTACATAGATGCCTTTGCCATGTTTCAAGGGATGTTGATCGATCCCACACTCCTAACTTTTAGGGGATCCAAGACAACTAAGTTGCATGCAACCTGACAAATGTTGTCATGCAACTTTACAACAACTTTTGCAACTTCCCATCATTGTGTCCTCTTCCTAACTTCTAGGACCTCTAACTCCTTGATTTCGAGCCATCAACTCCCTTAACTGCCTCTTGGCATCTTCTAACAATGACCATGTGTTTAGAACACATTTAAGGCTCAACACTCAAATTAACCTACTAAGCTAATTAAAGCAAAAGTTAACAACAATGATTAAACTAAGGTGACTTTAGTCCTAGTGACTAACTCACCACACACAAGCAAGACCTTCTAAGGTCCAAAATAAACACACTATCACCCTGACTTGGCTAAGGTCAGGTACAAGCCAAAATTGATAACAAACAAAATGGAGGTTAGCCTAGGTGCTCCTGCACCATCCTCCCCAAAACAAAAGATTTCAATCCATCCTTGGATTGAGTAAGTTGAGATCAATGTCCAACTTCTTGAACTCTGATTCCTTGATCCACACTGCATCAGCATCAGGTTGACCATGCCTTTTAATCATATGTTCTTCGTATTCTTTGGTCCTAGTTCTCTTATAGACCCTGGTATCCAATACACTGTCAGCTTGTTTGACTGTAGCAGAGGGCAGTTTGAGCTCCTACACATCTTGGATGAATTCATTGAGAATTTTATCCATGTCTGGTGGTGGTCCTTTGTAATGAACCAGATCTGCAATGTTAAAAACAGGGGACAGTCCACTGTCATCCGGTAGCTGCACCTTGAAAGCATTGTTTCCATATTTTGCTAGGATTGGATAGGGACCTATCCTCTTCATCTACAACTTGTGAGGGACTCCTTTCTACAGTCTAGACTTGTTTAAATGCACCATCACCAAGTCTCCAACATTGAACTACACTTCTCTTCTATGCTCATCCACCTTGGTCTTATGTTTCATGGTGTTTTCTACCAATGTTTTTCTGACTGTATCATGAATCTCCTGCATTGCATAGGAAAAATCATCAGCATATCCACTTCCCTTGAATCCATCCTTTAAGTCTCCCAGCTCATAGATTCCTCTAGGATGTAGTCCATAGACAATTTCAAAGGGACTCTTCCCTGTTGATCTAT
>VDFB02281492.1:428495306-428634159 GCA_007258455.2 Sequoia sempervirens | reverse complement strand
AAGCTGATATGAAGCATGAATTTCCCTTAGCTACTCATGTGTTTGTGTGAGCGCATATCGATCATATTTGTCTCACCTTCTTGTATTACTCACCTAGTGGACAACCAAGAGTTTCGTTGCCTCTGAGTAAGCATACATTTTTGGAAAAATATCATAGATCTAATCCACAACGTGTTGGAAAAATGGTCAACTTTTGATCAACCTCATTTTCATTTTTCACTTGCTTTTGTTTCTTTTAGTTATTGAGATTACATGCTTCTGTATCTTATTTTGCTGCATACCATACACCTTGTGTGTTTCCTTTTGTGATTTCCTTGTTTTGACGTAGGATCTTGGATCCTAGATGCTTGACCATCTCCTCAATCTTTTTTATCCTCGAGCATCAACATTGGTACACTTGGACTTCTCTTAAATGTTGGCTTTAGTGTGAGTTTGAAGCAAGTTCATCCTCAGTAAATTGGGGCCTAGATGTAAAAATGGAAAAATTACACCTTTTCCATGTTTAATTTGAGAATATGTAATGATAAATTGGACTTAATATCACCTTGATGTAGTGTTATGGTGTGTTTTACACATCCACATTAGGTTTTGGGCCCTTTTAAAGCTAAATAATCCTAATTTTTCCTTAATTTAGTGTTGTAAATTGTATTTATTTACACCTTCACATTAAATTTAGAAGGCTTGTAAACTCAATGGGCCTAATCTAGTGTCATAATGTATTGTACACATTCACGTGGTATTTTGGGCCATTCTAAGCTAAATTGACTTTATTTTTCCTTAATTTGGTGTTGTGAAATGTATTTATTTACACTATCAAATTGAATTTTGGGCCAGGATCTTCCATTTATGACCTTAATATAATCATTAATAGGCCCCTAAAACCCTATATTGTGCATCCCAAGGCATATTTCAATCAAAATCTTGATAATATCAACAAATAAACTTGATTTCTTATCAACGCGACACTTTCTCTCTCTAAAAAGGCCCTATGGGACCCATACGCCACCTTGGACATATGAATCCTACCTAGGTGGTAGCCATATGCCACATATGGCATATGAGTCCCATTTGGCATATTTTTAAGGTATTGAGCAAAAAAATTGGGTTTTAAGTTCAAATTTTATAAATTTTAGCTTGTGGGATCCAATTAATGGGATATTAAATAGATTTCCTATACAACTGAGGTCTCAAATCATTATTTCATTAATCATTCATGATATCAAGTCAAGCACTTAAGTGTTAAGCATTTCAAGACTTTACAAGATCATCAAGAGAGCATTCAAGATCATTTCTAAGGAATTCAAGGGTAGAATTCTTCATCAAGTATTGCAACAATTCAAGATCCATAATCATGTCAAGATCTCAAATATCAAGCATGTTATTGAGCTAGTGTTGTGATGTTGCATTCAAGAACCAAATTCAAGCATTGTTCTACACTTATATGAAGATCTAGATCTGCATCCTTCATGGCCATTTCATGTTAGATTGCAGATTTAAAAAGAATCACTTACAAGGAATCATTCAAGGTATCATTGTTCATGTTTCATATTTCATGTCCTTTTGTCATTGTTTCATAATTTGGTTTAATTACTTAAATGGGGTTTGACAAAGGAAAACCCTTATTCACTGACTATCAACAAGTTTTTCTCCTCTTTACTTGTGTGAATGTAGATCTAGTGTCTTGGAGCATGAAGGATCTTTGAAGATTAGGTTACAAGATTGGAGAAAGTTTTTGGAGTTGTCCCCTTACTTGCAAGGTTTATATCTTCACAAAAAGGTCATCTAGAGGTCTTAAATCGGGATTTTAGATCAGGAAACCAATTGGGAATGACAACGCAGACATTGAAGACCAAATTCAGACATTGAAGTTCCAAAAAAATCATACGCTAGTCCTGGCATATGAGTCTCAATTTAGGTCATTTTTTAGAATTTTCTAGTTGTGTATACCCTTTTTCCAAAATATGTTTCATACCAAAAACCCTAATCTAGGACTGATACACCCAGACTACCGTATGAGTCCTAGTGTGCCAATTTTTTTTCTTTTTCAGATTTGCAAAACTTCATTTAGCCTCCTTTAGGTTTCTAGGTTCTCCTCTATAATTTTCTAGTTTGTTGTTCTGATTTTTGTACATTTATAGTTCATTTAGTGAAGTTTCTTGCATCATTAAGTTCAATCACTAGATATTGCATTTCATACACATTTTACAAGCCCTTTCTTGGTGGCAAGCCCCTCATTCAGCCCCAATACATATCTAAACATACGCTAGGACACATTTCTAGTAGATCTCTTGCCTCTATTCCACTCTTGGGATGAGATCTCTAGGGCATCCTTGAATTTTGAGCATATAAATTTTGTTGTCCTAGGTTAGACTAAACCCTATTGATGAGAAAATTCTATCCTATAGTATCATGGACAAAGAGGAATATAATCCTATAATATGAAAACCAAAATCACTTCCTTTGGGAGATAGAATCAATATACCGATGGATACCAAAAATAAGGAGAAATTAATTCAAGTAGGGAAGTGCCTTGATGAAGATGACAAAGAAGATCATGCAACCTTCATGAATTTCCTTAACTCTTTACTTGTACTTACTCAAACATGCTAGTAATTGATGCTAAGATTGTAACACATAACGCAGTCCTTTTAGAAGATGCTAAACCAGTGTGACAAATAATACAGAAGATGAATCCAAAGATAGATTTATTAGTTAAGATCAAAATTGAGAAACTTCTTGAAGTAGGATTTATCCAACCTATTGATTATTCTTTGTGGATCTTGAATATTGTCATAGTTATGAAAACTTACAATTGTATTAGTATGTGTACAAACTTTAGGGATTAAAATAAAGAATCTTCAAAATATGACTTTCCCCTTTCTAATATTGACATGATAGTAGACTCGACAGTGGGACATGCTTTGTTGTCATTCATTGATGGATTTTCCAGATATAATAAAATATTTTTCAATCCTCAAGATCAATACAAAACCCCTTTTACATCTGCTTGGGGAACATTTTTTTGGGTAATCATTCCTTTTGGATTGAAAAATGTAGGGGCCACATATCAATGAGTAATGCCATCAGGTGATCCTACAAAGTTGGTTTACAATTTCTGGGAGGATCTATTTTCTGTTGAAATCACATAAAATTTAATGATTTAAGCCTTAAAAGGTTCCATTTAAACAATTCCAATTGAAGACTATTTGATCAAACTACCTTAAATCAAACCCCCTTCGATAGAACCCTACTAGTTTTAAAACATACCTATAATGGAGTGTCCTTTACACCTATCAAAATGCTGATAAAAAACCACCTTTGATTTACCTTTTGGGGGATCAAATGAATTAATTTAAAATTTATTTTTTGTACAAGTATGTAATCCTTATTATAGGCTTCCCAAAATGTATAATTTTAAATAAATGTAATTTTTTTATTATATTTATGTTTTATTTCTCATGAATGTAGGTTTTTCACTAAAAAATCAAGCTCTTTGTTCTGCACATGTGGAAAAATAGCATATTATCAAAAAAAAAAGTTAAAAATATTAGTGCACCAGATATTGAAGTCCTTGATCCAACAAATAAAATAAAATTGAATTTTGATACATACAAAAAAAGTTACGCATTATACAATCGTGTTGTGTTTGAATTATAATTGATTTGAATTCAAAACTTGATTAAAGAAAAATATTCAATAAAACTATATGAACCAAGTGGAAGCACTAGATATTATAGTTACAAATATAAATTTGAACGAATTAGAATTTTATGCTTCATGGAAAAAAAGTTATGCGCTATACGGCGAGCATCACTTTTTAAAATTGTTGTTTTCTAAAAAAAACTAGTTTTCAAGGGAGATGGAAAAAGAAGTACAATATGATTCAAAAAAATTTGAAACAAATATATTTAGAATATATAGAAAAAATTTCATGAAACTCTAGTTTGCATCAGGTCCAAATTCCTTACAGTTTAGCCACTATAGGTGCTTGAAAGTGAAGATTTAGTTAAAAAAAATTATTTCATTGTCCAGTTTGGCCAAAAATTATAAACCACTATTGTGGGATCACCCAATTGATATTTCATGATTACATACATAAGATTTTGGAAGATTATGTTGATGAAATTCTAGCCAAATATTTAACTCGAAAAGACCAAGTATAGGTTCTTCATAAAATATTTGAGTGAATGTGAAAGTACAACATGAGATTGAATCCAAAAAAGTGTCTTTGGTATAGATAGTGGAAATATTCTAGGTTTTATCATATCTCAAAAGGGCATTGAGGTGGGCACAAAGAAAATTGATTCTATTATTAGCATGCCACTTCCTAGAAACATCTCTCAATTACGTACGTTACAAGGAATAATTTAGGCTATTCATTGCTTTGTAGCTTCCCTAGCAGATCAAACATTACCAGTCATGCAACTCCTTAAGAAAGATGTTTAGTTTAATTGGAATGAGGATTCTAAATAGTCCCTTGAGAGTTTTGAATATTTCCTTGTTACTGTAGACAAATAAAATATACAAATTTATATTGCACACTCGATCCCGATCTACTAATATCGTTTCATTCTAAATTATCCCTCTGTCTAACCATTTAATTGAATAGCCTTATTTGATTAAATTCATAATAAGTCCCCTTTTAATTAAATAAATCCCTCAATTTAATTAAATCATTTTCTTTGTGTAATTAGTTAGGTCATTTCATCTTCCTATCTTTATTTAATTAAATAATCCATATTATTTGATTAAATTTCTAAAGTTCATCTAATTAAATTAAATAAATCAAACATTTATCTAATTTAATCTAACATCACCCCTTCTGGTTAAATAAATCAAAATATTTATTTAACTAAGTCTTAATCATTTTCATCTCTTTTTGATTTATTTCAATCCTAAAATCTAAATCAAATGGTCAAATCAGCTAAATCTCCCCTTAAATTAATCAAATCCTGATTAATTTAATCCTAATCACTCAAATCCTCTAGATTTTGCAACTTGCACATGAAAATCAATTTAACTATTTTATAGATTACCTATTTTCATTCAAAAAAGGCATCCAAGTGGGAATATTCCTCAAATTTGAAATCTCCCCCCAAAATGACTTGTCCATCCAACAAAGAATTTAAAGCTCTTACATTGTCTTTTACATGTCTCCCACTTGGAATTTAACTCATCTTTCATCCCCCCTAAACATGTCATTTCATCAAATCCAAATTTCAAACTTGCACATTGATCAAAATGTGCTCAAGCTTCCTCCATTCACAAGTTGACAAGTGGCATCTTGCCATTGGTTGAATGTTAGTCCCACATTGCTCTATTTTGGACATTCATCCATCTTAGCATTCTATAAATAAGAGGCTAAATTCCTCATTTGATCATCCACAAATTATGCAAAGTTACCATGCTCAAATATCTATCAAATTTCATCCATTTTTATTGAGTCATAGCTAGGTTATACAGGTTTTTAGCTTGGAGCACTTAATCTTCATCAACACATATCAATCTTGCATCATAGGAACTAAGAAAGGGCCAATTTTCACATAAAATTGGCACTAATTCCCCCATGGGATCATGAGTTCGCAAATTTAAATTAGTATTCAATCTATTTTGTTGTTTTTGTTGTGTTCTTCATTGTTTATTTTCCTAATTTGAGTTTTTGTAAATGGATTTCATTGGGAATCCTTGTTCTTGCTTGCAATCTATAACTTAATGTGTTTGTTCTCATTGTTTTGTAGGTATTTGGATTAGGGTTCTACATTTGGCACTAGAAGGAGGGCCTACCAGAATATCAAATCATGTTTTTTGAGAAAATTCTATTGTTTTTGATGTTTTTGGTGTTTACAGCAAACAAAACCACTCACAATCCATCGTCGCCATACAAAACCACTCAAAAATTCAAAGTACACTGCTCGAATCAAACTACACCACTCAAATTAAAACTACATTGTTGGAGTCTCCAGGATCGCCATATAACTACAAAATCAAATAGAGCTACCATCACAAATGGAACCGCTTGGATTTCTTTCTTTTTCATGCAAACTTAAAATGGCCATATGGGTATGTGCAGGATCATGATGGACCAAAAAGTGGCAATATGATGAGTATGTGGCTGATGATTTTTTTTACCCAAAATTGATGAAATGAAAAGGGGTTTTAAAGGAGATTCTCAGCTTTCCACCGATATAAATTATTCTTTACTTTGAATTTAATAATTAATTATTATTCATTTTCTATTCAAATTATGACCAAAGTCTTGATTGATAGGCTGATTGAAAAAAATCTATTGCTTTCAATCAGTATCACATTTTTTGAATCCAAAACATGCATCACATTATATGCTTCACATACTATAGGATTAAAAAAAGAAAAATTGAATTTCATGAATTTTTGAACAAGTTAATGTGGTCAAACATACGAGTTTTAATATTTCTTAAAAAGTTGTAATAAAAAATTCATAATTAATTATTTACTTGGAAAAAAATATAAAAAAATATGCATCACATCAATGAATGAGTCCTCTACTTATATCTAAAATCTTATAAAAAATATTATCATTTTATTGTGGTTAGGGTGTCTCATTAATCTACTTCTTTATTTTCCCTAAAATTTAAGCACCATCAGAGATTGAAATTTCAAATTTTCACCAAATAATTTTTTATTTATTTTAAACATACCTAGTAGTTTAGAAACTACATTCAATTTGCTTCAAATTCTATTCTTTACACATTTTTGAAATAATATAGATAACTTATTCAAATTTTTATGTCAAGTTGCCTAACTTTGATTTTTTTGAATTTTTTGCCACTTAAGGGCCTGTTTTTTCCATGATGATCCTGCACATACCCATATCTTGGCCATTTTTTGGTCATTTTCGAAGCTTTTTTTTTTAAATGGGGTATAATTTCATAAGATATTCAATGGTGTTGGTTATTATCAAATTTTATAAAGTTAAAATTTTCAAATTTTCACTTAATGTCAAATCATAATGAAACTTGGTCTAAGTTTTAGGGTTTTTATGCTTACTCATCTATCTAACCATCATATCTTCTTGTTTCTTGATTTCATTTGACATTTGGAGCCTTTTTTGTAGGTTTTGAAGGATAAGGGACAATGGAAGTCAAATAAAAATTATTATCACATCATTGTAACAAGTGTTTTTAAACACTTTGGGAAAAAATTATAATCCCTCTTCTAAGGATTTGCTATTTTTCAAGCTTTTAGAATCTAGTAATTTTGTTTGGGCTCTAAAAATAATCTTTCAATTTTTGTTACAAAGGGTTTAAAATGAACATTAGGACTCAAATCTACTAAAGTTTGTTTTTGGGTTTAAAAATTGAACAAAACATTGTGAGAGTGTGAGTAGAGAATTATTGCATACTTTCTCTCTCTTTTTGTTGCAAACAAAGATTGATCGAGTTACAAATATTGTCTTTACTCACTTTTGTTTATCTTAGAGGGCCTGCCTTGGGGAAAAAGTACTCACCCAAGGGAATGACTCAACTGGTAACACTCTAAAGCCAAGAGTATTTCCAACCGGGATATAAATATGGGTATTGGAGTAAACGCCAATATCACGCAGTTGGCTCCGATGAGATGGATCTAAAAAGGGACTCTCATTGTATGGGTCAATCTCCATGAATAGAAAGTTTGAACTAAAACCCTTCCTTGTAGTAACCAACTAGTCCATCCAACGAGTTTATCAAAGTGGTGCATTGGAAATTAGATTCCAAGAAGTTACTTGCCATGTCCAATCTTGGTTAAAGTATAGAGGTTAAGACTTCATTCTTAATATACCTTTATACTCTTTCCTTGGTTGCATGTAAAATAATCTCTTCTACTATGAAGGGCATGAGGCAAATCCACCAAGAAAAACGTACCAATTGAGCTAGGATGTTATATTGCTTATGAGTCAAAATACTTTGCTTGTTTGAAAACATTTTGAAACAAACACTTAACATCCTCATCAAAATTTCAAACCCTTTAGGAGGAAAATACAATTGACCAAATTCATGTGTTATTTCTTTCCCTTGGGATTCACATCCTTAGAGGTCTCTAAACACTTGAACTTACATCTCAATTTTTCTACTAAAGATTAACAATAGGTAACCCTTTCCTTGGATTCATCAAATTTCCACATAACATAATTTGTGGGATTTGAAGAAATTAGGACATTGGACATCTAGTATGGAAAGCCTAATCAAAGAAGTGTTTGTGGTAAAAGCAATTCACTAATCAAGATGAAATCAATTGAACCCCACACATGTGCTTGTTTATCTTTTTATTGTCTTTCAAGAAAACATTGGTCTTTTCATTTGAATTACTCTTAGAGAAAGGCATGTTCTTCACTATCTTGGTCTCATAAACAAGTCCTTCTTAGGTTCATTTAGGATCAAAATCAAACACTTCATCCATTTCAAACATTTATCATCCCATCCCACAAGCAACTTTGTAGCTTTGGAAACATCATTATCTAGATTTGAGTACATCCTTAAACCAAATCAAAAATCACCTTGTTTAATTATGAGTATGGGAATGCATCCTTTCTCATACCTCTAGTTAAATTAGCACACCTATGAACAAGTTTATCCTAAAGATCACATCCAACATCTTAGGGTTTAAAAGTTCATTATCTAATCAAAACCAATCAAAATCAAATCCTAAAGTCTAGCATTGATCCAAAGTTCCTAAGAAAAACAACACCCATATCATTCACCCTTTTCATCCTTCATCTCATCATTGGTCCTAAACACCTTAGAGGTCACTTTTGCAACAAAGTAAAAAAAAAGAACATGGAATATAAACTTGATCCATACATAATAAGCGATCTAAACCAACCAAATTATCAAAGCCTCACAATGCCAATTGATTTTCAAAACTCACATTTATACAATCCATACATGGGATCATTATCTCCTACAAACCTCAATGGTACAACAAATGTGAGTATGCCTAGTCAAAATTTTGGAACACCTTTCCCAATGGTAGATTTAAACCCAAGTCCAAACCTACAAATCTATCAACCAAACACTCAATGCATGAGCCTTCAAACAAATAACATCATCCCATCAAATTCCTACATGCCAAATGTTAATGTACTAAGTACAACTTTACAAAACATGAACATTTTGAATCCAAACTTGGTAAACTTTGGGATGGATATGTGTGCAAATCATACTAATATTGTTCAAAGTCAAAATAAGATGTTAATGACTCGAATTCAAGGTAAGACCATGCAAAATAAAAGTTACCTAAACTAAGGAAATGTGATTCCCAACATCAACAATGTTCAATTTCAACCCATAATGCCAAATCTAAACATCATCCCAAGTCAGAACATTGACCAAAATCAATTTCTCCATGATACCATGCAAACACCACAAGTGTACATCCCAAATATAATTGAACAAAAGCCAAATCAAGGGATTGAAATTAAAAATCAAGATCAAATTTTTCTAGAGCAACTTGCTTCACATGCCAAACTAATTGAATTATTGAGGCAAGAGATATCTTCACTCCAAAATCGATACACTCTTCCATTGGTTAAACCATGTCATCAAAGCATTGAGTTGTGTCCACAACCAAATCAAGAACAAAATCTCAAATTTCAAGAGGTTAGATATCAAGATCAAGATCAACAACAAACCAAGTTACCCCATCTCGAAGATCAATCTCCATATTTTAAAGATCAATCACCACATCTCCAAAATCAACCAGCACAAGGTCAAATCAAAGTGAAAATCTCACAAAATAACAAATGAAAATACACACCACTTGGGAGACCAATCAAATCAGTCCTACAACAATTGGTACAAGAAAATATCATCAAGCTCCCCATCTATGGGAATTATCAAGAACCCCTAGTTAAACTACCAGGGTATAATGAGGAGCACCATTGTGATTCCCACAAAACAAAGGGAAGCACAACATCAAGTTGTATTCGACTCAAAAAACTCATCCAAGACCTAATTGATCAAAAGATAATCACTATTGGGGACAATTATAGCATTGGTAATCTCTCCACCATAAATTTTGAGAATAGGGAACAAGATCAATCCACCACTAAGCACCTTAAAGTTGTGTATACTTCATCCAATGATCAAATGAACATATGTCAAGAGTCACTTTTCAATCATGATCAAAGTCCACCAACCACCAATGATCGAATCAAAGAAATGTCAACATCACTTGACCCTATGGATAAAGACATTCATAGTATCTCTATTGCAATTGTTGAAAACAATGTTCAATACCTATTCATCAATGAGCACATTGAAGATGTTTTTACCCCATCCGATGATTAACTCACCATACATCAAGAGCCAATTTTTAGTGATCTATTTCAAGGATTGTTAGGATTATTTGATCATATTAACATAATGCACGATCCTTTGACCTATGATCATGTTTAAAATGTCTCTACATCACCTTATGAGTTAGAGGACATATCTCAAGAATTCATTCCAAAGCATGATCAACATCTTTCACCAAAGTCTAGTAGTGGTCCTTCCCAAGACATGTTGACCTCCTTTGACCTCATGGTTAGAGATACTGAAGGAATCCTCAACTTGACACTTGATCCAAGTCCACTCAAAGATCAATAGGATATTGATCCATTCCCCATGCCTAATGATGACATCCAAGAACCTTTTCTAAGCAATCCATCCTTTGAAACTAACTCATGTCAAGAACTTGATCCAAAGCATGTTGAAAGCAACTCCAAAAACATTCAAAATCAAGAATTTGTATCTCCAAGATACTACAATGATCTAATGGACACTCGCCTATCTATGCAAGATACACATACTCCTCCATCTACCCATGATATGCTTTCTATGGATGGACACATAGATGATCTTCATTTAGAAAAAGATAATTTTATTCCTGACATTATTACACAAAAAGAGTAGGTTATTGATTCATACAATCAAACAGAGTTTTCAACATCAGGATCAGATATATCCAAAATCTATACTGAAGACATCATGTATGAAGATATCCAACATTATCCACTAAAGGAATCAGGTTAGATAGATTAGGATATTCTAGAGTTAGCAGAGTAGCAAATTCCAATAACATCTGTAGACACGTGAAATTCACATCATGCATTTGAATAGGTCATATTCATCCATTTGGAAAATAAATCAAGTTTATTTATCAATCTCCTAAAGTCATCAGTTTAAATCAAATAAATCAACTTGATCCCATCACCCTCCTTTTAATTAAATAAATCAAGCCTTTTATTTAATTAAATACCAAATGCATCTTCCATCCTTCTTGATTTAAATAAATCAAATATTTAAGTCATAAAAGTCAAAACACCCTAATCATCATCCTAGCTAATTAATCCTGATTAAATCTTATCTAATGCATGTCACATCCTAACCACTTGCATTCTCTAGATTTGTCCACTTGCACATACAATTGCATTTAATTGATTTATCAAAATCTTTATTTTCAACTTGGCATAAAGGGAGAATATTCTCCAAGTTTGAATCTCCCCCCAAGTGGACATGTACACCCAACAGAGCATTTATGAGGCCTTACATGTCTCTTACATGTCCCCTTCCAAAGGTCAAACTCAACATTCATTGCACAAATTCAAATTCAAATTTCCTTGTCTTGGGCACATTTCCCAAATCTTCCACATGCATCACCACTCACAGGATGACAAGTGGCCTTCTTTCATTTGTCCATTCTTAGTTCCACATCCTCCATGTTTGGCACACTTAGCATTTGAAAATCCTTAAATAGAGGCTTCATCCTCAAGTAAATCCTCCACATCTTTCATGCAAGGTTACTCTCTTGGTATGAGAACTAATCTTGCTCTTCATCATATTGGAATTTGCATCATTTTAAGCTTTGATCAAGGATTGGGAAAGGGTCATTTGCACATTTGACACCAATCAACTATGGAATAGGGATTTTGTTTGTGCAAAGGATTTGCAACATTGGAGCATGAAAAACAATCTTGGATGAAACTTGGAGGAAATTTGAGCATTAAACTGGGAGTTTATAGAGCATTTTTTAATGCTTGGAGCCTCCATTTACTGCTTTAATTTTCTATTTTAGGTCAACTACATCATTAATTTTTTATTTTTTTCAAAGTTGGATTAAAATTTGAACACTAGAAACTGACTAGACATTGTCTTTTGGGCTCAAATTGAACAAAGAAAATTTCACACTTCATCTTGGTGCTTTAAAATGAGCTCATCAATTGCTTTGAGGCTAAAACAAACAAATGTCTGATTTGTGTGATTTTTTCTTTGGTGCATTTTTAGTGTGTATCCTCTCCCCCTGCACTTCATGCGATCTAGGGTGCAAGAGAAACACTCAAAATGCATTTTATTGCTTTAAGTGACCTTTAGAGGGGCCTTCCTAAGAGACACATCTGAAAGGAGAACTCGAAGGTGACTCCAACCAGTTTTTCATTTGGGCCGGTATACAAATGGATAAGACTAAACTGTCAAGTCCTCATGGTATGTAGGCCTTAGCCGTACAGTGTCTTTTACAATAGGGTACTACCGTAAAACGTATAAGATCCCCTAGTAGGATTGATTAAATCCTTTAGTGGCTTGCTGGATGCTTGCAAGGTGCCATGTCCCTGATGTTGTCATTAAGAACCTTGTTTGTAGTTGCCAACTAGTCCATCCAATGAGTTTATCAAAGTGGTGCATTGGAACTTAGATTCCAAGAAGTTACTTGCCATGTCTGATCTTAGTTAGAATATAGAGGTTAAGAGTTCATTCTTAACATACCTTTATATTTTATCCTTGGTTGCATGTAAAATTATCTCTTCTACTACAAAGGGCATTAGGAAAGCCCACCAAGAAAAACGTACCAATTGAGCTAGGATGTTACATTGCTTGTTTGAAAACACAATGCGTTTATCAAAAACATTGGAAAACCAACATTCAACATCATCATCAAAATTTCAAACCCCTTAGTTAGAGCAAATAACTTTGACAAAACCCAAGAACTATTGCTTACCCTAGGGATTATTTCCTTAGAGGTTTCTAAGTAATTGGGTTTACATCTTAATTTTCTCTTACAAAGGTCAACATTAGGCAACATTTGCCTTGATCTCCTCGATTTCCACATAATGCACTTTGTGGGATGAAAGGGAATTTGGACATTGGACATTTAGTTGAAAAATAATCAAGAGTGTGTTTGTGGTAAAAAGAATCCATTAAGCAAATATTAAATCAATTGGACCCCACATATGTGCTTGGCAATTTTTTGGTCATATGGTTTTCATGTAAACATTGGTCTTTTGATTTTGAATTACTCTTAGAGAAAGGCATGTTCTTCATTATATTGGCCTAGTAAACAAGTCTTTCGTAGGTTCACTTAGGAGCAAATCAAACATTTCATCCATCCAAACATTTATCAAAATCCATCCCACCAAACAACTTTAGAGCTTTGGAAACATTATTCTAGACTTAGGTAAATCATCAAAATCAAAATAACCTTGTTTAGTTAGGTGTATGGGAATGCATCCTTTCTCACACATTTTATTGAATTAGCAGTCCTTTGAACAAATCCATCCTAAGATCACATCCAACATTTTAGGGTTTACAAGTTCATTATCCAAATCAAACCCTAAGTCTAGCATTAATCCAAGGTCCCTAAACGTTCAACATCCACATCATTAACACCTTTCATCCTTCATCTCATCATTAGTCCTAATAACCTTAGAGGTCACTTTTGCAACAAGGTCAAAACACAAGAGGAACATGGAATACAAACTTGATCCATACATCATAAGTAACCAAAATCAATTGAAATTTCAAAGCCTTACAACACCAATCGATTATCAACACTCACATCTATACAATCCATACATGGGATCATTACCTTCTACAAAATTTAATGGTACAAGTGTGAGTATGCCCAATCAAGAGTTTGGAACACCTTTTCTGATGGTAGATCTAAATCTAAACCTACAAGTTTTTCAACTGAACAATCAAAGCATGACCCTTCAAATGAACAATGTCATCCCACCAAATCCCTACAAGCCAAATGAGAATCTACCAGGTACAAGATTTCAAAACATGAATCTAGCAAACTTTGGGATGGATAAATTTGCAAATCATACGAGTATTCCAAACATGAACAAAGGTCAATTTCAACCTATCATGCCAAATCTGAGTGTCATCCCAAATCAAAACATTGTCCAAAATCAAACACAAGTACACACTCCAAATATGCATGAACAAAAACCAAATCAACTATATCGAGGGAGTCAAGATCAAAATCAAGAAAAAAATTGGCTAGATCAAATTGTGACACTTACCAAAATAGTTGATTCATTACGCTAAGAGGAATCTCCACCATCATTACCCATATCAACATCATTCCTTGGTTTAGGGCTTCCCCCTTTACCTAGCACCAATCACTCCATCCAAATCAATCCACCTAACACCAATCAAGCCATTACATCAAATCCTTTGAGTATACTATCGACATCGCACCAACATATGGTATTCAATCAAGCAACAATGTTGATCCCAAATCAAAACATGGTCTCCCAAGGGCCTATCACCTCAGTCATTCCAACCATCCTCATCACTTCGATCATTCCAAACACCACTCTCACACCCATCATATTTCAACCCCTCACTACCATGATCACTCCAAGCGTATCTCAACCACTCATCACTACATCCAACATGATTCCAAATCTACCACCACCCCCACCACCACCAACTTCCACCACATCAAGCCAATACAACGCGACATTACAAGCTACTTTTCAAAGGGGATTCCAATAATATCTAGCCACGCAACAAGCAACAAAAGCTTAACAAGTGCAACAATCCTCCCAAGTTCCACAAGCCACTCAAGCTACCCAACAAACACAAGCACAAACACAAAAAATGACAACTTTTGAGAAAAATGATCAAGATCAATCCACCACTGAAACTATGTCTACTTCATCCAATGATCAAGTCAACATATGTTAAGAGCCACTTTTCAATCATGATCAAAATATACCAACCAACAATGATCCAATTCAAGAAACATCAACATCATTTGACCTTATGGTTGAAAACATTGGAAATCCCTTCATCACAACTATTCAGAGCAATGGTCAAGATCTATCCATCAAAGAGCACATTGAAGATGTTTCCACCCCATTCGATGATCAACTCACCATACGTCAAGAGCCACTTTTTAATGATTTATTTCAAGGAGTGTTAGGATTATTTGATCCTATTGACATAATGCATGACTTATTGACCAATGATCATGATGAAAATGTCTCTACATCACCTAATGAGTTAGAGGACATATCTCAAGAATTTATTCAAAAGAAAGATCAAAATCCTCCACTAAGGTTTAGCAATGGTCCTTTCAAAGATATGTTGACCCCCTTTGACCTCATGGTTACAGAGACTAAACGAACCCTGAACTTGACACTTTAGGATATTGAACCACTTACCATGTCTAAAAACTACATGCAAGAACCCTTTGTAAGAAATTCATCCTTTGAAATTGACCCATGCCAAGAACTTGATCCAAAGCATGTCGAAAGCAACCCTGAAATCATTCAAGATCAATAATTTGTATCTTCAAGATACGACAATAATATAATGGATACTCTCTTATCTATGCATGATGATCATATCCATATAGGACATACTCCTCCATCTACCTATGAGATGCTTTCTATGGATGGACACATTGATGATCCTCATTCAGAACAGGATCCCTTTAGTCCTGACATTATTACACACAAAGAGTAGATTATTGATTCCTATAGTCAAATGGAGTTATCAACATCAGGATCAGATATATCCCAAACTCAAATTGAGGAAATCATGAATAAAGATATCAAACATTATCCACTCAAGGAAATAAGTCGAACAGAACAATATAATCCAAAGTTAGTAGAGCAAAAAATTGAAACAACATCATCTACAGTGGTCATTTATCAAAGAATGCACTCTAAACAAGAGCTCGTAGAACAAGTAGAATCAAAGCATTAAGGTACTACTTCTACCATACTGGGGGAAACTTCATCTCAAGAAAATGTCAACATAGGGAGCATGAAGAATCCTTATGATGAAACCGATGTCAATACTACAACCAACCATGTCATGAATCTTCGTCCACCCATCACCCCATCCACAAATTGGGACCAACATCAAAAGAAAAATTTGAATCAAAGTACAAAGAACATTATCAAACCAAAAGAAGCTGAGAAGCATAATGGATAAATAAAATACATATGGATACCAAAGAATACAAAGACAGATCATCCCTATCAAACTCCATTAGTCAAAGAAATTTTGGGGCAAAATAAAAAAGGGAAAAATATTCATCAAAGATGTCCACAAAAGCAAAAGCAATCTTTTGAAGTGATGTACAAAGTATATCAAACTATTGGTCCTAATTCCATGCACACTTTTTTATCCACCCATCATTGCTCATCTTCCCAAGTTTGGAGAGTCAAAGGTTCCAAACTGTCAACCAATCCATCTCTTATCCCTAAACACACTCCATCCATGCCTCCATGCATGATATCCAATTCTCAAATTGACCATGTCTTGGCAATGACCCTTCATCATAAGGATTTTGAAGGCACTCTATCGCGATGTGCGCACAAAGACATAGTTAATTCCTGTATCAACGAAGCAGATCAAGAATCTCAAAAGTTGCATTCAAGTGCACATATCTTAGCAAAGAAACTTCTTCAAGCAAGATATCAATGGCACATTATGATAGGGGCATCTACATCAACAAAACCTTGTGGTTTAGCATGAGCTTTAAATCCTTCAGAAAAATCAAAAAAAAGCAAAAAATATGAAAATTCAAAAAAATTAGAAAAGGGATTGAAAATAGTAAAGAAAAAAATCATCCTCTAGTGAAAACCGCATGGCAGCACTTTGGGAAAGACCATGACAAAAACCTACAAAACAGGCATCATATGTAGAATCGAGCACCTGCATGTGCTAATTCAGTTGAAAGCATCTCATCCCATCCATAATAAATCAAGCATTCCATCCATCTCAGCTATAATAAATCCACTCATCCAAACACCATTTATCCAATCCATTTTCATCCATCTTCATCCATAGTACAAATTATCTTGATCTTGATGAAAGTTTGGGGCACACTGTATGCTTGATTACAATAAAAATCTTGATATGGGTCAGTTTCATTGATCCTATCATATCCAACATTATCTAAGCCATGAAGCATTATCCAATAAAGCATTCCTCCATTCGGACACCTTATCTTATCACAAGATAATCCATATCCCTCCATCCACACACTTATCCACCCATCGCATTCCATGCATTGCTAGACATAGGGGGCAGATATTGGCATCTTGCTTCGAGAATAAATCTTGATCTATATCCTCCAATTTATGTGGTGATCCGAACATTAGAAAATGTGAAACCAAATTGGTCAAAACATTTGCAATCCAAAATCCAAATCACTAGCCCATGGAATATTTTGACAAACAAACATTCCTTTTTAAAGCTTTATCTTTCATCGAACATCAATCCAAATAATCACTATCAGTTACATCTAAGTTGCATGTCAAATTCCACATCAAATAAACATCTTTTGTTTCAAACCAAGCTTCATCAATCATGATCAATCAAATCCAATCCAAAAATCATCATCTTGGGATATCTATCATTATGTTTCTTAACACTATCCTTGCATTGTTGTGCATCCTCAACAATGTTATCATCATCAACCTTGATCAATCAAATCCTTGCATTGTTGTGTATCCTCAACAATGTTATCATCATCATCAATTCACCAATTAGATCAATCAACCTTAGCTTGGTTTTCAACAAAATCCCAAGCAGAGTACTGATATCGTCACACATTTCCATATCCAAATCATCAAAATCATGCGAAAATCCCAAAACATTAGAAAATCAGAAAAATATCAAAAACAATTGAATCCAAACTACGTCGTCTCTAAGCTTAAACGTAGGCAAGGCTCATCTTTGATTAGCCCCTGAAACATCAAAATCCAAAAACATTCAAAAGACACAAAACCCCAAAAACATCAAAAAAGATCAAAAATCAAAACATTTGTAAAATCGAAAAACACCAAAAATAGCCTCAAAACATTTCAAAATGTCAAAAACATCCAAATATTTGAAAAAATCCATCTGCCTCATCTTGCTTTCACCTGCAATAATCAATCATCCATAATAAACTAATCATCACCTTCATCCTTTGGAAACACAAACAAAAACAATCACAACAATTAGCAGAAGCAAGCTTCAATCGTAAAATCAAAACTGAAGCAACCAACTATCAAATACAAAATCAAACTCTTGATCATTTTCAAACATTTCAGCCCACTTTATAACAACAGCCTATCAATCAACATATGAAACCATCATCATCCTATACAATGCATTTCCTAGGATATATCATTCTGACAATGGGCATCATTTTGGATATCACTTGGATTCTTATCCT
This sequence comes from Sequoia sempervirens, assembly GCA_007258455.2. Classification (NCBI taxonomy): domain Eukaryota; kingdom Viridiplantae; phylum Streptophyta; class Pinopsida; order Cupressales; family Cupressaceae; genus Sequoia; species Sequoia sempervirens. Next base: position 428,615,700 of record VDFB02281492.1, on the reverse strand, counting down.
ATCAAAACACATCCCTTTGGATAGAGATATGAAGAACATTGACTTTTTTGCATACTTGATCTTTTCTTTTGATTTATCTTATTGTGCTCACTCCAAGGACCTCTCGATGATATCTGAACAAAGGATTTAGAGAGATAGGAATGGGGAAAAGATCATTATCTTTTGTTTGTTGTGCTTGTTGGACATTCTTGTAAAATAACTTGGTGAATACTTGCTTTGTTAGGTATGTCCTAGCAAAGTTTCTATATGTCAAGTGTGAAAAAGAATACTCCTATATGTTTGTTGAGTCAAAGTCCATCACACTAGGTACAATGCCATCCTGGTTCTTTATACCTTGATGCATCGTATCTACATGTGTAATCAAACATAAGGTAAGTGGTCCTTTTAAAATCCCAATCCTTGATAAGCAAATCATCATCATCATCATTTATCATCATCGTCATCTTCATCATCTCTAATAAAGTCTTGTCAGATCATGGAATTGTGGGATCCTCTTGTCATCTTCTCATTTCCACACTAACATCATCATCACCAATGCATCCATCATGCATCCATCCTCCATCCACAAACCGTCAGCATACCACATCTCATTCATATCATACATAATAGGAAACATCAATCATTTCACATGCATTGCATTTGTATCATCATCATAATATAGATCTATTAGTCTAATTATTTGCATAAATCATTTGTTGCCTAATCATAGCATATCACATCATCCATCTCATCAATCTCACATCATATCATCATTTAAGTTGTTTAGGATAATATAGATTTGTTATTCTAAGTATCTTAAAACCATCTCATTTGCATCATCATCCATGACCATCCATTTTGAACCTCTTTATCGTGAGATCAACCATCAAATTGAATCTTTTCGCTTGATTTCTCGAGGGGGTTGTGTACCAGTGTACTTTCTACTGGGGCATCCAAAAAATCAGAAAATTTTTGAATTTTGATTGTGGCAAGTTTATTCTTTGAACCAACACAACAAGTACATTGCTTTAAAGAGGGGAAAAATGTAGACAAGTGAAATTGACATCATGCATTCAAATAGGTCATATTCATCCATTTGGAAAATAAATCAAGTTTATTTATCAATCTCCTAAAGTCATCAATTTAAATCAAATAAATCAACTTGATCCCATCACCCTCCTTTTAATTAAATAAATCAAGCCTTTTATTTAATTAAATACCAAATGCATCTTCCATCCTTCTTGATTTAAATAAATCAAATATTTAAGTCATAAAAGTATAAACACCCTAATCATCATCCTAGCTAATTAATCTTGATTAAATCTAATCTAATGCATGTCACATCCTAACCACTTGCATTCTCTAGATTTGGCCACTTGCACATAAAATTGCATTTAATTGATTTATCAAAATCTTTATTTTCAACTTGGCATAAAGGTAGAATATTCTCCAAGTTTGAATCTCCCCCCAAGTAGACATGTACACCCAATAGAGCATTTATGAGGCCTTACATGTCTCTTACATGTTCCCATCCAAAGGTCAAACTCAACATTCATTGCACAAATTCAAATTCAAATTTCCCTGTCTTGTGCACATTTCCCAAATCTTGCACATGCATCAACCACTCATAGGATGACAAGTGGCCTTCTTTCATTGGTGCATTCTTAGTCCCACATCCTCCATGTTTGGAACACTTAGCATTTGAAAATCCTTAAATAGAGGCTTCATCCTCAAGCAAATCTTCCACAATATTTATGAAAAGTCACTCTCTTCACATGGAGAACTGATTTTTCCCATTGCATCCTCATCACCAAACTTATCAAGGATTGGGAAAGGGCTTCTTTCCACATCAAAGAAGCACCAATCCACTATGGGATAGATATGTATCTTGTTTCTTTCATGCTTTCAATTTATTTTGATTTTCTATCATGTTTAGGAAACATTTTGCATTATTTCATAGGAGTATTTAGCAAATTTGTATGCACTTACCTTCTTTATAGAGTTTAATATGTTTGCATATTTAAGAGGTGCTCACAACATCATTTGCAATGGTCATTAATCAGAGAATGCATTCTAAACAAGAGCTCTTGGAATAGGAAGAATCAAAGCATGAAGGTACTACTACCACCATACTAGCAGAAACTTTGTCTCAAGCAAACATCAACATAGGGAGCACAAAGAGTCTTTATGATGAAACTAGTGTCAATACTACAACTAGCCATGTCATGAATCTTCATCCACCCATTACCCCATCCACAAATTGGGACCAACATAAAATAAAGGATGTGAATCAAAGCACCAAGAACATTATCAAAGAAAAAGAAACTAAGAAGCATAATGGAAAAATCAAATACACATAGATACCAAAGAATACAAAGAAAGATTATCCCTATCAAACTCCATTAGTCAAAGAAATTATGGGAAAAATAAAAAAGGGAAAAGTATCCATCAAAGATGTCCACAAAAGAAAAAGCAAGCTTTACAAGTGACATACAAAGTGTATCAAGCAGTTGGTCCTAATTCCATGCACACTTCCATATCTACCCATCATTGTTCATCTTCCCAACTTTGGAGAGTCAAAGGTTCCAAATTCTCAACCAATCCATCGTTTATCTCTAAACACACTCAATCCACACCTCCACGCATGATATTCAATTCTTACATTAACCATGTATTGGAAATGACCCTTCATCATAATGATTCAAAAGGCACTCTATCACGATGTGTGCACAAAGATAAAGTTAACTCCAATATCGACAAAGCAGAGCAGGAATCCCAAAAGCTGCATTCAAGTGCATGTATCTTAGCAAAGAAACTTCTTTAGGTAGGATACTGATGGTAAATTATGAAAAATCATCTACATCGACACCACTAGGTTGTTCAGCATGAATCTTTCAGGAAAACCAAAAAAAATTAAAATCCAAAAAAAAAAAAAAGGGATTGAAAATAGTAAAAAAAAATTCGTCCTCTAGTGAGAACTACATGGGCAGTGCTTTGGGAAAGTACAATGATGAAAACCTAGAAAATGGGCATGATGTGTAGAATTGAGCATCTACGTGCACTAGTTCAAGTGAAAGCATCTCATCCCATCCATAATAAATCTAGCATTCCATCCATCTCATCCATAATAAATCCAGCATTTCATCCATCTCAGCCATAATAAATCTAGCATTCCATCCATCTCATCCATAATAAATCCATTCATCCATAAACCATTTATCCAATCCATTTTCATCCATTTGCATACATAGTCAAAGTTATCTTGATCTTGACAAAGTTTAGTGCACACTTTATGCTTACTTATGGTAAACATCTTGATATGGGCCATTTTCATTGATCCTATCCTATCCAACATTATTTGAGCCATGAAGCATTCCTCTATTCAAACACCTTATCTTATCACAAGATAATTCCTATCCATTCATCCATACATCTATCTGAGCATCCATACATGGCATTCCATATGTTGCTAGACACTGGGGGAAAATATTTACATCTTGCTTCGGGAATAAATCTTGATCTATATCCTCCAACTTATGTGGTGATCCAAAATTAGCAAATCAAATTGGTCAATACATTTGTAAGCCAAAAATGAAATCACTAGACCATGGAATATTTTGATGAGAAGACATTCCTTATCAATCTTCATCTTTCATCTTTCATCAATCCAAACAATCACTATCAGTTGCATCTAATGTGTGTTTCAACATCACATCAAATCATCCAAAACATATTTTGTTTGAAACCAAGCTTCATCAGTCCTAATCAATCAAATCCAATCATTTTGGCATCATCTTGGGATATCCTTCCCCATCATTATGTGGCTTAACACTATCCTTGCATTGTTGTGCATCCTCAACAATGTTATCATAATCAATCCCTCATCATCTTGGGATGTCCATCCTAATCCTTGTGTTGCTTAACACTATCCTTACATTTTTGTGCATCCTCAACAATGTTATCATAATCAATCCATCGATTTGATTAATCAATTTTACCTTGGTTTTCAACAAAATCCCAAACAAACCACTGATATCTTCACACATATCCATATCCAAATTGTCAAAATCATGCAATAATCCAAACCATCCAAAACATATCAAAATCCAAAAAACATCTATAAAATAGAAAACATCAAAAACATGATATCTGAACTACATCGTCTCTGAGCTTAAATGTAGGAAAGGTTAATATTTGATTAGCCCCTGAGACATCAAAATCCAATAACATTCAAAAAACATCAAAATCCAAAAACATTCAAAAAACAAAAAATCCAAAAACATTCATAAAATCTTGGAAAACCCCAAAACATCAAAAATTTGAAAATCAAAACTTTTGCAAAATTTTAAAAATACCAAAAACAACCTTAAAACATTCTAAAAACATTGAAAAAAAATCCAAATATTTTAAAAAATCCATCTGTCTCATCTCACTTTCACTCAAATAATCAATCATCCATAATAAATTGATCGTCACCTTCATCCTTTGGAAAAACAAAGAGAAACAACCACAACAATCAACAAAAAAAGCAAACTTCAAGCACAAAATCAAAATCGAAGCAAGAAATTGTTAAACACAAAATCAAACTCGATCATTTTCAAACATTTCATTCAACCTTATATCAATAGCTTATCAATCAACTTATCAAACCATCGTCATCCTATACAATGCATGTCCTAGGATATATCGTTCCGACAATGGGCATCATTTTGGATATCACCTTGGATTCTTATCCTATCAAAACACATCCCTTTGGTTGAAGGTATGAAGAACATTGGCTTTTTTGTGTACTTGATCTTTTTCTTTTGGTTTATCTTATTGTGCTCATTCCAAGGACCTCTCAATGATGTTCCCAATGAAAGGATTTAGAGAGATAGGAATGGGGAAATGATCATTATCTTTTTATCTGTTGCGCTTGTTAGACGTTCTTGTAATATAACTTGGCGAATAATTGCTTTGTTAGGTACACCCTAGCAAGGTTTTCATATGTCAAGTGTGAACAAGAATACTCCTATTTTTTTGTTGAGTCAAATTCCATCACATTAGGTACAACACCATCCTGGTTCTTTGTACCCTGATGCATCATGCCTATATGTGTTATCAAACATAAGGTAATTGGCCCTTTGAAAATCCCAACTCCTCGGCAAGTAATCATCAGCATCATCATCATCTCACGTCTTGTTGGAATCTCTTGTTCTCATCTATCTCTTGCTTTTTGCACTAACATGGTAGTTAATCATAAATCATCGCTAATGTATCCATCCTGTATCCACAAACCATTAGCATACTGCATAATGCATATCATACCATATAGAAAGCATTAATCATACCACATGCATTCATCCCCATCATTGCATAATATTGGTTATTCTAAACATCTTATAAACCATACATTTATCACCTATTTTCATAATCATAAAAGCACCATCATGTCATATCATGTGCATCCATATCTTCCATGCATCATCATATCATCCATTACATATAAACATCATAATCATCTCATCATTAATAATGCCACTATCATGGTACAAATCAGGATCAAGTGGCTGTAATATATCAAAATAGGCATAAGACTACCCATGGCTAATGAATGTTTGCATCATCAAATCTATATACATCAAATATTCAAGTTGAGCTGATCTTGAACCTCTTTGTTGAGAGATCGACCCTCAAATCAAACCTCTTTGCCCGATCTCTCGAGGGGGCAGTATACCGGCATAAATATTTTCGTTGGGGCAACAATGGGGCATCCAAAAAAAAGAAAAAAAATTCAGAGATTTTTTGAATTTTGATCATGGCAATATTATTCTTTGAACCAATGCAACAAGTGCACTACTTCAAAGAGGGGAAAAATGTAGACATAGAAAGTATACAAATTGATATTGCACAATCGATCTTGATCTACTAATATCGTTTCATTCTGAATTATCCCTCTGTCTAACCATTTACTCGAATAGCCTTATTTGATTAAAGTCATCATAATACCCCTTTTAATTAAATAAATCCCTCAATTTAATTAAATCATCATCTCTGTGTAATTAGCTAGGTCATTTCATCTTCCTATCTTTATTTAATTAAATAATCCGTATTATTTGATTAAATTTCTAAAGTTCATCTAATTAAATTAAATAAATCAAGCATTTATCTAATTTAATCTTACACCACCCCTTTTGGTTAAATAAATCAAAATATTTATTTAACTAAGTCTTAATCATTTTCATCTTTTTTTGATTTATTTCAATCCTAAAATCTAAATCAAATGGTCAAATCACCTAAATCTCCCCTTAAATTAATAAAATCCTGATTAATTTAATCCTAATCACTCAAATCCTCTAGATTTTGCAACTTGCACATGAAAATCAATTTAATTGTTTTATAAATTACCCATTTTCATTCAAAAAAGGCATCTAAGTGGGAATATTCCTCAAATTTGAAATTTCCCCCCAAAATGACTTGTCCATCCAACAAAGAATTTAAAGCTCTTACATTGTCTCTTACAAGTCTCCCACTTGGCATTTAACTCATCTTTCATCCCCCCTAAACATGTCATTTCATCAAATTCAAATTTCAAACTTGCACATTGATCAAAATGTGCTCAAGCTTCCTCCATTCACAAGTTGACAAGTGGCATCTTTCCATTGGTTGAATGTTAGTCCCAAATTATTGTATTTTGGACATTCATCCATCTTACCATTCTATAAATAAGTGGCTAAATTCCTCATTTGATCATCCACAAATTATGCAAAAGTTACCATGCTTAAATATCTATTGAATTTCATCCATTTTTATTGATTCATAGCTAGGTTATGTAGGTTTCTAGCTTGGAGCACTTAATCTTCATCAACACATATCAATCTTGCATCATAGGAATTGGAAAAGGGCCAATTTTCACATCAAATTGGCACCAATTCCCCCATGGGATCATGATTTTGCAAATTTAAATTAGGATTCAATCTATTTTGTTGTTTTCATTGTGTTCTTCATTGTTTATTTTCCTAATTTGAGTTTTGTAAATGGATTTCATGGGGAATCCTTCTTGCTTGCAATCTCTAACTTAATGTTTTTGTTATCATTATTTTGTAGGTATTTGGATTAGGGTTGTATAGTTACTCTACCTATTTTACAACCTACTATACAAATGAATACATTCATCCTTTACAGTGCAACATTGACCCATGCTCTTGTAGCATTGCTAGATCAACAAGATGATATTAGTAAGGAATATCATGTTTATTACATTAGTCAAAATTTGATTGATTATGAAACATGTTACACAATGATAGAAAACAATGTTTGTCTCTTGTGCTCACTACTAGTAAACTGAGACATTATTTACTGAACATCGAAATCCATGTCATGACAAATTTTGATCCCTTAAAACATCCTTTTACTAAGAAAAATTCATCAAGATTCTTAGCTAAGTGGGTTATGTTGTAAACCAAGTTTGACCTTAATTTTTTCTCACAAAAATCAATTAAAGGAAAAGCCTTGACCGACCAATTACTTGATGCTCCTTCTCCCCTAGCATTACTTGATAGACTCCTTCCTAGATGAGAATGTCTTGGCTATTTAAAAATATAGAGAAACATGAGAATTGTAATTTGATGGTTCTAAGTGTAGAACATGCTCCAAAGCAAGAGTCATAGTAATTCCTCCTTCAAGTAAGCCTATTCCCTTATTTTCATCTAAAGTTCCTATGTACAAATAATATTGCAGAGTATAATGATTTAATAGTTGGTATACATGTCATGTTAGCGTTAAAAGTAACACATCTCTATATTTGGGGATTCACTCTTAATTATTAAACAAATAAATGACACATATCAAGAAAAACATGATAATATTTTTCAATATAGAGATCTTACGATGAAATTCTTAGACAAGTTTGAATCATATATAGTATAAAACATCCCACAAAAGGACAATTGGCATAGATATGGAATGAGAAGTGTCGCTTCCCTTGTATATCCTGACGATCCTCTTGTTCACTTCACATTTAAAGTTGAAATTATCCCTAAACCATTGATAGATGATGAGAGAAAAGACATGTTATCGACCAATACAAATAATTATAATTAATGTTATGTAATTATATTCAACTATTTAAAATATGGCACCTTTCCTAAGCCAACAACTAAAAACACTCAAGCTCGTATGCGAAAAATTACATATGAGTACATAATCTTGACATACATTCTATATAGAAGATCATTTAATGGTCTCTTACTTAGATGTATTAAATAATCTGAAATCCCTATAACACTTGAAGCTCATGCAGGTGCTTGTGGGGGACATTTTGGAGGGAGATCCCTAGTTCAAAAATTAATCTACATAGGCTATTATTAGAGACATATCAAACACGATTTCTTTGTGTATGTGAAGAAATGTCATAAATATTATGAACACAATAATTTTATTCATACCCCTACCTCAAAACTTCATTCTCAAGTTCCTATTTGGCCATGTTCGGTTTGGGATTTGGACCTTATTAGGAATATATCACTAGATTCTTCTTTTGGACATACATTTATCATTACTTCAACCAATTACTTCAGAAAATGGGTTGAAGCTATCCCTATTCATTCCACAATAGCTAATGTAATATGTAATTTCATATTGGAATATATTATTGCTCACTTTGGTCTCCCTTCTGCATGAGTTTTAGATAATGGAACTCCATTAAAAAATAATTAAGTGAATAAGTTCATGTTAGCATTCAAAATTCAACATCATTTTTCAACACCATACTATCCATAGTCAAATGGACAAGTAGAAGTGAATACAAAATGGTTACAACAATAATGTCATCCATCATTAATTCAATCAAGGTGGCCTAACATTATATGAAAATCAATGTAATGCCAATGCTCTCCCAAACGAAAAAGGAAAATTCAGCCCTAACTGGCAAGGACCTTATAATATCAAAGAAAAATATGGGTTTAGAGCCTACACATTGATGGAAATGGATTGTACACCTCTTAAAGTACCTATAAATGCCACACATTTGCCTCAGTATTACATTTAGCATTTCCTCTTTTGAATAGTGTGTTAGAGTGATTTTATTATATTAAGTAGATATTTTTATTTCATCTCACATTTCTTTCTTCTTTGATAGATGGTAACAAGCACATATCTTAGATTCTAGGGTAATTATTCTAAAAATGCTATGTTTAATTACTTTAGTTACCATGGTATTCAAAATTTTGTTGTGTTATGTTAATTTAAATCTTTATATGAATTTAATATCATTAATTAGATCATAGGAGTATGTAAGTTAACATAGCATATTTAATCACAATGTAGCATCTAACATAAACTTTAAACAGTTTAATTAGATCACATAAAGTGTTAAAATCATGGAGACATTTATTAGATATTCTAAGATAAGACAATTGATAAATCACATTGACATTGAATTAAAGACAAGAACATAAAAACAAAATCATAAATGTTAATATATATATATATATATATATATATATCATCAAAATTTTAGGTACATATGCATTGCTAAATACAAAAGCTAATAGGTTATGTGATTTCCAGATCCCTTAGGGGATAGTGATCTTCGTGGTCATCATGATATGTTACTGGCTCAAGTTTAGTACCATCCCCTCCAACAACCCAGATTCTCTCCCCTCCTGCACTAGTGCCTCAACTTGCTCTCAATCTATGTGATCCCTATTCACATATACCCTCACAAACTCCTCCCACAACTTTGAGACCTCTGCCCATATGTCAATCTCTACTCTGTTGTTGGAAAAAAATTGCAAGGGTAAGACTAATGTGAGCTCCACCTAAATTTTGTCGGTGTGGCTCCTTTCCATCTCATACATTGTACCCAATATTTCCATTGACTGGAAGAGGTTTGCATGTGGTCCCATAGAAGGTGGGGGCATGTGCTCTCTAAGTACATCATCCTTCACATGCACTTGGGGAATAAATGGTGTGCTTGCTTGCTCGTATAGCTCAAACCACTCTCATGTTGACCCTATAAAATAGAAATCATAAGAATATCAGAAACCATCATAATCATATAAAGCATATATATATAGTGTGCATGTGTCAATAAATAATCTAAGTATCAAATCATCACCTGGATCTCTAGTCTATTGGTTAGGGTCTAACCATATAACAGTGGTCCCTCTCTATGCTGGCAGTGTAGGCAGGCTACTACCACAAGCCTCCCCATGCTAAAATGTGTGGATCTTTGGCCTGACTATGGCACGTGATCTGGTCAATCTAATAGGAGGTATCTCTACTCTATTGGAGGAAACTAGATCCTCCTTGATCTTAACAGTATCCTCGCTCATGGACTATGTCTCCTCATGATCCTCCTCATAATACTCATCCTCCTCATTGTAAGGAAAGCTAAGTGTGGAAGCAATTCTCCTAACATCAAAACCTTAGGGAAGAATGCAGAGATACCTTTAAATTTTACAATTACAGTGCAAATAAGATGCACTTGAAAGAGATAACAGAAACATAGAATTAGACATACACATATGAACACTAGATTTATGTGGGAAAACCCTTACGGGAGAAAAACCCACCACACCAAGAGAAGTCACTTTGTATTATAGTAATGAAGATTACATACAGAGATCATATTTATCTTTCTGACATCAATTTACAACATCATATTCAATTGACCAACCTTGTACAAAATATTCAAGTTACAATTCTTTCTAAATAGAATTCACACTGACCATACACCGAACTATTCATCCATCCATTCAATTGAACATTGAACAAAACATCATCTACAACTTCAGCATATATCCATGTCATCCCTATCTATTGAACTTCCTCATAGAACTATCACAACAGACTAACTTCCAATGGTTCCCATTCGACTTCTTTGATTGGTTGAAGACTCACCACGTAGAATGGTCATCACTAGGTCAAAGGTGTTCAACCTGTGTTTTCATGTTGGTGAGACACTAACCATGTCTCCTTGATGCCACAAAGCCAACATTCAATATCGCCAAGAGTCCTTACTATCATCAAGAGGTTACACCGGGTCCAGAAAACTATTGCTAAGACTTCACCTTGTTTCCAAGACCTCATACCAATGATCATCAGTTGTATTGCTATTGCCAAGACGTATCGCTATCGGTGAGACATCATACTGAAGCTCCAAAGTCACATAGACAATAGAATTCCCATTGGTAAGATTATCATCCTTCACTACGAGATCATACCGAGCCTTTATGTTATATCAAAACATCCAATAGTTGGCAAGACTTACCACTATCGCTAAGACGTTACTCTGAAGTCTTCAAGTCACACTGCAATGTTCCACCATCGGCAAGACTTCGTTCATCACTAATACTTCATACTGAAGCCTCCAGGTTACCCCGATGACTCCAAATGAATACCTATTAGTGAGACATCTCCATATCAACAAGACTTCATATCGAAGAATATGAGTTACTCCGATGACCACATGTGTAACACCCTATCAGTGAGACATACAATCTCAATAAGACTTCATACCAAGATAATCCTTTCGTCCAAGGGTCTCTCCTACACCGCTTGCCACCTAGAGTTTCCCCAATATATGATAAGAGTGGCATGTCGGCCAGAGATCTCCACTCAGCAGAGGGTTACAGTGATTGCCACAAGTCACAGCGACAAGTCCACTCGGCAAGACTGAAACAATGTCTCAGCGACCAAAACTGTTCAACAAGGTTTCAACTGCTAGTCAGCTAGACACAAAGCATGTCACACCAACTTGGCTCTCTTAGAGGTTTCAACCTGTTGGATTGAAGCATATATTTCCAATAATCTCCCACTTGATGAAGATCACACAAGAACCTCCAAAGCACAACAAAACTACTGACATTCATGGACACTAAGGCCCATCGAATTGGAACACCACCTGAACTTGTCTGTGCTCATTGGCTTCGTGAATGAATCTGCAACATTTTCCAAAGTATCCAATTTTTCTAATGATACCTTTCCATCCTCCACCATATCTCATACAAAGTGATACTATACATCTATATGTTTAGTCCTAGCATGGAAAGTAGGATTCTTTTCCAGACAAATTGCACTCTAACTGTCATAGAAAATAGTTATTTGCCTTGCATCAAAACCAATGTTAGAACACAAATGTTTTAACCAAACTACTTCTTTACAAGCATGTGTAGCTACCATGTATTCATCCTATGTAGTGGAAAAAGCAACTACAACCTGCCACTTACTCATCCAACTCACTACACCACCATTCAACATGAAAGTATATCCACTAGTGGATCTTCTGCTGTTAATGTCCCCTGCCCAATCAGAATCCACATAGCCTTGAATGCTAAGAGTCCTCTGTGATTCAACCAAGTTCCCATGGAAACACAAAATATTCTGAAGTGCCCTTCAAATATCTAAATATTCTTTTCACCGCATCCTAATGTGTCCTTCCAAGATTAGCCATAAACCAACTAAGTACTCCCACTGCTTGGGAAATGTCTGGCCTTGTATAGACCATTGCATACATAAGACTGCTAGCCACATTAGCATAAGGTGCACTGGTCATGTCCTCCATCTCAGTAGGATATTTTGGATAGTCTTCAATAGATAGCTTTGTTCCATGCAAAACTGGAACAACTAGCTGCTTGCAATCATTCATGCAAAATCTCTCTAGAACAATCTTGATATACTTACTCTAACTGAGCCAAAGTTTTCTACTATTCCTGTCCCTGGTTATCTCCATCCCGAGAATATACCTTGTTGAAGCAAGATCTTTTATTTCAAACTTAGTAGACAACTGAAACTTAAGATTAGAAATCATCAACTTACTATTGCTTATGAACAACATATCATCAACATAGAGAGAAATAATAAGAACTTGATCACTTTTAGCTTTGTAATACACACAATGATCATATTTTGATCTTACAAATCCAAAAGACAATACAAAAGTATCAAACTTCTGGTACCACATTCTAGGAGACTTCTTTAACCCATACAGAGATTTATTCAACTTGCAAACCAATCTTTCTTTACCTTTCTCCACAAAGTGCTCAGGCTGGGACATATAAATCTCTTCTTCAAGATCACCATGAAGAAATGTTGTCTTCACATCCATCTATTCGACCTCTAAGTCATACGCTACTACAAGTGGCAAAATAAATTTGATAGATGTTAGCTTAGCTACAGGAGAAAAGATTTCCCCATAATCAATTCCCTCTAGCTGGGAATAACCCTTCGCAACCAACCTCGCCTTGTATTTTTCCACACTACCATCTAGACCTATTTTCTTTTTAAATACCCATTTCTAGCCCACATCTTTTCTGCCTTTGGGCAAGGGCACCAAACTCCAAGTCTCATTCTTTTCTAATGACACCATTTCTTCATTCATGGCTTCTAACCAAGAGTTTGAATTAGACATTCTAAATGCCTCTTTCACAATCCTAGGCTCATCAATGCTAGAAATTAAAGCATAGGCACAAGTAGAATCTATCAAAGAAAACTCATACCTATCAGGTTTCTTTCTTTCATGAGTTGACCTCCTCACTTGCTGAGGAAAAGGTTGTTCTTCTTCATCAAAACTCTTAGAACTACTTGAGCTCTCCTCAGTTTCAGGTACATTTTGAATTTTTGATTCCTCTTTATCTAGTGTAGGAGGAACTTTAACTACATCCTTTTTTTTTCTGATTTTGTTTGACTGCAAATCCAAGGTGGAAGGCTTCAACTCATGAAAGATAATGCTTCTACTATATAAAACCTTCTTTGTATTAGGATTCCAAATCTTGTATCCTTTTATGCCAGCACTATAGCCAATAAAAATATGTTTGACAATCTTGTTCTCCAATTTAGATCTTTACTCATATGGAACATGTGCATATGCCTCACAGCAAAAAACACGAATATGTCTTAGAGAGGGCTTCTTACTAGACCATGCTTCCAAAGGCATTTTCTCAACAAGAGAAAAATTCAGAGAATGGTTTATCAAGTAACATGTAGTAGCAGCAGCCTCAGCCCAAAACTTCTCCAAGCTAGCACTGCTTAGCATACTTTGTGTTCTTTCCATCACTTTCCTGTTGAACCTTTCCACAACTTCATTTTGCTACGGAGTGTAAGGTGTAGTTTTATGTCTTTTAATCCCATGATCTTTACAATACCTCTCAAAATCATTAGAAAAAAATTCACCACCATTATCAGTCCTTAAACATTTTATTTTTCTTCCAGTTTGATTTTCTACAAGGTTCTTAAATTCCTTAAATTGACTGAACACTTCTGATTTACTTTTCAAGAAATAAACAAATGTTCTTCTTGAATAATCATCAATGACCGATACATAGTACCTTGACTTAGACAAAGAAGGAACATTCACTAGACCAAATACATCATAATGAATATAATCTAGAAAACTAGAAGATTTATTAGGACTGGAATAAAATGAAACATGGTGCTCTTTACCATATATATAATGTTGACATAATTCAAATTCGAGGTTACAATCTTCAAGCCCCTCAACCAAGTTTTTATTCTTCAAGGTTTTTAAACCTTTCTCACCAATGTGGCCATGCCTATGATGCCAGAGCATAGTCTTTTCTACTGGAAGTTTAACGTCCATAGAGTTTACACAATTAGGAAAATTTCCCTCTTTTCATCTATGAGTAGCTTTCTGTGACTTTTTCAGAGACACTGTTACATTGAATAGCATGTGTATCCAGCTTGTACAAGGTATCAACATGAGCACCTATTGCTAGCACCATAGAGCCTCTAGTCATCTTGCAGCCATTTCCAGAGAATGTGACTTGCACTCCAATATCATTCAGTATACTAACAGAAAGTAAGTTTCAAGCTAGACCTGGTATATGCATTACATTATTAATTCCCTTCACTCTTCCATCAGGGAATTGAATTTTGACTCTTCCACGACCAACTATTTCCAATGAAGAATCACTTGCCAAATAAACCTTTACACCATCGTATTTTTCATACTTCATGAACCAATCTCTGTGAGATTTCATGTGGAAATATGCTCCAAAGTCAATCAGCTAGACATCATCTGATGCCTATGTAGCCAAGGCTACAATGAAGGCGTCTGCATCACTTTGAGAAGAATCATTGTTGGAAGAATTCTTCTTCTTTTTCTCCTCTCTACAATCCTTTCGGACATGACCAGGTTGCCCACAATTCTAGCACTTCACCTTGGACTTCTTTCTAGGAGACTTTGATCTCCCCTCTGATTTCAATTTGGACTTCTTGTCCTTCTTCTTGCCTTTATCTTTCAATCTTCCTCTAACAACAAGGGCCTCCTTCACCATCTCAGAAGATTTCCTTCTCATCTCTTCTGATAACAAAGAAGCAAAAACATCTTCCATCTTGAAGGTGGATGTTGTACTCCCAATAGCCATCAACAGGTGATCCCATGAATTCGGAAAAGAACACAATAAAAGCATACATCGATCCTCTTCATCAATCTTCACACCAATAGAAGTTAACTATGCAATCAACATGGTGAATGCATTCAAATGATTAGCAACAGATCCTCCCTCCTGCATTCTCAAAGCATACAATTTCTTCCTCAAGAACAATTTATTCACCAAGGACTTCCCCTGATAAATAGATGCTAGTCTCTTCCACAAGGAAGATGGAGTCTTCTCTTCATGCATATTCAAAAGAACAGAGTCTACCAAATAGAGCCTTATCAGCCCCTTATATTTTCTATCTGCAAGGTCCTAATCTTCTTGCTTCATGCCTATAGGCTTAGTTCCAGACACAACAATCCAAAGATCATGATCAACCAATAGATCTTCCATTTTGAGTTTCCACAACTCAAAATTGCTGCCATTGAATTTCTCTATTTCAATCTTTTTTTGATGTGCTAGCCATCTCAATCTGTAATTCGAATTTGAAAAACTTCTACAAGACTCCCACTAAACAAAATTGACTCAAAAAATCCAACGTACCCACAAGGATAACACAACTGGCCAGGCTCTGATACCACCTGTAAGGAAAGCTAAGTGTGGAAGCAACTCTCCTAATGTCAAAACCTCAAGGAAGAATGCATAGATGCCTTTAAATTTTACAATTACAATCCAAATAAGATGCTCTTGAAAGAGATAATAGAAACAAATAATTAGACATACACATATGAGCACTAGATTTACGTGGGAAAACCCTTCTGGGAGAAAAACCCACCACACCAAGGAAGTCACTTTGTATTATAGTAATGAAGATTACATACAGAGATTAGAATTATCTTTCTAACATCAATTTACAACAACATATTCAATTGACCAACATTGTACAAAACATTCAAGTTACAATTCTTTCTAAATCAGATTCACACTAACCATACACCAAACTGTTCATCTATCCATTCAATTGAACATTGAACCAAACATCATTTACAACTTCAGCATATATCCATGTCATCACTGTCTATTGAACTTCCTCATAGAACTGTCACAATAAACTAACTTCTAATAGTTCCCATTTGCCTTCTTTGATTGGTTAAAGACTCACCACGTAGAATGGTCATCGCTCGGTCAAAGGCATTCAACCTATGTTCGCATGTCGATGAGACACTAATCGTGTCTCCCTGATGCCACAAAGCCAACATTCGATATCACCAAGAGTCCTTACTATCAGAAAGACATTACACCAAGTCTAGAAAACTATTGCTAAGACTTTGCCTTGTCACCAAGACCTCATACCGATGATCATCACTTGTGTCGCTATCCCCAAGACTTATCGCTATTGGTGAGACATCATACCGAAGCTCCAAAGTCACATAGACAATAGAATTCCCATCGACAAGACTATTGTACTTCGCTAAGAGATCATACCGAGCCTTTATGTTATATCAAAACATCCAATAGTTGGCAATACTTACCGCTGTTGCTAAGATGTTACTCTGAATTCTTCAAGTCACATCGCAATGTTCCACTGTTAGTGAAACTTCGTTCATCGCTAAGACTTTATACAGAAGCCTCCAGGTTACCCTGATGACTCCAAATGAATACCTATTGGAGAGACATCTCCATATCAACAAGACTTGATACTGAAGCATATGAGCTACTCTGATGACCACATGTGTGACACCTTGTGGGTGAGACATACAATATCGATAAGACTTCATACCAAGATAAGCCTTTCGGCCAAGGGTCTCCCTAACACCACTTATCACCCACAGTCTCCCTGATATACAATAGGAGTGGCCTGTAGGCCAGAGATCTCCACTCGGTAAAGGGTTACAGTGATTGCCACAAGTCACAGTGATAGGTCCACTCGGCAAGACTGAAACAAGGTCTTAGCAACCATAACTTTTCAACAAGGTTTCAACTACTAGTCGGCCAAACACAAAGCAT
The DNA here is from genome assembly GCA_007258455.2 of Sequoia sempervirens. Taxonomy (NCBI): domain Eukaryota; kingdom Viridiplantae; phylum Streptophyta; class Pinopsida; order Cupressales; family Cupressaceae; genus Sequoia; species Sequoia sempervirens. The sequence continues at coordinate 428,598,394 of VDFB02281492.1, read as the reverse complement.
GTCACACTGACTTGGCTCTCTTAGAGGTTTCAGTCTATGGGATTGATGCATATATTTCCAACATTGATCTAAACCTACAAATATGTTGGGAATGGTATCATCATTATCTATGGCTACATCTATGTGATCATCATCTCTATTGCCTCTGTAACCTAGAAGAGGTCTAAAAAAACCCACAGGGTGATGTAGAGGGAACACTGGTGCTCACCTAGCTATAATCCGCCACTCCTCATAAGCCAAAGTGGTACCTACATCATTGGCCTCAAATACTGGGGGCATATCATGGTCCTCATCTTTTGAATCATTGAAATATAAATAATCCCTAGAAAAATGGTGACTACCCCTAGGACTTGTGGCACTCCATGTTGATCATCAATATGTTGGTCTAGAACATGGAGGTACCTAGATGCACACAAACTATCTCATCACATAGTCATAATAGAAAGTTCTAACTGTATAATTATTTCTTCGCAAAGTAGGTCAGTCCATCTATAGCTTGCACAACTCATATATGTGATCTACCCACTACGGTATCCATTGATATGGTGTCCAATAAATGTCATCCTCATCCAACTAGTCATATATAATCCTCTAATGTAACAAATATGTTACTTTCCATGATTGTCTGAGTGGATAACTAAAGACCCTCATCTCACCTAGGGTCATTGTGATAGGAAAGCCTATATGCTATGTATAGATAATATTCTCAAAACACCATATTTGTAGTAATGTACAATGCATGATACTATGGAGCTCTTTGAATGCAAATCAAATCAAATAATAATACAAGTAGGAAAGCATGATGTGGCCCTAAACATTAACATTCCATTTCTCCTCTATTCCCCTGATCTATGAACTAGACCACCTTCTAGTTATGCCCCTTAACCATCTGGAACTAATATGAGCACTACTATTATAATCATAATCCATTGCAAAAGTGGTGATCATTTGTTTCGGAGCCATTTAAGCTCCATATGTGGTGTGATGCTCAAAGATTGAATATGATGCTCTAGAAAATAAATTATATCATCTCTCATCTATACAAAGTATCTATCACTAACTAAATGCACATGCTCACCCTAGATGGGAATCTATAGAATGTGATGAATGTCCTCTAAGGTGATTGTCATATCCCTAGTGAGAAGATGGAAGGTACAGGTACATGCATCCCATCTCTCATCCAAGGCTAGTAACATACCATCATGGTACCTCATAGGCGACATGAGGTACACTAAAAAAAACCAACCTCCTAAAGCAAATAAATATACTTCTTTGAAATCCATGTCATAGACTCACATAGGAAGTAGAACTACCTCCCTCCTAAATTCTGATGGGCTTGAGGAGGCACCTAAGAATAAAATTATATGGAATAAATTCTAAATCAAATAAAAAATACCACAAAAGGTAGAAAATAATGAACTCGCTATGTGTCAAAGGAGGCCCTATGATGCATCACTGTGAATCTCATCCAATGTTGGGTGCTTTAAGACTCTCCGGCTAGGCATGTTTATTCACTCTACACCAAGGTAAATTTTCAACAAGTTAAATTTCAAATGAATAGTCAAAAGAGTCATTTTCATTAGTATATAGTAAAACCCTAGTAACTAAAGCTTATTCATTTAAAAGGGAAGTTCATTCAAATAAGCATATATGGAGCTAGAGGACTTTGTTTTCGACATTGTTTGTTGTGTTGGATGCATAATTTTTCTCCCACTCTCATAAAATTTCTATCATTATGTGGTATGGTACTTGGAAATACCTAGTGATATGACATAGGAAATCTGGTGTGGTTTCATGTTCATGCTAATTCAACCTCCATAAAGCAAGCACAATCAAGAGGTAATACATCTATTGTTGAATTCAATTCTCCATAGAAGTTTGATAAGAGTATTTTTTAGCATCTAACAATTTTTTGTTACAAGATGTGGTTCCTGACATTGTTGTTTTATATGAGGCTACTGTTGAATAGGACAACTAAGAGGGGGTGAATCAATTTTCACAAAATTAAACCTTTAATTCAATCACTAGAACTTATACTTAATACTACTTAAATGATTAATAATCAAATGCCAATGTAGAAACTCAAATCTAACACATAAATAGAATAACACCAAATGTACGTGGAAAACCTAATGAGAGAAAAACCACATTGAGGATTAAATCACACCATAGAGAATATCAAAACTGATTACAAAAGGCTTGCTTCCTAAAATAAGGACTCACTATCCAACAAGGATACAACTTGCAGGGCTCACTGCCACAGAGATACAAAGAAGACAAAGAATCTACTTGTTATAGAGAGACTATTATCCCAATGTAACAAGGATTCCACCATAGTCACTAGATTAACTTGAATTAATGATAGATTTCACCTTCTGTTCGTTGCATCTAAAAACTCAACATTAAGCTTCACACTTATCTCCCACACTCTCAACACATGCTCTTACTTAATAGAATAAATGTCACACCAAACTACACTTTCTATTTTCTCTTATCACACATCTTCTTTTCTCTTGTCTATTTTCCATTACTACTTCATCTTGTATTTATACAATCTTCATCTTTGAAACATATCCAAAGTCATCTATCCAAATCCAAATTGAAATGAGGTTAGTGCCAAAACATCCTAGGGTGTAAGTAGAATGAGAGAAACTCAAAAAAATGCTTCATAGGGACCCAAATAGATCTAACATGCTTCATCATTCTCAAAAGTAGTATTTTACACAAGATAGGCCACACCAGTGTAAAACACATAGAACCATTAAGCACAAAATTTCCAAGTGCTAAAATTAACTTCAATATAATTAGGGCAACTCAACTTTACAACCACACATCATAATACTTCATCAAAGAGAAATTCAGACCAACAACATTTCTCCTAGACCTCAACCAAAAATATAGAAAACCATAGTTCACAATTGGTGAACACAACTTGCACTATACAATGAACCAACAACCAAAAATTTGAATATAGCACATTCTAACAACCATGAACAACATATTTGAACCGCACAACCATAGGAGAAAATATAGACCAAAACCCAAGCAACCACATAACACCTGCAACATATTTTTATTACAATTTTCTTAATATCCTCGACATATACAACCACTAGAAACTAGTAGATAATGAACTAACTGGTTGATATCAATGAAAAAACCTTCCATATTTCCATTCTTGCAACAATCTCCCCCTTTATCATTGATGGAAACTATTGGTTATTTTTTAAGAATTGAACTAATCTCCAGAAATATGTATGGACTTTACCATTTCCAATAATCAGTACTCCAAAGGGATTGTCCAACAAATGAGTGGAAATTGTAAAAATGCTACTCCTACACTTGAGGCTCTATAAAACCTAGGAGGGTTATCCCACAATGTATGCTCAGGAACTTCATACAATTATAATAAAATACATTGTTAGTAACAAATACTTCTCATAAAATTGCTCAAATTCTTAATACATTAAATAAGTTGGGATCTTATCATTCAATGTTTTATACTTAGAGAATGAGAAGGTAGAACATCAACATAAAACAACTACAATGGTATCCATATGAGAGTTTGTAAATAAAAAGTGATTAGCTGATAAATCAACACAAAAATTGAACCATAAGTACTTTGAATGAACCAGTGCCTTTATCCTAAGCTCAAATTCAATATCAACCTATATAACCAAATAACAATGTACAGTCTCTAGAGACATTGGATTGTAGCATTCCCCTATTACATTCATGACTAATACTACCTATTAGTATCCAACCACCTGATTTTATGAACTAACAATCTTATCCAAGAATTTACATTAATTCATTGAATCAATAAGTAGGAATGAAATAAAACATCCATTGATGAATAATAGAGAAAAATAAAAGGAATCTTGGATTACTTTAATTCTTAACGCATAAAACGAGAACAAGGAAAGACAATAGCCATGAAATTGGTATTTCTCTCTATATATATTTCTATACTATTATCCAAGTCACATGCATAACAATGAACTCTAAAACTTAAGAACAAAAACTCTAAAGCATGCTTAGTATTCTCCATACAATTCACACTATTAATTACATAAAATAACAAACCCTTACTTTCTAGCCCTAAATTCCTTCTTATAGAAATGAAGGAAAAAAAACAAGCCTCAAGCTAGAAATTACACATGTCAAAACCCTTTTGGACCACTACATCAAAGATTCTCTTATTTAGTTACAATGCATCCCCAAAAGGTTGGGGACATGTGAGAAAACTAAAATAGTCTTCATTCACTATTGGAACTCTGGTCAAATTCTCAAAATGGGTATAACTGAACAATTACCTCAAAAATTGTTCCCATGTAAATAGAGTGAAAAGAAGAAAAAGCATGAAGAAAATAGAAAAGGATAATACAAAAGAAAAGACATGTCTACAACTTTTTCATTAATTCAATTTTGAAGAAGATGCACTATATTCCTCCATACTTTATCAAAAGCCTAATCTATACTAAATCGAGGCTATGTATTGCATTCCCACCTATCTAGTATTCATCATAGTTGTAGACTTTAAAATTTTCAAATCACTCACCCACTGCCTTTTATGCTAGACCCCCACTCCTTCTAAGTACCTGCCTTTCCATGCTAGGAATTCTTCTTCAATACACCCAAAAAAGTTCATTACTTCAAAATCCCTCTATCCATAAGGTGCATAATTGGTGAAAATTTGGTCAGCTTCCTTATCAAAATCTAGTAGCATAGTCTCATCATGAGCTAACATATCTATATTTACCCTTAGTGTCCCCATATCAAATTTCTGAAAATTTTTCATAACTTGATCTGAAATAAATTTATTTACTTTGTTTTTCCACTCCTCTAGAGTCTTAATGCTACCATCATCCCTTAAAATGGATGGAAGAAGGCCATGATGAGATTCATGGAAGGATTTTACCAATTCCTTTATCCTATTCTCCAATGTCTCAATATTTCCTCTATACCCCTCAATCTTATTTACAAGAACCATAGCAGGCTTAAAATTTTTAGGTGCATTGGGATCCTACTTAACCCCAAGTCCTATTAATATCAATTCCTACTTCCTATAGATGTAGAGTTCCATGAGTGGAATGGATCTTTCTTTGTCAATGTCAAACATTCTGATGGCATCAACCATGAATGGATAACTGTAATGAATACTATTCAATTTGTTATTCACTCTTCTATTAAGATGTTCTAGCACTGCTGTGACAATCCTCATATTGCTCCTAAAATCATCTTCATCATGACTATTACATTTTTCTTTGTATTCATTTAATTTCCTAAGCAATTCTTCCCTATAGATATCCCCTTTCGCTTGTGGTTCTTCTGATGTACTGGGTTCTACTATTGAAATAGGCACACTTCCCATATTATATGGCACAATTACCCATGAAGAACTTACATCAGCAATAAACTCTCAGGATATATCCTCTTGTGTAGAGGTGGGAGAGTCAACATCATTCTGCTTGGGCTTTCTAGGTTGTAACTTTTGCAACACATCCTCTAATAATTTTACCTTTGTTTGTAATTGCATATTCTTCTTCTCAAGTTCTCCATACTTAACCAAAAATTTATTTAATTATGTTCTAACTTTACCTTTTTTAGTAGTCACATACTCCACAGTGGCCCTTGTGAACTGTGCAACATGAACTAACATATTTGTAGCTTCTAAGGAAGACGTTTCTGACACTCTTTTTATTATCAAACCTCCATTGTAGTTAGGTGCAGGCTCAACAATGTTTGGATTTCTTGTGCTTGGGGCTAAAGACCATATAGCCAAGGCTTCCTATTCCTCACTAAAATCAAACCCTTGTAATGTAACTGTAGCTTCTTCTTCTATATTATAGAGAGATCTATCACATTTCTTGATTGTGTCGAAAGCTATATTTGAAGCTAGATCCCATTCTGGTAGCAACAAGATGACACTAGTTCTCAACAATTCCTAACCATCTGATGGAGCTTCAATTTTTTTCTCCTTGTTTGTCACTCATGCCCTTCCTTATGTCGCTAGTCTTTCATGGTGCTAGAAAATTTCTAAGGGTTGGGGTTTTAGCTTTGTCTTCATGTAAAACCATTATGTTTGCTTTACACCTGGGGTGGGATCTATTTTGCTGTTATTTTTGGAAGGTTTTTAAAACAACTTATGCCACATCATTCCATCTAGGCTTGGTCCCTTTGGTTTTAATTTTTATTTCCTCCACAGGTTTTATTTTCCCTAAGTTTTTTTTTTTTTTTTAATTAGGGTAAAAACTTTATTGAAAATCAGAAGAGAAGATTACAAAAAAATTCGGGCCACAAAGACCCGCCAACAGCAACATAGCAACACACATCAGCCTTCCTCATTGTGACCATCCCCATCTTTAACCAGAATCCCTTCTAAATCCTGGCGGAGCTCCTGGGGAACTTGCTCCCACCCATCAACCTTCCAACCGAGAAGATTCTCAGAAGCCCACTTGGCCAAACAATCAGCAGCCCTATTCCACTCCCGAGGAATATGAACAAAGGATATAAACTCCATCAAAGAACCAATCTGTAAAATCTGTTGCACCATTCCAGCCAGCTGCCAGCTAACATCAGACACCATCCGATTATTTATCAAACCAATCAGAACCTGAGAATTAGATTCACAAATAACCCTGTGCCAACCCAAAACATAAGCCCTCTCAAGAGCATAGAGAATCGCCAAACCTTCCATAAGGTTGATAGACTGCACCCCTTCGTGAGCAGAGAAGAAGAAAACCACAGAGCCCGAAGAATCCCGACCAATTCCACCAATTCCAGCAGGACCAGGGTTGCCTCTTGAAGAACGATCAGTATTGATCTTCAAGATTCCTTCCGGAGGGGGCATCCACCTGCCCACCCTTTGGACTTTTTGTTTCCCCCTCCTTCCCCTCTTGACGCAAGCCGAAGCTGAAGACAACCCCTGGATTCCAAGTCTCTCCACCTTCTCAGCGTCCCCTTTTTCTAAAGGGAAAACCACCTCACACTTAGCTTCCACCGTCTCCTGAATCATAGCCCTAACTCTTTGCCAAACTTGTTGGAATATCAACCTTTCACCCCAAAAAATTCTACGATTTCGTTCAAGCCAGATCTGCCACAGTATGAAAGTAGGACCTACATACCACACCTCCTGCAGGAAAGAGGTTCCAGAAGGAGGTCTACCCACACTGTTCCAAAACTCCACCAGTGAAGAAGCATGAACACACGGGATTCTCCAGGCCTCCCACCAAATATTCCAAAGATGTAAAACAAAGGGGCACCGAAAAAACAAGTGGGAAGAATCCTCCTCCGGTGCCCCGCACAAAACACAAATAGAAGGGCCTTGAAACCCCCTCTTCTGAATATTGTCCCACGTCAAGCACCTGTTCCAGGCCAGGGTCCAAAGAAAGGAATTACACTTTGGCCAGGAGAACTTATTCCACACTCTCTTCCACCAGTGAACCTCCCCACCTCAAGCCTGTGGGATAACAATCTCTGATATCCAGAAGCAACAGTAAAGACACCCTTAGGATTAGGAGACCATGAAAGAACATCCTTCTCCTGTAGGGAACTGCATTTCCTGTTGGAGAGGATTCTGTGCAGCTCAGCACAGTCCTCCTCCATACAAACATCCGGCCACTCGTTAGGGCTCTTCCATCCCACCATTCTCAGCTGATCTCGGGCAGAGAAGGACTTAAAATCACTCACCCTTGACCAACCAACTTCGAGGAACCACTGGCACAAAGTTACCAAGTTTGAAAACTGGGAGAGAATGGGGGGAAAACCATCCCAAGAATCAGACCAGAAGAGAGCTTTTGTCCCCCTTTTGCAAATCCAAAAAAGGCCATCCTTTATGAGATCAACCCCTTTCTTGAGAGTACCCCAAATCACCGAACCTTTCCCCCTCAAGGAGTACCAGGGAATATCACACTGAGGGATCCCTGGAAAATACTTATGAGATAAAATTCTAGCCCAGAGGTGATCCTGCTCCACACACCAGCGCCAATACAACTTAGCAGCTTGAGCCACGCTGGACAGCAAAGACTGCCTTAAACCAAGCCCTCCGAACTGCTTCGGGCTACAAACAATATCCCACTTGACAAGACTCCATTTGGAAGACTGTAGGCTACCAGCCCATAAAAACTGCCTAGCAAGAGAATCCATCTCCTTAATGAAACTCACCGGGGCAACCTGGATCATGCACCTGTAGGTGGGGAGAGTCTGCACCACAGACTTGAGCAACTAGACACGCCCAGCAAAGGACAACCATCTGTGAGTCCAATGATTAACCTTCACATGAAATTTATCCAATATGTTGTTCCAAGAATCTCTATGAGGTCTTCCAACAGAAATCAGAATACCCAGGTAGGTCACGGGGAGAGACCCAATCTGAAATCTCAAAATGTGAGCAATCCTCCTCTGAATGGCCTCAGGAGTGTTAAAGAAAAAGATGGAGGACTTTTCCTCATTGATCAATTGGCCCGAGGCATTAAGATAAACATCCAAAACTTTACGCATATTAGTAGCTTCCCTGATAGACGCCAGACCCATCAAAGTTGTGTCATCCACAAACTGCAAATGAGACTGCGAAGGTAATCCACCATTCCATCTCCATCCCAAAATAAGCCCCAGCTCCACATGCCTTCTCATCAGGCGTCCCAGACCCTCAGCAAGAAGGACAAATAGATAGGGAGAGAGGGGGTCCCCCTGGCGCAAACCCTGAGATGCACCAAAAAGCTCTGAGTGCTCACCATTGATTAACACAGAGAAAGAGGTTGTAGTAACACAGCTCATTACCCATCTAATCCAATCCTCTCCAAAACCAAAAGTGCCAAGAATCTTCTGAAGGAAGGACCACTGAACTCTGTCATAAGCCTTAGCCATATCCAGTTTGATAAACATTGCCTTACCCTTGGAAGTGGCCATAGAATGGATAGTTTCAGTAGCAATCACCACCCCATCCAAAATTTTTTGACCCTCCACAAAACTGCCCTGTTCCTCAGAAATCAACACTGAAAGCCACTTTTTCAACCTGTCAGCCATCAATTTAGAGATAATTTTATAAATCACATTGCACAAAGAGATAGGCCGAAATTGCGTTAACCTATCAGCACCCTCACACTTGGGAATGAGAGCTAGGAAGGTGGAATTGAGAGCCCGTAGCATTTGCTTATTTGATTGAGACTCCTGCACAACTGCTAACAAGTCCAATTTGATAATATCCCAGAACTCTTGGAAGAACTCAATCGGAAAGCCATCCGGGCCAGGGGCTTTCCCCTTCTTCATCTGAAACACAATACCCTCCAGCTCATCAAGCGAGATGTCACTCATAAGATGCTCATTCATTTCTCTAGAAACAAGAGAAGGGATACACGATAGGACTTGAATTTCCTCATCGACACTCCTTCGCTCCTCCTCCTTGAATAAAGAAGCAAAGTATTGAATTGCTTCATTAGAGATCTCCTGAGAGGAGGAAAGTTGCTCACCCCTGTCATTCACTAAAACAGAAATAGAGTTGCCATGTCTCCTGGCTTTCACCGAATTGAAGAAGAAGGCAGTATTCTTATCTCCTTCCAGTAACCAATCAACCTGGGCCTTTTGTTTCCAAAAAATTTCTTCCCTTAGCTAACACTCCTCCAACTGCTTCAGGGCCTTGGCTTCCTCCAAAAGCAGCACTTCAGTCATCCCATCCTCCCTAATCCTCCTCGTAATACCAGCCAACTCTGCCTGAGCAGCAGCCTTAGCATGGAAAATGTTTCCAAAGCAGTGTCGATTCCATCGTTTGAGCTGATACTTGACAAATTGAAGTAACTTAGCAAAAGTATACATTTTAGTACCATAGGAAGGTCTACCATACCTCCACCATTCAGCCACGTAGCCATGAAGAGAGGGATCCCTAAGCCACATAAGCTGGAATTTAAAAGGAGGAGACTGAGGCACACGGGCCGAAGAGATCGCGAGCTTGATAGGCTAGTGATCTGAACCACTCCAGTCCAAAATTTCAGACATAGAGGACCACAAACCACCAACCTAGTAACAAGAAACTAGAAAATGATCAAGATGCTCAGCAATGCAATCCTCCCCAATCCTCCGATTAGTCCAAGTGAACTGGCCATTACTAGGCTTGATATCAACCAGATTTAGAGCTGAAATGTTATCCTGAAGGAGAAGAGCAGAAGGCTCCAGCCTCGCAATACCACCTCGTTTCTCATCCAACTTAGAGATAGCATTAAAATCCCCCGCCATTATCCACGGATGGTAAGGAGCCATACTTCTAACAAACCTGATATGGGTCCACAATAATTGCTTACCATGAAGCTCAGGAGGCGCATAAATATTGGAGAGAAATATAGCCTCCCCAGACTCAAAGCAAGAAGCTATCATGGAGAGAGAAGACTTGGAGGACATCCACCAAAGAGGAGAAATCTTCAGAGGATTCCATAAACAAGCCACTCCCCCAGAAGCCCCCTGTGCGCCAATACATTGGCATTCACCATTCCCCCACAGCTTAGGCATCAAACCAAACATACTTTCAACCGACAGCTTAGTCTCCTGGAGAAAGAGCACATCAGGCGATTGACTTCTAACCAAATCACGAACAACTTTTTGTCGAGGGCCACTGTTCAAGCCCCTTAAATTCCAAGATAAGACAATCATTTCAAGGGGCTCGAAAAGAGAGAATCCAAGGTCTTAACTGACCCTGACTCCACCAAGTTCTCCCCTATCATTATGATCTTTTCCACATCCTTCTTCCTGCCAAGCTTAGAGACCTTTTCTGTCCCACCTTTTTTTAGATCCTTCTGAAGAATTCCCAAATGAGAAGACACCTTATTACTCTTACCTAACTCCGAGCCCGAACCCCGAGAGTGGTGGGCCGAAGCGTCTTTGCTTTTTTCTGGAGCAACAACACAACTTGGTTCCTCCGGAGTCCTCAACTGATGGTTTGATTCCAAAATCCCAGTCTCCTCAACTTGTGGAGCACAAAGAACATCTGAACAGAGCCCTTCAAGCCCTAGATCTTTCCCATCCTGCACTACATTTGGTAAACCCGTATGCACCTCCTGCTAAGAAACTTGCACTATCTAAACAGGAGACCCCTGCTGTTCAACTTCCATAGTCCCTTGATCCAAGTCCACCAAACCCGGATTCACTTCCTGCTGACTAAAATCATCCAATACCTCGAATCTATTAAAAGTGTCCTCATCTTTCCTTTCTTTGAGAGTCCTCTTCTGCCCCTTATTTCTATTCCGATTCCTGACCGGAATAAAACTGCCCTCCCCGGCACCACCTTCCAAAATAGGACCCTTACCCTTATCCAACCCAGAAGGATTCTTAGGAGGCTGTGAAGCATTAGTCTCCAAAGGCTTGGCCCTTAGACATCTACGCAGTAAGTGGCCATACTCATGACACAACCGACATCTAAAGGGTAAGGTCTCATAATCAAGTTGTTGAATCCATGAGTGAGAGCCTACACTCACTTCAAGAGAATCTGGCAAAGGTTTACTTAAATCAATTTCCACACAGAATCAAGCAAATGTCATTACCTTTTTGAACTGTGTCTGCTGCGACGAACCAACAGGTTTACCAAGCATTGAGGTGAGAAGATGCAGAACATCTTTGCGCCAGCACTAGACCGGTAGCCTTGGAAATCTAACCGAGACTGGAACTCGACTAGGAATCTCCTCTACCGGATTGAAACCCGCATGCCATGGCTTGATAAACAAGCCCACCTGATTGTAAAAATAAGGGCCTCCTTCAAAAACCTTGATCCTATCTACCATGCAGTCAAACGTGACCATGAAAAAGTTGTTGGCTAGGAGCCGAATCTCCATCTCACCAACTGGCATCCAAGTCCTCCTGGCCCAGGTCTCCAAATATTGCAATGAAATTTTCAAACCCAAAAATTTGTAGTACAGCGAATGTCGTGAGTAGTATTCAATATCTTCAGCGAGCATCTCCATTGGGATCACCACATTTGGCCTCTCTTTACATCTTTCAAGGCAACCGTTAATCTTGGGCACACGAAACCCTCCTGACGAAACTGCCTCATTCTTCTCCAAATTCTGAGAAAATAAAATATTATCATGAAGACGAGACCCCGAAAGCAAGGGATTCGAGCCCAGAGCAGACCTAAAATCCAGCTTAGGTCCCTCCCCCGAAGGCTCCCCAAGCTCCATTGAGGAAAGGATGAGGCACCACCCAAACCCACACCCCTTAGCTGAAAGCCCACCACTACCCCCAGCAAAAACCCCACACCTAACCAGCTTCAACGCCCAGAAAAAACACCACACTCCACAGCAATCCCCACCTTCCACCAAGAAGAAACCGCCACCCCTCCCAGGCTCACCCAGACTAGGGGGAGGTAGCCCCCACAAGCCCCAGCCACGGCCACAAGCCTAGTCGCACACACTGATCACCAAGGAAAATGAAGGGAGGTCGGCTGCGGGCAAAAAGAGCCCCCCAGCCACCGCACGCCCCCCAAACTCACCCACAACAAATCTCAGAAGATTCGCCCCCCCAGCACGCAGACACAGGCCCCCCCTCACTGCGCAGAAACAAAAAAAACCAGAGAGGAGCTAGGGCGCAGATGCCCTAGCTTTGTGAACAACGACGTCGACCATCGTTCCACCTTCCTCAAGACAACCTTCCCTAAGTTTTGGATGCCCTTGTGCTTCATCATTTTTAAAACAACTTATGTCGTTCTTTTCCATCTGCCTAGTGATGTCCCCTTGTCCTTTTAATGGATGTTTTATTTTGCAAAAGGGATCGTATTCATGCTATTGTTGATCAAATTTCCTTCCGATATCAATGCTTTTGCACCATCACGTGATCAGTAAGTGCAAGACCTTTATTGATCGTGATATCACAAGCGGGCTCCATGTGCCCTTTTTGATGGGTGAAATTTGTGTGACCATTGATCAACTACCGTTTGATCTCAACCATTCCTTGCCATCCCATGATGACCCCACCATAGTGCTTTGGTCGATTGCAATATCACAGGCAGGCGCCACATCTCCTTTTGGCGTGGCTGAAGGAGATAAGTTTGTGTGTCATTGATCAATCTTCATTAGATATCAACAGTTTCCCACCATCGCGTGGTCCAAAGCTATAGTATTTTTATAGATCATGATATCATGGGAAAGTGCCACATGTCTCATCTGATGAAGCTGAAAGAATAAGGAAATACATTAATCTGACATTAAATACATTATAAGGTGGGTTACTAAAGTTCTTTCAGGGTGCACATGTTTTAAATCAACAGATCTGTTATAATCTAGATAGGAAAGCTGCTCGATGGTTAAGGATAAGGCTAGTGACTATGTTGAAGGACCGAGATCACTGATACTTAAGATCTATAGCTGTCCGCCATCACGTGATCCATAATTGCAATGTTTTTACTAATCACGATATTGCGGGCAACTACCATGTGTCTCATCTAGTGTAGCCAAAGAAATAATGAAATACTTTAACCCAACTTTAATATGTTATTTTATGGGTTACTAAAATTCTTGTGAGATGCACGTGCTTCAAATCAATGAATATTTTATGTTCTCAGCTAAAAAGTTGCTTGACAGATAATGATAAGGCCAACTAATGTTTTGAAGGAATAGGATCGCTGCTATTCAAGATCTATGGTTTCCCGCCATCACGTGATCCAAAGTTGCAGGATCTTTACTAATTGCAATGTCGCGAGAAACTGCCACGTGGTGACTATGTTGAAGGACCAAGATCATTGATGCTTAAGATCTATGGTTGTCCGCCATCACGTGATCCATAATTGCAAGGTTTTTACTGATCACAATATTGCGGGCGACTGCCACGTGTCTCATCTGGTGGAGTCAAAGAAACAATGAAATACTTTTACCCAGCTTTAATATATTATGTTATGGGTTACTAAAATTCTTGTGAGATGCACGTGCTTCAAATCAATGAAGATGTTATGATCTCAGCTGAAAAGGTTCTCAATAGATAATGATAAGGCTGACTAATGTTTTGAAGGAATAGGATCACTGCTATTCAAGATCTATGGTTTCCCACCATTGCACGATCCAAAGTTCCAAGATCTTTACTGATTGCGATGTTGTGAGAAACTACCATGTGGATTTCTTTCACGGCATATGGTATGGTGGGCCCTTTATTGACATGTTGGTGGTTGCATCAGCCTATTTTGAAGGTAGTCATTGGATGATTTGATCAAACTGAAGGATTGATGACTAAGATTTAAATTTGCATCAAATATGGTTGGAGTCATTCGTGCAGTGCGCGAGTGAGCTTTAATGGCGGATGAGACACTTACTAGCACAATTTGATTGACATAAAATAAATTCTCCTACTTTATTTGTATCACAAAGCATTCGAGTATTTTTTGGAGCAGTCTCAGAGCTGAAGGTGGAATTGCAAGTCTTTGCAGCTAGAATTTGGGATTTCTACGAACAAAGCCATGAGATTATTTTCTGTGCCTCCTGGTCATTCTACATTTGAATTTGGGAAAGGATTTGCTGTGAGCTTGTTGATGAATGTGTTAGGGCTATAGTTTAATTATAGTTGTGAGAAATTGCAATGTTTTGTCCTGTAATTTTCCATCTCTAGTTAGTCCTAGCTATTTGAATTATAATGTTGTAAAGAATCCCTAGTTTGTTTGAAATGGCACCACCCAAGTAACATTCTAGCTAGATTGAATATTTGAAAAGAAACTTGTGTGATGATTTCCTGGATCAATTTCCCTTGTCAATGAATCATAGAAGGAAGGTATTGGTGCTTATGCGAGGGAAAATCTTGGGGGAAGGGTTAGTGTATAATTGCTCCAACATTGCCGATCCTAGGGTTCCTCTAACAGGCCTGGAAATATTCAGATTATGGTATGGACAGAGGAATTTTTCTCACCCCTTTTCAAATGGATGGATGTATGATATGGGGAAGTTGGTGGTACCTAATTTGTTCCCTGATGTAGACTTTCTTAGGGCAGTGGTTGCAAGATATGACCTTGTCACACAGGTAATTAGAGATAATGATGGAAGGGTTTTCTTAAGTATTAATAGAGAAGAAATCCAATAGATTTTTGACCTGAGTGAACCTAGTGAAGACTTGGTTCCTCTCAATCTTGAGGAGATGAAGTAGGAATATGCAAAATTGAAGTATCTTTTTAGAGCTAAGTTGCTTCCACCTCATTTGGCTAGGGAAGGGGGTTCAAGATTTCATATCAGCCCTAGTGACCATGAACCTTTCAGATTAAATTGTTTTGCAAATCATTTCTTATCTACTTTCTATTCATTATGTCATATTTTTGGTTTCAGTCTTGGTACAATGATGCCCATTGCTTATATGTTCATGGGGGTACAAATACAACACCCTAACTTCTCTATGACCTATGACTTTTCCCTTTTCTTAGCTGAGAGGATACATGAAGGACTATCAAAGCTACAAAAAAATGATATCGACACTCAATTCTTTTGGTATTCTATGCTGATGCATATGTTCTTGCTCAATAATGCTGAATTTTTCTCTGAAAGGATGAAATTGAGGAAATCAATTGATGGAGAAAGATTGCCAATATAGATATGGGTTGCAGATTTATCTTGTAATAAGGAAAGCACCAGTTTTGTGCAATTTGATAATTTCTTTGCTTCTAGATTGAGGGCTAGATTGATGGTGAATATACCTAGGATCCCCGAGGAATTATATGATTTCCTTAGGACAAAGGGGAGGAATCCGGAATTGAAGGTTTACCATAACGGGGGTGACATTATCCCACACTCAGTCAGCACTATTTGAGAGTGTACAGTTTCCAGGGAGCCCCTCATATACTGCCATACAATGTGCCACCAAGAGTGGGGTTTGCAGAAGTTATGTGGAAAATAGGTTGTATTCATGAGGACAACCTCACTAGGAGGGGAAAGGGAACATTTTTCCCTGATTATACAATGGTGTCTGATTTTACCTTTTCAAAGGGAGGCTAGGTGAATTTTGATAAATTCTTTGATGATTACCATTTGAGGTGTGGCCCAAAGTGGCAGCACGATCCTAAGGGTTTCTTTTCTCTTTTCAGACAAAGAATAAAAGCTGGCAAGTTTGTGCATGAGTTCAAATTCCCTAAGGATCTGATTAGAAATGAGTTTGACCTAAATAAGTAGGAGTTGAACAAAGAGAAATGGCTAGCTTATGATACCCTATTAGATATTGTGCATAAAATGGATTCCAAGTATGATCCATTGTTGGAGTTCAGTCCACACCATAAGAAAATTGATTTACTAATGGAGAACTTCAAGGAGATTATGGGGACATTGAGGACTAAAAAGATAAACTTAGAACTAAGTCTGGGTGTACCAGAGCAGGGTGCCAAACTAATTGAAACAAGGCTAGTATATCATCCTACCTAAAGGTGGCCCATTTACAGGAGGAAAAAGGATAGTAGTAATGATGAGGAAGAAGTGGAAAGAAAAGGAAAGAAAATAATGAAGGTGCCTGCACAACCAGGTCCAAAATTTAAAATGCCTGGGGAAATCAAAATTATTGATTTAGAATCATCACCAGAAGAAAATCCCTCATCACCACCATCCGAGCCAAGCCCTAAGGGGAAAAGAATTGATCAACCACAGGAGGATCTGATGGATGAAATCATTGTGACTGATTAGGACATGAAAGTTGGTATGCCTTCCCCTCTAAGGCCAGCTGAATTGGTTTTATCTGATTTGGATATCAAAGGAAAAAGTGTACAAGATGCAAGAATGGAAGCATGCAGGGAGTTTCTATATGACAATACATTCGTAAAAACTCTTGTATTCTTACAATTGGTATGGAGGATGAAATTTGAAGAATATCAAGATAAATGTAAGAAAAGAAGAGAACTGAGACCTAACAGGTTAGACTAAGAGAATGATGAGGAGGTGAAAGTTGAATTGATGGAAAAATTCAAGAACATCACTCCTAAAGAAGGAAGGAAACTGGTAAGTCAGGCTGGTGTATTGATTTTTCCTAAATGGGACATTGTAGACATTGTAGCATCTAATGCTATTCTAAAGTCCAAGCATCCCTTGCAAGACTCTAATGAAGAAGAAGTCAAGGCAACACTTCAAGACTCCGATTTCAGTGAAGAGTATGAAACCTTGGAAATTTGGGCATTGGCCCCACAAGGAAGAAAACAAAATGTTTCTGATATTAATCCAAATTTCATAGGAGGATTAATAATAAAGAGAGCTTCAAAGACCTCAACCACTGAGGCCACTAACTTGATTGTGAATGTGGCCAAATTGGCCCAAAAGACTGCTAAAAGGGAGGAGGCTAAAAAGAAAAGCTTAATGGAGAAGTATAACTTCTTGATTGAGGAATACAACAAGATGCAACAAAAGAATGTAGAGTTGTAGACTTAGGTGGAGAGGTTTAGGTATAAACAGATTAGGGAGACATCAAGTGCTCCAAGAACTAGTAGATTACCTTCCACAACAGAGTCAGTTCCTCCTACTGCTCCAATTATTTCCACACCAGGATCTCCCAGTCAAAATTTTTCCATCACCACTTCTTTAGAGAAAATTGAAGAAGAAACAGAGTGCTCTGTTGATCCTACAAAGAAGTAGCTCTTGTAAAAAATTGATGAATTGTAGGCATCATTAAAGTTAAGTGAGGGATCTTTTTTAAAGCAAAAGGAGATTCTTACTACTGTTTTGAGGCATTTAAATGAAAGGGTTGATAGTAAATTTCTATCTATACACTCTTTATATTCTTTTCTATTGGAAGCAATAAAGAATATTGATAGGGATCATGAGGTAGTGATACCATTGATTGAAAATTGGATCCCCAGGGCCAGTGATTTGGATATCATGTATAAGGCCTCAAGGTTTGACACCAATAATATGCCCCAATCATTAAAGCCTACTCAAGTATTAGTCAAGTCATTTCAGGGTTTTTGGACCTTACCAGATGATTTGAGTAGCAATATTAGGGAGTTGGTGAAAAATTTCAATGATTGGGGTAACACATTGCTACCTGATATAATTGATGAGTAGGGGAAAATCAGGTCACTCCAACAATGGCAGGATCAAGCAAATGAGGTCATCAATGATCAAATTAAATTAATCTATGATTACTCATATTATGATTTGTTGGTGAGCTGTATGGATAAGATTATTGGAACCAACTCATCTTTGGAATCTTTTGAAAGGGATGCAAATCAGGTAGTGGTAAAGTACACAACTTATAATGCCAAAGTGGATGAGGTAATTAATTTTGATTGGCCAACTGATGAAGAACACCAGAAATGGCTAACTAAGTATTTGAATGAGTAAGAGTAAAAATAATGGACTACTAATAGGTGGAAAATCAGATGATGCGGTTACAACAGTTCCAGTTTTGTGTTGATGGAATTCTCAGTGCAGGTTTCTTGTGGTTTTTGTTGTTGCATTGACTTTCCTTAGCTGACATGATGAACAAGAATATTCTCTAGGGTGATGGTTATTGTAACAAATTTTGGAATATCGCTAGGTGCTCCAATTGGCTAGTGACATGTGTACTTTCTGGCCCGATGCTTGTTTTCTCCTTCATTCTCTATAAGAAGGATTTCAAGGCCAGAAGTACGGGTTAACAAGTTAGATAAAAAATTTTGAGTCTAGGTGAAGTTGTAGAGCAAATTTTAAAGTCCAATGGTTTTAGAGAAATGCACTTTAGGTTTTGAGTCATTCTGTAATAGGTTTTGAATTCATGGGGATTTAATGTTGTATGAAAATACTAGCATTTGAGTTGAAATGATAAATTCAAGCTCATGTCTCTCCATTGTACATGCATATTTGAACTTTGAATGAAATAACTAAGGGTTTTTTTATCCATCTCATTGTCGTGGTGTGTATGATTCTATTTTAGCTTTAATTCAAGGAATTAATTAAAATGCTTGAATGGGATTATAGGCAGATATGTTCTATATAAGGATTTGATAAGTAGTATTGAGTTATAATGCATACTAATGAAATTGTAATGCAATAATGTCAGGGATCTTATATGTCATGTATTAAATATGTTATAAGCCTCTAGATGCTTATGAATTTGACTCTCACAATGGATATATGACACTAATCTAAGTTGTACTTATTAGTGTAGTTCAATATTTGTTTGTCATTTCCTAGAGCTTGCTACAAATTTCAAATCAATGACTATCTTATACAATGGATTGTGTTTAGCTATCTCATGCTCCAGATAGTTGATATTGTCTAGGAACAACCAATTCTACTTGATATTATCCTATCGTGTTGAGCTATTATGTGAGATTATCTGCTATTGTTAATGTCATTTATAATAATAGTGGAGATGTTGTAAACACATTAAGGGATCACCCTCCCGTGTCTTGCAAAGGCCAAAGTGAATGAGGATTTTTAAAGTCCTTGTCATTTGGTCCAGGTCCTTCGAGCTGCCTTTGATTGGAATTGGCAATTCCATGGGTAGATTAGAAGACAAACCTGGTTACATTGTAAAAAAGAACCAACAACCTCCTTTACAATAATATTTTGGAATTTGGATTTCATTTTATTTAATACCATTTTCTAAATGATAGAATCAGCAAGTCCTAGGTGAAGGATCCTTTCTATGGAAATATTATTGACATACTCATCTATTTTAGCCATGTATAAAAATTTCATAAAAGCTTCATATTTTACAAATGAGTCATTATTCAAGAATTTGGCACATGCCTCAACCCATGAATCATCACTTCCATTCATCCCTCTAAGATCAGCATTACTCAATCTTTTCCCCAACTGATTCATTGCCCCTACTACACATGTAGTGGGCACTCCTTGCATTTCTTGTTCTGACACTCAAATATCATCATCGTTGCCTTCATCATCATAGTCTACTAAAATAATGGCCTCAATCTTTTGTCTTTTCAATGGTGCCTCTTAGGTTTGTATTTCACTAGGTGGTGGGGAATCAATATTCACAATTTTAGGCTCTATTGGAATTGGTGGAGATGGGGGTGGTATTTTTGGCACAGGAGAGGGAGGCTTGTGCTCCCCTTGCCGAGTGGAAATGTAAGCTTCATCAAGTTTCTTTTCCTTACTCTTTCTCCTTATAAATAAATTTATCGGTGGTTCCTAGGGGGCTTATGATGTAGACTCTTCTCTTATAGCAGAGATTTATCCTCCACATTTTTTTTTGTAATTGGAGCCTTCCCTTTTACTGATTACTCCTTTAGTTTCGAGGTGGTCCACTATTGAATCAAAATTCCTTGTTACATGCTCCACCTTTTGTATTATATCCTCAGCCTCTAGGAGGATCTTGAAATTAGGTTCCTCTTGCTTTAGGTTCCTTTTTATCTTATTGAATGTGATACCTCTTGCTAATCTCTTTAACCTTTCCAAAGTGTCTGATATATTTCTTATTATATCTTCTGGATACTAGAAAATGTGAACACATTTATAACTCTTGTTTCTCTCATTTAACCAAGCCATAAAACCTTCAGGATCATACTTGATTCTCTCCACTATCCTCTACATGCAGTATTCTTTGAGTATTTCAAGGATGTTATTCAAACCTCGTTTGGTCATTACAAATTAGAAAAACAAGTGTATGAAGGAAAGAAAGTTCCTTTTCCCTGATTCAACAAATTCTCATTTTCAACATTTCCTAGTTACCAAATAACCTCAAGGAATCTAATTCTTTCTAGCACAAACCTCGACAACAAGTGAGGTACTACTTTGGAACCATATACTCTTAAGATAGTGTAATCAGAGTGTGAGATAACATCTCCACAATTATGATCAACTCCTATATCAGGCCTTCTCTCCTTGGGTCTTGAGATATCATGTAGAGAAATCATAATTCTAGGTAACTTCACAATTAAAGTGTTCTTTAGTTCAAAAAAAACCAAATTCTAAAATGTGACATAATCATATGTCCTATCATCTTTATCCAAGACTATGGTGCAACATTACATGGTAAAATCCAAGTCACCCATTTTCCTTTCTAAGTCAATATTGTGTCCAAAGTAAATTTCAACCTTGTACAAAATCATGTGCATTAGCAGTGAGTACCAGCTAAACCTTACCCCAAATTCACCTTTCTTTAATCTTACTAGTCCATCATGCATTCTCTCAAAAAGAAATATTGCATAATCATACACTACACAATATTGGGGATGTTGGATATGGGTGGCCATATACATCCATGCCATTGGTATTCCATAGACATGATCATAACAAATTACCTGACAAATGGAATAGAGGGTCCTTTTGAAATAGGGAACAAAGTAGTTAACACGGAAAGGATGCTTATCATGTTGTTGTATTACAATCTTTCGACCTACAATTTCTGCCAAAAATCTTGGAAAGATGTGGACACTAAATGAAATATTGGTTTTAGCATACTCTTTCCTAAAAGAATCTTCATTTATCTTATGCATTTCATCACCCCATTCAGTGAGCTTGAAAACAAGACCCAATTCCTCTTTAGTGATCTTAACCATTTCTTTCCCATCATATGTTTTGATAGTCCTTACAACTAGGTCATAATTAGCAACTATTTCTCTAAGCAATTTGATGGATATAGTCATTTGGTGTAATTAACTTCCCCAAGTCATAGTTCCAAGGGTTTCCTATTGGGATACCCATATTTCTATTCCTGGACCAACTACAATATAGTTCCCACCTAGTATAAGGAAATTTAGCATCCCTGGTAGAACATCTTCTGTCGAATAGACCTTCTACAATTTCAGGAGCTCTAAAAATAAATTGGCCTTTAATTTTATATCTAGTTGAGGGTGGTAATTGATCCATATGGTCTTTACTCAGAGGTCTTTTGGGAGCAGAAGCTTCCCCTTTGGACAAAGACACTTTTACTTTAGGAGCCATAATGCAAGAAGTAAGACAAGGTAGGGTTTTTTGGTTTAACTGAACAAGGCCTACAACTTTTGTGAGGGTTTTGCATGAATTATGCAAATGAATAATTAATAAAGTTTTTTTATGAATTTCAAACCTTAAAAAACCAAACTAAGAAAACCCTAACAGACTCAAGCTTGAAAAATGACAACTTATCAATAATGTTAGAGGGAAAGTAACAATCAACATACTAGTTTTCTCGTAGGTTGACAACCCTGGTTCTAACATTGGAATATGTTGAGAAACCAAAATATTAACTCCTTGAGTGTACTGAGTATAACTTTAATGTTGAATTATGCATTCAAGATAAACATTGATAATTATGCAATTCCTTACTTCGATAGCTCAATTTCCTTTTACTCAATAAGGTTCACTCGCTTAAACTAGAATGGCTTGCTTGCCTTCAACTAAGTTTTGAATACTATTCGTTGATCTTCTTGGAGAGTTAGATGATGCATGATCGATATTTGACTAGCCTAATATAAAAGATCTGACGGTGCACAACCACAACACTTTTCAAATGATAGGAGGCCAGATGGAAACACTTTCTTGTAGTATGTGGGATCCATCATCTCTTTGTCTTTATAGCCATGATCCATGTGTCCTTTTCCTCTCGTGCCCATGAGCCATAACTTGTATGAAAGTTTCATCAATGGGGAGATGGGGAGAGGCTGAGATTAGATCTCTTGGCCTCATCATACACACTCCTTAGCTAGCACCAACTTTATCCTTCATACAACATCTATGGTTCATGTTAAAAGATCTTTTAAGCATATGCAATATATGCATATTAATAGCACACATTTTACTTCCCATTCCCTACATTGATATTTTATTTAAATATTTTTCCACATATCTATGCTTCCACATTCTCAATATTATTCCACATGGTATAAACCTACTTCCCCATTGGCGATTTGGTAAAAAGGATGGGGCCAACATGGGATGGCTAGGAGTAATTGAGATGAATCCATGTCACTGGCTATCAAAGGTTGATTTAGTTGAAATTAAGCAATACTATCCCTCAGGCCCATCATCAAAGATAGGTGGCAATTGGCCGCTAGCTTGTGTGATTATTTTAATAATCAAGAAAATAAAATAGGCATGGGGGGAATGGTCAAGATTTGACCACCTCATTTATCTCCCACCACCGATCTTCTTTGACAAGCTGCTACATATTTCATCAATGATGTCCATCCCACCAATCATCTGGGACACGTGACCTTCACCCATGATCTTGAATGAATAAAAGAATGAGAGAAAGAATGGAATGAGCATGTGGGCTACGGTCCAGATCTTCTGCATTGATTGAATGACACTCAGGGTTTCTTATATCTCCACATTTCAAAAACTGTTAATCCTAGAAGGGACCCAATTAGTTTGACGAAGCGACCCACAACATAAAATACTTAATACTTTTTAGTGGGTAATATTCAACCTCACTAAGGGAAATTCCAAAACAATGATCCAACAAGATAAAGCAGTAAAACAAGACTAGAGGGCCATTCACTTAATGGGTTTTGATGTAAAAAGTCACGACTTAAAGGATTGATGATTAACATAGGGAGTCAACCAAAAATTAAAAGCTAGGTGAGGATACAAACTTAGTTTTTTTCAAATGAGACATAGGAAAACCTAAAACCCTTTATCGAGTAGTAGGAGGAAAAACCCATAGTTCATTTAATTATCAAAATTTTTGAAATGGAACACAATTTTTTTTCTTTAGGGGTTCCATCACTCGATCTAACTGGGCATGTATGTCTCTTGTAGGAATCGAAAGATTGTAGAATTTATGGTTGAAGCAAACCTATCAAAAACACAAGGGATTAAAAAACCAGGGGACTACTTGGACAAGGTAGTAAGATCGAACTACACACAACATAAAAAAAAAACCTATACACAAAATATATTAAATCTATAGTGTACATGGAGAATAACATAATTTGGAGAAGTATGGTTTTTAAAACTATCCATGTACTGGTAATTCAAAAAGTTCACCTACCAAGCTCTAGAGGAAATAGGAATCCTCACCATGTGCACTAGCTCTCAGATAACGACCCATCCATAATGCTTCAAATTTTCCATGCTTTCCCTTATCCTCATCCCTTGCATTTCAGGCTAACACCATACTATTCAGCTTAAAATTTCTGGGAGAAGCTCTTTTATCATGTAGATGCTTAACTTACAACTACATCTTCATATTCTTAGCATGAGTTTCTCTTCTAGTTTCATAAAAATGCACTAGATTATTAATTATGTGTTGCATATCATCATATATCTCTTCATCATATTCTTGCACAAACTTATACATTTTTAACAAGTTATTTTGCGGTAGTCTAGCATCTAGACCATATACCAAGCCAAATGGTGAATAACTAGTAGCCTTTTTCATAGTCACTCTATCTGCCTAGACTACCAATTTCATATTTGAGTTCCAAGCCTTTCTTTTTTTCTCCATCACCCTTGTGATGATTTTCATCAAAATTTTGTTACTAGAATCAACTTGTCTATTTCCTTGAGGATGGTAAGGTGAAGAATAAGCAACTTGTATACCATGTTTATCACAAAAATCTTTGAATTCCTCATACATAAAACACATGGCATTATCTAAAATGATCTTTTCTAGAACTTCAAACCTAATTAGAATATTATTTAAGAAGAAATCTATTACCACCTTACTTGTTTCCTTCTTGATAGGTACATTACTTCTACCCATTTTGTGAAATAATTAGTAGCAATAAGGATCCATGAATTCCCTCCACTAGATTTTTTTGGTATTTCTCCAATGAAATCAATCCCCCATTTTTGGAAAGGGGCTTGAATAGTCATAGGCCTAAGTGGTAGATTTCCTGAAAACTTTAACTTCCTTGAAAATCTTTGACAAGCATCACAAGTCCTAAAAAACTTCTGAGCATACTTAAAAATAGTAGGCCACCAGAATATTTCTCTCGAGATCTTATGGGTAGTGGTATTTTCCATGTAATTACCACCACACATCCCATTATGCATTTTATGTAAAAATTTTAGTGCCTACTTTCCATCAACACATTTAATAAGTACACCATCGAGGCTTTCCCACAACAACTCATTGTCAGTAATTACATATTTGATGGCATGTAATTTCAATGTCCTCTTGTCATTGTTAGCCATATTTGTAAGGCATTGAAGAGTTTGTAAATATTGGAAAATTCTTCTATACCATCCACACATTTGCATATCAAAAATAGGTGCAATATCAATCACTTCTCTTTGATTGATCTGGTTTTCCTCCAAATTAGATTTTGTCATGAATTTAGGAAGGCTAGGACCTCTTACTAATTGGTGATCTAAACATCAATATTAAATTCTCATATCTTGTTGATCAATCTACATCTTATGCCTATAGTCTCCTGCTAGATGAAAATATCTTTCACAACAACACTTGGTACAGATGCTATGATAGTAGCTCCCTGTAGATAAGTCAAAAAGTTCTTTGCAACTTTAACCAATGCATGCACTTGTTTCTTAGTCATGTCATATTTTAGCTCTACAACTTGTAAGGACTTACTAAAGAATGTAATAGGCTATTCAAATCCATCTTCATTTTTTTGTAACAATACAACAACAATAGTATGGAAGGAAGAAAAAGAGAAAATGTGCATTGGCTTAGAGAAATCTAGGGACTTAAAAAATAGAGCCTCTTTAATAGATTCTTTAATCCTTTTGAATTCTTGACTAGGCTCCTCACTCCAAATCACCTTCTCTCCCTTCAACATCTTGTAAATAGTTCTTTTGATTTCTACAAAATTAATCAGAAACCTTCTTAAAAAAATGTTTTCCCAAAAAAATATTGAATGATCTTGAATTTTTTTGGCTGGGGGATTTTATTTATGGTTGCTACTCTTTCAGGGTCTATCCCAACTCCATCTTTAAAAACAATATTTCCCAACATGTTTACCTTAGTTATCCCAAAGGCACATTTCTTTGGATTCAAAGATATCCCATATTCTAGTGACCTGACAAATACCATTTCCAAATGCATACAATGATCTTCATTTTTAGAGTAAGCAGTCAAGCCATCTTGATATAGTGCCATAAATAAATCAATAAAATTAGAAAAAACTACATCCATATCTCTCTAAAAATTGGCACCTACATTTGTTATTCCAAAAGGTATTCTGACATAGATGTAGGTACCCCATGGAGTAGTCAAGGTAGTCTTTTACTACTTAGAATCCTTCACTTTTACTTGGTTTTAACTTGCAAAACCATCCACCGTTGACAATAGATCACAACCAGTTACCTTTTGCAAAATGGCTTCCATATTTTGCAATGTGTAATTGTCCTTCAATGTGGATATATTCAGGTTTGTGAAATCCACACATAATCTTATGTCACCATTCTTTTTTCTTACTAGTACTAAATTAGATACCCATGAAGAGTATCTAATGGTTTTTATAATACCAATATCTCTCAACTTAACTAATTCCTCTTGCATCTTGGGAGCCATAGTAGGATTAATGGGTCTCTACTTTTTCCTAAAAGGTTTAGCATTCTCCTTCAGAGGAATTTCATGCTGAAACAATGCTTGTCTATAAGCTTTCAAGTCATCATATAACCAAGCAAAGACATGTTTGTATTTCCTAAGTAAGGAAATTAACATTTCCTTTACCTTTGGTTTCATCTTCTTTCCTACATAAACTTTCTTAGGGGCATTCTTAGCCCCAAAATTTACTTCCTCCAAGTCTTTTGGGTGACTAGTAGTTGTTTGGCCTTACTTTTATCTCGACTATCACAGACCCTTTCAAGAGCTACAAGGCCTTTGGGGGTTTTAATTTTCTTCAACTAGATGATCTCTTTTCCAAATACCATGTTCTTCCCATCAATATTCTTAAAAAATCCATGAAATTCAATCTCTTCACCTTCATATTTATCAGCACAATCTAAGAATATGAGAATATCTACATCATCATTGAATATCTACCGGTTATACACATTGTCAGGAATGGAAGCCCTTGTCTGTATCTCAACCTTAGAGATTCCCATGAAAGTTATATCATCAGGTATTAATGCAATGTTAGCAAGCAAGTTAGCTACTCTATTCTATCCTCTTTCTATCTAATCAATTCCAAAAGCATCAAACTACTCAATGGAATCCTAGACAACATTTTTGTACTGCTTCAATCTGTTACTTTTCTAGGAATACTTAGCTCTTACTTGGGAAATCACTAGCTTAAAATCACCAATTACCATTAGCCTTTTTATCTTGTGCTTCATAGCCAATCTCAATCCTAGTAATAAAGCTTCATATGTTTCCATGTTATTTGTACAAACAAAATATAATGTGAAGGAAAATTTTTAAGTACTACCAGTAGGTGCTACCAATAATATCCCTACACCCAACCCTTCTTTGGAACTTGCACCATCAAAATAAATTTTCCAAAATCCATTTTTGTCAGATAATCTTGAAATTTCATTTTCTATATGTACAGGGGAGCTATCCACTTCTTTTGGAATTCCTTGTATTTTGAAATCACTACTATAAGTATCTATGAAAAGAATGGTGTCATCTTTAGGAGCATTCTCCAACATATGTGGAACCCTCAGTTCTCTTCTCACTTGAACATCTTGACCATCAATGGGAAATGTGGCATAAGACATGTCACATTGCATACTACCTCCCATAGATGCACTCCATTTTTGGGATAGTAGCATTCCATAATTAGGTGGGATATCTACCCCTACCACACTCATTTTGAATTCCTTGTTAGGGTAGGCTACTAATTTATAGGGAAGTTCATTTATCACACCAATGACAGGGACTTCTCTTGCATCCATAGCCTAGCACTTTCCATGAGTGCTAATAACTTTCAATCCTAGTGCATCCATGATTTTAGTTGGCATTATATTGTTGGATGCTCCAAATTCAATAATATTTTTTTTCTAAAATTTCCTTTAACTACTAAGGTGAGGAAGAATAGATCTATCTTGCTAGGACAAGTAGTTACATAATTTCTAGGAAGATATGGGGAATCTCAATAATAAATCGCTCAACCTCCTTTTATTTCTTGTCTTTTTCACTCACTTTGGGTGAGTTAGCTCAATGAAATCATTACAGGCTATAGTAGCACCATTGATAAGGGCCACTACCTTTTTCTTAGGTTCGTCTATTCTCATCATTTCAAGAAAAGGCACATATACTTTAACCTAGATAAGTAGTTGAAACATATCAATAGGAGTATATTTGGATAATTCAATTGGGAGCATACCTTGTTCATTTTTTCTCTCCTATTAATTTTTTGTTTCCTTAGCCTTATGCTTAACATCCTTCCTTATGACATCAAGAATTTTCTTTTGTTTCTTTATCTTTGTAGTTGGAGATTTGAATTCTTGAGTAGCTTTTGGGTTCTATGCTCTCTTGGCCCAAATTTTATCTCCCCTACCTTCTTTAGATTTGGTTGCTTTGACTTTTTCCATCAATCTTGTGTTCTTTGCTATTGACATTCTACTCCCTGATGAAAATACCAGTAGGATTACCTTGCTCACCACCAACTGTTTTGTTCCTTAAATAATAGGAACTTCTACCCTAGGTGGCCAAAGCTACAATATATCTCGCAATCTCCTCCTCTAAGGGCCTTCTTAATGAAACACCATCTTTTATTTCTTCCAAATTGTAAACCTCAACTTCATTGTCAACATCCTCATCAAAAAAACCTTGTTGATGATATGTGTTAGCAATTTTCCTTTGATTGTCCACATCCACTTCGCAAGAATCCTCGTCAGAAGAGCATTCACTATTGTCAACATCAAAGTAACCCATAACCATGAGTACATTAACATCCTCCTCATTGTTCTAATCATAGTCCTCAGGAACATCTTCCTCTACTTAAACCATCTGTGCCACAACACATTGTTGAGAAGAATGTGGCATTTCCTAGGTCAAGCACCAAGGAGTGTCTTCAACAAAATTTATTGAATTATTCTATAGGGGATCCAGGGGGACCTTATTCTGGGTGTTTCTTTGATTATTGAGAACATGATTTCCATTATACCAATTGGTATTATATGGGTAGTCTTGTAACTAAGGGGGTCTTTCATTTATTTGATAATTTTTTGGTTGGACCTTTTCTTGTTTCACAATCTTATCACTTATGCTTTTCATAAAGTTATCAAGTTTTTCCTCAATAGTTCCCCCTTTAGCACCTAAACTTTTATCTTCCTTTTTGCACTCTTGAAGAGTTTTGGATCATCTCTTTTTCCAACTTTACTAGTTGGTCTACTAATATTTTCAACATGCTCTACCATTTTAAAGGCTTCCCTTAATGATTGAGGATCCTTATCTAGCAAGTGGTAACTCATTTTTTCATTAGAAGCATTGTAGTAATTTACCAAACATACCTGATTATTCAACTGTAAATGAGGAGGCAATATTTTCCTAGTCTTTTGGAACATTGTATTGAACTCAACAACATATTCGTTAGAACCTTTAACAATATTATTAAATTGATTCAATAGAAATCTTGAATATGTCTTGTCACCATATTTCTCTCTGAAAACTCTCTTGAATTCTTCCCAAGAATCAATGCTCTAGGTAGGAAAAGTTATATAACACTATCAAGCATCTTCAATGAGAGAAGGCATGAACAACTTCATCATGACATCTTCTGTCTCCTCCTCAAAATAATCCATAACATTTGCAAATGTTTTGAGATGGTCTTCACCACTCAAGGAATTATTACTAGAGAATTTCACTAAAGCAAGTTTGAAATCCTTAGGGAATGGGTTAGGTTAGCCAGGTATTACATCAAAACACAATTTTTGGTATCTATCTACTTGAAGTGGCCTCCTAGTATGTCGATCCATATGAATATCTCTTTGCTCATCATCTATTTTGTTATCAGAGTGGATGTTATCCTTATCCTTCCCACTTTCATCATCAACACCTCCTTTCTTGCTTCTATCATCATCTTCAAAATAAGAATCACTATTTTTATCCTTTCCTCCACCTTCACCACCTTTTTCATCACCACCACCTCCACTAGGAGTATGCCCATCAAAATCATTCTTTTGTGACTCACTATTAGTATGTCTAGAGCTTGAAGAATCTAGAGTAGGTGTGGACATTTTAAGAAAAGCAATCTTCCTAACCATATCTGCATTAGAAGCTAACATCTCAACTTTTTTCAAATCTTCTTGTAGCTTTTCACTCTCCAACTGTAATCTCAATATTTCTAGATTTGGAGGTGTAGTAGATGGAGTTGGATTGATTTTTTCTTTTAGTGTGTGGATTTCAGAAGATGAGGCATTGGTATTGAAGGTGGTTTTCTTAGGTTGATCAATGGGTCTCTTCCCATGATCTACAAATGACATTTTCTTAGCAATAACAAGAGGACTTGAGGCTTTAGTGGTTGAGATAGATGTGGTGTAGGTATCCGTAGAAAAATTTCCCATTGGGATTGTTACTTTGGGAATATCATTGGTCATTTTAGATGCAAACTTAAATATTGAATGTAGGGGATGCATTAGTAGGAGAGTCAATAGAATTACTTGATTTAGAGATCTTGTTTACCAGAGTGGGTTATTTCTCTTTAGCGGACTCAAATTCTTCCTTCTACTCAGGATGCTTCTTTGCATAACTTCTAGTCTTCTTTGTGGTGTCAAATATGTCAGAATCCTTTCTATTACATTCTTTTTGAGAAATTAAATTTACAATAGTTTTACAAAATTCATAGTTGCCACCTAGGATGCTAGAAAATATAAAGAGATTGCACTTTGACTTTGTAATTGTATCTTTAGAAAGAATTTTAAACATAACCTGACACAAGGTGATAGAATGAAACAAGAATTGACACATAAGACTAAGGGTGATGTGACTAATGTAATAGAATTTAAACCAATTATTCTTCACACAATCAAGAATATCACAATGAACACTTCACTCTAATAGTACCAAATCTGCACTAGAGACTTTGGACTTAGCTATCCCTAATAGAGTCACCAACTTGTTGGTTATTTTTTAAGAACAATTTAATTGATATCTAGAAATACCTATGGACTTTACCATTTCCAATAATTAGTAATCTAGAGGGATTGTCCAACAAATGAATGGAAGTTGAAAAAATCCTACTCCTACACTTTGGGCTTTGTAAAAACCCACGAGGGTTATCCCACAATGTATTGTTAGGAACTTCATACAATTATAATCAAATACATTGTTAGTAAAAAATACTTCTGATAAAATTTCTCAAAGTCCTAATACATTAGATAAGTTTGTAGCTTATCATTCAATGTTTTATACTTAGAGCATGAGAAGGTGGAACATCAACAGAAAACAACTACAATGGTATACATATGAGAGTTTGTAAATAAAAATTGATTAGTTGAAGAATCAACACAAAAACTAAACCATAAGTAGTTTGCATGAACCAGTTCCTTTATCCTAAGCATGAAGTCAATATCAACCTATATAACCAGATAACAATTCAATAATATCAATGTACAATCTCAAGAGATACTGCATTATAGCATTCCCCTATTACATTCATGAATAATACTACTTATCAGTATCGTAGCACTTTATTTTTATGAGCTAACAATATCATCCAAGGATTTACATTAATTCATTGAATCAATAAGCATGAGTGAAATAAAACATCTATTGATGAACAATAGAGACAAATAAAAGGAATCTTGGATTACTTCCATTCATAACTATTAAAACAAGAACAAGGCAAGACAATATCCATGAAATTGGTATTTCTCTATATATATTTTTCTATACTATTATCCAAATCACATACATAAAAATGAACTCTAAAACTTAAGACAAAAAATTTTAAAACATGCTTGGTATTCTCCATACAATTCACATTGTTAATTGCATAAAACAAAAAACCCTTACTTTTTGGCCTTGAATTCCTTCTTATAAAAACAAAGGATAAAAAATAATGATCAAGCCAAAAAGTACACATGTCAAAACCCTATTGGACCACTACATCAAATATTCTCTCATTCAATTACAATGCATTCCCAAGAGGTGGGAGACATGTGAGAAAATGAAATTAGAGTTCATTTTCTATTGGAGATCTAGTCCAATTATTAAAATGGGTACAACTGAACAATTACCTCAAAACTTGTTCCCATGTAAATAGAGTGAAAGGAAGAAAAAGCATGAAGAAAACATAAAAGGATAATACAAAAGAAAAACCATGTCTGCAACCTTGTCATCAATTCAACTTTGAAGAAGATGCACTATATTCCTCCATACTTTATCAAAAGCCTAATCTATACTAAATCTAGGCTATGTAGTGCATTCCCATCTATCTGTTATTCATCATGGTTGCAGACTTTCAAATTTCAAATCACTAGCCCACAACCTTTTATGCTAGACCCCCATTCCTTCGAAGTACCTAACATTCCATGCTAAGAATTCTTCTTTAGTAGGCAAGCCAAAGTTCATTACTTCATCAAGCCTTTGTCTATAAGGTGTATACTTGGTGACAATCTAGTTAGCTTCCTTATCATAATCCAGTAGGATAGTCTCAACATGAACTAACATATCCATATTTATTCTTATTGTCTCCATATTAAATTTCTGACAATGTTTCATAGCTTGATCTGAAATAACATTATATTCTTCATTTTCCACTCATGTAGACTCTTAATGCTACCATCATCCCTTAAAATGGATTTTACCAATTCCTTTATCCTATTCTCCAATGTCTCAATATTTCCTCTGCACTCCTCAATCTTATTTAGAAGAATCGTAGTCGTCTTAAACTTTTTATGTTGATTGGGATCCTGCTCAACCATAATTCCTATTAATATCAATTCTTGCTTCCTAGGGATACATAGTTCCATGAGTGGAATGGCTCTTTCTTTGTCAACGGTCAACATTCTGATGGCATCAACCATGGATGAATAATTATAGTGAATACTATTCAATTTTTTATTCGCTCTTATGTTTAGATGTTCAAGCACTACTATGACAATCCTTGTATTTCTCTTAAAAGAATCTTCATCACAACTTTTACATTTTTCCTTGTATTCATTTCATTTCCCAGGAAATTCTTCCTTGTTGATACCCCCTTCTGCATGTTTCCCTTCTAGTGTAGTGGGTTCTACTATTGAAATTTGTACACTTCCCATATTATATGACACAATGTCACATGAAGAACTTACATCATAAATAAAATTTTGGGATACATCCTCTTGTATAGGAGTGGGAGAGTCAACATCTTTTTTCTTGGGCTTTCCAGGTTGTAACTTTTGTAACACATCCTCTAATAATACTACCTTTGTTTGTAATTGCATATTATTACTCTCAAAATATCCATACTTATCTAAAAAGTTATTCAATTTTGTTCTAAGTTTATCTTTTTTCAACAATCATAGACTCCATAGTGGCCCTTGTGAACTATGCAACATGAGCTAACATATTTTCAGCTTCTAAGGCCAATGTTTCTAACACTCTTTTTATTATCAAGCCTCCACTATAGTTAGATACAAGCTCAATAATGTTTGGCTTTCTTGTGCATGGGGCTAAAAACCATATAGACAAGGCTTCCCATTCCACACTAAAATTAGACCCATGTAACGAAAGTGCAACTTATTCTATATTATAGAGAGGTATGTCACATTTCTTGATTGTTCTAAAAGCTATAGCTGAAGATAGATCCAATTATGGTATAAACATGATGCCACTAGTTCTCACCAATTCCTAAGCCTCCTTTGCAATCATATTTTGGAGTTTGGATTTCATTTTATTTGACACATTTTTCTAAATGGTAGCATCATGAATTTTTGAGTGAAGGCTCCTTTCTATAGCCAGATTATTGGCATACTCATCTCTTTTAGCCCTGTATGTAAATTCCAGAAAATATTGAGTTTTTACAAATGATTTATCATCCAAGAATTTGGCACATCCCTCAACTTGCAAATAATCACTTCCATTGATCCCTCTATGATCAACATTTCTCTATATTTTTCCCAATTGATTTGTTGCCCCTACTACAGAAGCAGTGGGCACTCCTTTCATTTCACGTTTTGACACCCAAATATCATCATGACATCTTTAGTCATCATAGTCCACTAAACTAGTGGCCTTAATCTTTGGTCTTTTCAATGGTGGCTTTCTGGGTGGTATTTCACTAGGTGATGGTGAATCAATATTCACAATTCTAGGCTCCACCATCCTTGGTGGAGATGGGGGTGCTATTTTTCGTATGAGAGAAGGAGGCTTGTGCTCCCCTTGCTAGGTGGAAATTTAGGTTTCATCAAGCTTTTTTTCCTTACTCTTTCTCCTTACAAAGAACTTTATCCTTAGTTCGTGGGGGTTTTGTGATGTAGACTCTTCTCTTATAGCAAGGATTTCTCCTCCACTTTTTTCTTCTATAATTGGAGGCTTTCCTTTATCTTTACTAATTACCCCTTTAGATTCAAGGTGGCCCACTATTGAATCAAAATTCTTTGTTACATGCTCCAACTTTTGTATTATATCCTCAGCCTCTAGGAGGATCTTGAAATCAAGTTCCCCCTACTTTATTTTCCTTTATATCTTATTGAATGTGATCCATCTTGATAATCTCTTTTCCTGTTCCAAAACTTCTAAAATATTTCTTATTATATATTCTAGATATTAGAAAATGTGGACATATTTATAATTCTTGTTTCTCTCAATTAACCAAGCCATTAAACATTTAGGATCATACTTGATTATCTCAACTATCCTTTGCATGCGATTTGCTTTGAATATTTCAAGGATGTTATTCCAGCCTCCTTTGGTTATTACAAAATTAAAAAAACAAGTGTATGAAGGAAATAAATTTCCTTTTCCCTGATACAACAAATGCTCATTTTCAACATTTCCTAGTTGACACATAACCTCAATGAATCTAATTTTTTCTTTCACAAACCTTGGTTGCAAGTGAGGTGCTACTCTGGAACCATATACTCTTAAGATAGTGTAATTAGGGTGTGAGATAACATCTCCCCAATTAATATCAACTCCTATCTTAGGCCTTCTCTCCTTGGGTCTTAAGAAATCATGTAGAGCAATCAGAATTCTAGGTCACTTCATAATTAAAGCTCTCTTTAGTTCAAAAGCAAACAAATTCTAAAATGTGACATAATCATATGTCCTATAATTTTTTTCCAAGACTATGGTCCAACATTGCATGGGAAAATCCAAGTCACCCATTTTTATTTCTTAGTCAATATTGTGTCCAAAGAAAATTGAACCCTTGTACAAAAACCTATGCATTAGCAGTGAGTACCAACTGAACCTTACACCAAATTAACCTTTCTTTAATCTTACTAGCCCATCATGCATTCTCTCTGAAAGAAATCTTGCATAATAATACATTACACAATATTGGGGATGTTGGATATGGGAAGCCATATACATCCATGCCATTGGCATTCCAAAGATAGGATCATAACCAATTATCTAGCAAATGGAATAGAAGGTCCTTTTGATATAGGTAACAAAGTAGTTAATAGGGAAAGACTCCTTATTGTGTGGTCCTATTACAATCTTATAATTTTTGCAAGAAATCTTAGCAAGATGTGGACTCTGAATGAAATATTGGTTTTATCATACTCTTTCCTAAGAGAATCTTCATTTATCTTATGCACTTCACCACTCCATTCATTGAGCTTGAAAAAAATCCCCAATTCCTCTTTAGTGATCTTAACTATTTATTTCCCACAATATGTTTTTATAGTCCTCGTGACTAGGTCATAATTAGTAGCTATTACTCTAAGAAAGTTGACATCCATATAGAAATTTGGCACAATTAACTTCCCCAAGTCATAGTTCTAAGGGTTTCTTACTAGGATACCCATATTTTTGTTCTTGAACCAACTATAAAATAGTTCCCACCTAGTATAAAGCAATTTAGCATCCCTGATACAATATCTTCTATCAAACAAACCTTCTACTTTTTGAGGACCTTTGGGAATCAATTGGCCTTTAGGTTTTTTTCTAGTTGAGGGTGTGAATTGATCTATCAGGTTTTTATTCAGAGGTATTTTGGCAGCAGAAGCTTCCCCTTTGGACAAAGACACTTTTACTTTAGGAGCCATAATGTAGGAAGTAATACAAGGTAGGGTTTTTTAGTTTAACTAAACAAGTCCTACAACTTTTGTGAGGGTTTGGAATGAATTATGGAAATGCAGAATTAACAAAGTCTTCTTTATGAATGTCAAACCATAAAAAGTTGAACCAAGAAAACCCTAATAGACTTAAGCTTGAAAAACCACAACTTATCAATAATGCTAGAGGGAAAGTAACAATTGACTTACTGGTTTTCTCGTAGGTTGACAACCCTGGTTCTAACATCAGAAGATGTTGAGAAATCACAACATGAGATCCTTGGGTGTATTGAGTATACCTTTAATGCTAAATTATTCCTTCATGATAAACATTAATAAGTATGCAATTCCTTACTTGGGTAGCTCAATGTCCTTTCAGTTATTAAGCTTCACTCACATGAACCTGAATGGCTTGCTTTCCTTCAAATTAGTTTTGAACACTAGTCATTGATCTTTTTGGAGAGTTAGTTGATTCACAATCCAAATTTGACAATCTTGATACAAAAGATCCTACTGTGCACAACCACAACAATTTTAAAATGATAGGAGGCCACATGGAAACACTTGCTTGTATTAGGTGAACTCCACTATCTCTTTGTCTTTATAGCCATGATCCACATGTCCTCCCCTCACCCCTATGAGACATAAATCATATGAAACTTTCATCAATGGGGAGAGGGGGAGAGGCTAAGATTAGATCTCTTGGCCTCCTCATACACACTCCTTAGCTAGCACTAACTTCATCCTTTATACAACATCTATGACTAAGGTTAAAATATCTTTTAAGAATGTGCAACATATGCATATTAGTAGCACACATTTTACTTCCCATACCTAGTGTTGAGATTTTAATTAAATATTTATCGACATATCTATGATTCCATGTTCTCAGGATTATTCCATGTGATAGAAACCTGCTTCCCCATTGGGGATCTAGAAATAAGGATGGAGCCCACACGGGATGGTTGGATCTGGTCGAGATGAATCCATATCACCTACTATCAACTTTTGATTTAGTTGAAATTCAAAAATACTATCCCTTTTCCCCATCATCAACAAAGACAAGTGGCAATCACCCACTAGCTCATGTGATTATTTTAATAATAAAGAAAAGTAAATGGGAACACAAGGAACGGTCCAAATTAGGCCACCTCATTTATCTCCCACTGTTGATCTTCTTTGACAACCTGTTGCACACTTCATCAATGATGTTTGACCCACCAATCATCCAAGACACGTGGTATTTGCTTGTGTGCCCAAATGAATAAAAGAATGAGAGAAAAAATGGAATGGGCATGTAGGCTACAGTCTAGATCTTCTCCATAGATCAAACGACACTTAGGGATTCTTATATCTGCACATGTTAAAAAAAATTAATCCTAGAAGGAACTCAATTAGGTTGATGAAGCCACCCACGACATAAAGGCTTAAGACTTTTTAGTGGGAAATATTCAGACCGACTAAGGGAAATTCAAAAATAATGATCCAATAGGATAAAGCAATAAAACATGACTAGAGGGCCAATCACTCAATGATTTTAGATGTCAAAAGTCACAACTTAAAGGATTGATGACCAACATAGGGATTCAATTGAAAATTGAAACATAGGCAATGAAATAGATTCAAAGGTGTTTTCAAATGAGACTTAGGCAAACCTAAAACACTTTATATAGTAGTACGATAAAAAAACCCATGGTTCATTAAAATTATCAAGATTTTGGAAATGGAACATGGAAAATATTTTTTTTTAGGGGTTCCATCAACAACACATGATGTGAAAAATCATCAAGGACAACATACAAGCTCTAATTTTTTTTTATATTTATCCCCCTTAGAAGATAATTTCATATATGCATTTTTTCTCAATCTTCCTTTCCTTTTTCACATACTTCTTCTCCCCTTTCTACATAAATTTCAAAGGAAGAAGAATGCATTAAATTTATTTCTTCTTTGACATGAAAAAAAAATACTCATAATGACAACACCTAATACAACCTACTCCCCTTGAGAGGTAGCCACCAAAACATTATCCTAGATGAAAGATAGATCTATAGATCCATAGGAATAATGCATCTCCTTGTGCATCTAATTCATGAAAGGAGGGGAAATAACCCCCAAATTCTCTTGGAGATACTCAAAATTATCTTCAGGAAGAGCCTTCGTGAATATATTAGTAACCTGATCCTTTGTTAGAACATACTCAAGCTTTACATCATTCTCCATGACCTTCTCTCTCAGGAAATGATATCTAATAGATATATGCTTCATCATCGAGTGCATCACAAGATTCTTTGAAATGTTAATTGCACTTTTATTATCATAGAAAATAGAAATATGATCATCATATACGACTATGGTATCTTTCAATGTCTATTTCATCCATAGAACTTGTGTATGGGGTATGTGCAGGATCATCATGGAAAAATAGGCCCTTATGTGGCAAAAAATTTATAAAAATCAGTGTTAGGAAACTTGATTAAAAATTTGAATAGGTTATCTATATTATTTCAAAAACATGTAAGAATAGAATCTGTAGAAAGTTGAATGTAGTTTATAAACTACTAGGTTTATTTAAAAATAAATAAAATCTATTTGGTAAAAATTTGAAATTTCAATGGAGTAGTACTTAAATTTCAGGGAAAAAATAAGTAGGTATCTGTCTTACCACCCTAACCATAATAAAATGATAATATTTTTTTATAATATTTTATATATAAGTAGAGGACTCATGTCTGGATTTGATGCATATTTTTTTGTAATTTTTTTCCAAGTAAATAATTAATCATTAACTTTTTATTACAAAATTTTAAAAATATAAAAACTCATTTGTCTAACCACCTTAACTTGGTCAAAACTTCATGAAATTTCTTTTTTCTTTTTTTAATCCTATAGTATGTGAAGCATATAATGTGACACATGTTTTGAATTCAAAAAATGTGATACCATTTGAAAGTTATAGATGTTTTTCAATCAACCTATTGATTAGGACTTTAGTCATAATTCTAATAGAAAATTAATAATAATTATTCATTAAATTCAAATTAAAGAATAATTTATATATTGGTGGAAAGCTGAGAATATCCTCTAGAAACCCTTTTCATTTCATCAATTTTGGGTACAAAAAAATTCATCAGCCACATACCCTACAAGCACCCATAATATTGCCACTTTTTGGCCCATCATGATCCTGCACATACCCTATTGTAAGATGTAACAACAATAAACTCATTTGTAGGAGTAGATAAGGAGATTTAATCTTGCTTCTTACTCAACCATGCCACCAATCTTCATCCAAGAAAGAATGCACCATAATTTTTACTTTTCCTAGTATCATCCACACATCCAGCCCAATCTACATATGTATAGGAACTAAGTGTAAAATTAATATCTTTAGGATATGACAATCTGTAATCCAGAGTGCCATTCAAATATCTAAAAATTATTTTAACAACATGAGTTTCCTTAGGGTCTTCTCAAAATCTATCCATAAGACAAACAACATGCATGATATATGATCTAGTAGTAGTTAAATACAATATTCTACTAATCATAGATCTATAATTGCTCTGATCGGCCTTAAGTGAACCATCAACATTTTCCAATTTTCATCTAGTCACCATAGGAGTACTTACCAATTTTGAACCATTGATCACAAACTTCTTCAACATTTCTCTCACACACTTAGACTGTGAAATGAAAATTCCATTCTCTGTTTGACTAATTTTTAGTCCAAGAAAGAAATCCATCTCCCTAAAATTAGACATTTCAAATTCTTTTTGCATTTCTTCTATAAACCTCTTGCACATAGTTTTATTTCCTCCAAAGTTAATGTCATCAACATACACTACAAAATGACTTTCAATCTTAAAGTACAAATTACTATTCGTCATACCTTTGTTAAATCCTTTTTGAATCAAATACTTATCTAACCTCACATACCATGCTCAAGGAGCTTTCTTCAACCCATATAAATATTTATTTAATATCCACACCACATCTGGTTGATCTGTTAACTGAAATCCTTCTAGTTGTTCCATATACACTTCTTCTTCTAGTTCTCCATTCAAAAATGTTGACTTGACGTTCATATGATAGACCTTAAATCTTTATAAGAAACAAATGCCAAGAACATCCTTATAGCTTACATTCTTGCTACCAGAGAAAAAAATTCCAAATATATGCCTTCTACCTATGAGTGGCCTTTACGTACAATCCTCACTTTGTTTCTAACAACTTCTCCATTCTCATTCAACTTATTTATGAATACCCATTTTGATCCAATGATTTTTTTATTTGTCAAACTTGGGACCAATTCTCAAGTTTGATTCTTCTAAATCTACATAAGTTCTTCTTTCATAGCTTCCTTCCCATGTTCATCTTTACAAGCTTCACATACATTCCTCGGTTCAATATCAGAAAGTAAATATAGATTTACCTCAATAGTAGCTCTAGTTCTAGTCAAAATGCCTTTTGTCTTGTCTCCAAAAATCTCACTTTCTAAATGATTCTTCTATACATATTTCAGTGTCTTAGGAGACATCACCAAAGAATATTCTTCTATTTCATTTTTTTCATGTAGCTTACCTTGCTCATCTATTTTCTATTCTTCCATAATCTCTTCTATTCTTACACAATCATTCTCATTAGATACATATCCATCAATTTCAATAGGATTCTTCACTATCTCATCAACCTTCATATTTGATCTCTCTACAATCTTTCTTAGTCTTTTATTGAAACATTTTTATGCCTTGATATTAGTAGAATATACAAGAAAAATGCCATCACTTCTTACACCAAACTTACCCAAAGTTTCCTCATCTCTTTTGATATAGCATTTGCTTCAAAATATATTGAAATATTTAACAGTAGGAATTCTTCCATGTGATGAATGGGAAAATGGATACCTTTTTGGGATATCACACTTTTCTCATTCAACCATTCACTAATGTCCTAAGAGTCCTAATTGAATCAAGTAAAAACCTCACAAGGTGAGACAATTCTCAATTAGGAGGGTCCTATGAAGGGATTCTTAAGTTCTATGGGGTTCACCACCAATCAAATTCTTGGAAAAGAAAATGTTTGAAAGTAGGATATGATATGCAAAATGGCCTAAAATTAGAAATGGAAGCTAAATGAAAGATGCAAATGATGAAATTATGCAACAAGGAGATGGTATGTGTGCACCTAGGAAATCTAAATATGTCGTGAGGATTCTATAAATGCAAAGAGGCTACCAAAATATGTTTTGGAGGACTAAGATGCCCAAGATGGCATATTAGTCTTATTGCTATTTTCCAGGGAAAATGCAGAGTCTTCGAATCTCAAAAGTGGACCTCTAAAAATCTCTAAAAAGTGAGCTTGGGAGGAAAAATATGCCCAAGATGGCGTATTAGTCCCATTCTAAATTTTTGAAAACTCTGAATAGGATCCTGAGCTCTTAGGTTTGCACTAGCTTCTCTTCCGGTCTCAGGTTTTGAAACTTTCGAATAAGGCCTATAGGTGAGTTTTTGTAAAGATGATAACTTTATAATTATGCAAATTTACACTCCAACTGATCTTCAAGTCCACAACCTAGATCTTCAATCACAAGTATGCAAGATGGAATTTTTTTTTGTTTGTTAGTGAATGGGAGTTTTCCTTAGTCAAACCCCTTGTTGGTAATTAAACCTTGAAATGAAATGAAATGGAAGAATGATGAATGAATAACATGAAATGCTACAACTTACCAAACCCTTGAAAAAGTTTGCAAACTTGTGTGTAATGGTTGCAATCGATATAGAT
Organism: Sequoia sempervirens; assembly: GCA_007258455.2. NCBI lineage: Eukaryota > Viridiplantae > Streptophyta > Pinopsida > Cupressales > Cupressaceae > Sequoia > Sequoia sempervirens. Next base: position 428,556,698 of record VDFB02281492.1, on the reverse strand, counting down.
CTTGAATTCTTATAGAGTACTTGAATTTCCTTGCTTGAATCAAAACTCTACATCACAAATGTTAGCACAACAACACACATGATGCAAGAAAACTCTTTGATATGATGCTTTAATTTTAAAATAGCTTAAAATTCTTGATGAATCTACTCTTGAATTCTCTTGTGAACTCAATTATGCTATGATAAATGATCTCATAAAACACTTGGGTTGAAATGAATCAAGGAACCTTGTATTTATACTTATCTATGCTTAATATTTTGAAATTACATCACACCAAGCTGAAAATACATATGTAACCCATGTATATCTAGAATAATCATCAATTAAAAGCATAAAGTACCTTTCACCAAGTAGACTTCTTACTCTTGTAGGACCAAAAAGATCTGTATGAACTAAATCCAGTATTTAGGTAGTGGACTATTCCTTCGATCAGTAATGATTTCTCACTTGCTTTCCAAATTGACAATTCTTGCAAATAGCATTAACAAGATTTGTAATTCTTGGTAAATATCTCAAGGCTTGAACAACACTAATCCTTACCAAGTTATCAAAATTCATCTGACACATTTTCCTATGCAATAACTGACTATCATTAATCTGAGTCATAAAACATTATCCATCAACACCCTTAAGTTGATAGATATTCCCTTTAGATTTATTTCCTATAGGAATCAATCCTCCAGATCCTTTCCAAATCTCAAATCTCTCATCCTTAAACACAAGATCATACCCTTTTCTACACATCTAACCAACACTCAAAAAATTATGGCTTAAATACTTAACATAGTAGACATCGTCAGTATTATGCTAACCATCAAAATTTATTGAACCTATCCCACATATTTTAGCACCAGTATCATCTCCAAGCATAACCAAGCCTCCATCATTATTTTCAAGCTTGAAAAACTTACTCTTATTACTATTCAACTAATGTGAACAACCACTATTAACTACCTAGAATTTTTTTCTTGTTTAAAAGAATGCAAGGAAAAGATAATCGTACCTTCATTTTTTTACTTCTCTAGAGGGCTTTACCTATCTTAAAGAATTAGTGGATGTAGGTTCATCCTTAATCTCAAAGAACAAGCATTCACTGTCACCAGGATCTTCATATTCTGAATCCTCATTAGATATACTAGCATTCTCATTCACATAATAAGCTCTATTAATCTTCTTCCCTTTCTTTTGTTTCTAATATATCTTTGTTTATTTGTTTTATCTCTTTTTGGATACTTCATAACATAATGACCTATTTCTCCACAACTAAAGAATTTAAAGGGAAAATTACCTTCAGATTTACCAAAGCCTTTCCTCATTCTTCTCACAAAGTTAGCTTCTATTTCATAAAATTTTCTTCATCTAGATCTTGAAATTTTGTACCTTTAAAATCAGTATATGATTTCAACCCATTCCTTGGAATCAGCTTCCTCATCTCATAATATTTCAAAAATTCCAACAGCACATCCTTATTAAAGGTCTTATATTATATAGTCTACTCAATAACACTCAACTTTTTACTGTAATCATCTTGAAGAGTATTGAGAATCTTCTTTACAATCTTGGTTTCATCTATAGTAGCACCAAGTCCTCTCATTCTGAACACTATCTCATCCAATATCTATACATAAGATTTAATATTCTCATCCTTAGACATATGTAGAAGATCAAACTATGTTTCCAAGTTCTATAATTTTTCTTCTTTAACTCTTTCATCACCATCATGCGCTCTTTCTAAATCATCCTAGACTTCCTTAGCCATTTTTAAATTTTGAACCTTAATAAACTCAGAATGTACAAAATATTCTTCAAGATAAAATTCACCTTATTGTTTTCTTCATGTGCTTAGATCTCTTCATGTGTACTTAGAACATTAGTAGGAGGATTGTAAGGATTTTTTTAAGCTTTCTCCATATCATATCTACAATACTCTAGATATTCTTCCACCAATAATTTTCAGATACCATAGTTAGTTCCATCAAACCTCAGATAATCAAAAACTATTTTTCCAACCAACCCTGACGTTCCTGAAGTGGTTAATCTCTTCACCAGGAACCTTGCACTCTGATACCAATTGTGGAATAGGACAACTAAGAGGGGGGTTAAATCAGTTGTCATAGAATTAAACCTTTAATTCAATCACCAAAACATATACTTAATACTAATTAAATGATTAATCATCAAATCCCAATGTAGAAACTCAAATCCAACACATAAACACAATAACGCTAGATTTACATGGAAAAAAAAATGAGGGGAAAATGACAATGAGGATTAACTCAAACTATAGAGAATATCAAAACTAATTACAAAAAGGCTTACTACCTGAAATAAGGAATCACAATCCAGAACAAGGACTCACTATCCAATAGGGCTACAACCTAAAGGGCTCACTACCATAGAGATACAAAGAAGAAAAATAATACTTGCTAAAAAGATACTACAATCCAAATGCAACAAGGATTCTACCATAGTCACTCGATCAACTTGCGTGAATGATAGAGTTTTCCTTTTGCTCACTGCATCCAAAAACTCAACATTAAGCTTCACACTAATCTCCCACACTCTCAACACACACTTTTATTGAATAGAATCAGTGTTTCCCAAAACTACACATCTCTATTCTCTTATTGCACTTCTTCACTTTGTATATTTTCCATTACTAGATCATCTTTTATTGATATAATCTTCAACTTTGAAACATATCGAAAGGCAGCTATCCAAATCCAAATTCAAATTAGGTCTACACCAAAACATCCTAGGGTGGAATTAGAATGAGGGTGACCCAAATACATGCTTCACAGGGACCCAAATAGATCTAACATACTTCATAATTCTCGAAAGTAGTGTTTCACACAAGGTCGGCTACACCACTGTAAAACATATAGAACCATTAAGCACAAACTTTCCAAATACTGAAATGAACTTCAATATAATTAGGGAAACTAAAATTTAGAACCACACATCATGAGAAATCATCAAAGAGAAATATAGACCAACAATATTTATCCCACCTCAACCAAAAGCATATAAAACCACAGTTCACAACTTGTGAACACAAATTGCACTATACAAAAAACCAACAACCAAAAATATGAATATAACACCTTCTAAAAACCATGAACAACATATCTGAACTCCATAATGATAGGAGAAAATTTGGACCAAAACTTGGAGCAACCACAAACCACCTGCAGGGTAAGTGCACCAAGATGGTTCCCAAAAAGGAGGCTTAAGTGGCCACTTTTTTTATGAAATCAGGAAATGCTGACCTTGGACGTGAAATTGAGGATAGTTACACTCAAAATTTTGAGATGGAACAAAAACAAGGATCAAAGTGCTCCAAGTATACTTTCTAAACAACTAATTTATTTTGAAAATGGTTGAGATTAAGGGGTTCAAAAGAGGGATGTATAGAAATTGGTGTTGTTTTTGTCAGAAAAACATAACATAGCAACTCTTGTACAACCTGAGCATGATGAAATTTTTGGTAGTATTTTTAAAATTGCTACTATCAAAAGTTAGCTAATAGCATCTAGTTGGTGCATAATTTTTTTGATAATTTTTTAATGAATATTTTATTTTTTACTAATTTTCTAAGTGGGCACTTCCTAAAAAGCATAATTTTGTCTGTGCTCCCCCTAAAATTTTTTAAAAATATTTGATTTTTTTTTTTAATTTTTAGAATTGAGACTAGTTTCTAAAAATGTAATTTATTTGAAATTTTGATGAACGATTAATTTATAACAAAAAAACACTAAACACTACTTTTTGGCAAAAAATAAACATACAAACAAAAGAAATTATGGATGAAAGCCTTAACATTGTTGAAAAGTGAAAAAGATTACATCGTTGGATAGCTAAGAGGGAACCTAACATTACCCATGTTTTTTATTTTGTCAATATTGAACTAGATGCAATCTTGATGGTGACCATGAACCCGATTATGTGAAAATTTGTAGAATTTACAAAAACACGTCTTTGGCCTTGTTGGGAATGCCCTCCAAGCCTTTGGGTTGGTATTCCAAGGAAAATAATTTCACTTTTTTCTTTGTTTTTAATGCGAAATAATGCATGCACATTATAATGCACTTGTGTTATAATGCGAGCATGTTTTTTAAAAAAATTCAAAAGTGGCTAGAAAATTGGTACCCAACTTCATGCACACACCCTGCAACATATCTTTATTACAATTTTCTCAGTATCCTCGACATAGACAACCAATAGGAACTAGTAGATAACTACCTGACCAATTGACATCAATGAAAACACCTTCCATCTTTTCATTATTCCAAAAGCTATAGTGGTGGCTTCATTCTCCCTAATGAATCCATATGAGTATCCTTTTTCATCCTAGTTATTTCCTTTCACTTGCATATTCATGTAGTATAATATGGCAGCTAAAGTGCAGGCTAGATGTACTGTCAAAACAAGTAGCCCTTTTTCATACTTAATTTGGTAATAATTAACATATAATTAACTTAATTGTGCCTTGGGTTAGTGTTGTAATGTGTAGTATACATTCCATTAATCTAGTCCCCTTTTCAAATAGAATGCACCTATAGTGTACCTTATTGCTAGTGTTGTAAAGTGTTGTAACACACTTTCACACTTATTTAGGGTTGTATTAATTAATTATGGTCAATTGGCCCTCTAATTCAAATTTAAGCCTTGTTTGTGACAACTTCCAAAGATCTATCCTGAAACCCATCATTCAAATTGTAGAACATTTAATTGGAAAAAAAAAAAGTTCTAGAAATTGATGCTAGGACCCACTTTCCCTAGGCTTCAAATGGGTCCTCCCTCTATAGGATCCCCCTTTCTTTGTAGATTATAAATGGGATTTTGATGTTTTTTCATTCCTCGAAGGCATCATCATGGAAACTTGTGCCAAGACCCATTAGCCCTAGGTGGTGAATGGGTCCTCCCTTAATGAGGACCCCCTTATTGAATTTCATTCTAGTGGGATTTTAATAATGTTTATTTCTAAATCTGGTGTCGGCTTGAATTGTTCAAATTTTGAGGTTAATTTTTAAATTATGTATAAATAAAAAGTTATTTTACATAATTTCAACTACAAGAAGAAAATAAAATAATATTTTGAGCAAGTTAAGAGACAAAGAAATTTCATGAGATGAAGCATTCATTTTCAAGAAGCAAGCAAAAGTGAAGTTTGGAGCAAAAATACAAGGTCTTCAAGCTCATTTTGTGTCCAAGATCAAGCATTAGTGAAGGTTGATGATAGATTCCTATGGAGAATCATGAGGGATTCTAGGTGTTGGGAGTGCACAAGACATACAACCAAGCCTAAGGACTTGTTTCATAAGTGATTCCATCTTCTATAATCATCCTATTTGTAGCCTACAAGAGGTATTTTCATATTTTTGGTTTATTAAGGGGAATAGACCTCTTCTTTAGTGATTCATTTCCATTGTTCATGTTATATTTTATGGTTCTATTCTAACATAATTGGTTAGAATTTCCTTTACATTCTAATGGATCTTAGTCTTAGAAACACATAAGATTAAGATTGCACACACAATTGAATGTTTCAGATTGCCATTCATCATAATAGGTTTAATTACCAAGAAGGGGTATGATTGAGGAAAACCTTGATCCACGAATAAGATACCAAGTTTGTCTTGTAGATTACAAGTAGATCTCGATATGAAAATAGGAATTTTAAAGTGCAAAGTAGAAGAGCGGACCTAGAAATTGCAAATCAAATTCAGAGATTTCTAGAAGGACCCGAAACGAATCGTTCTCCTATAGTGGAAAATGAGTCCCTATTAGGGATTGAAGGGAAGTAGATCCTACATAGTACAAAATTTTGTTCTAGGTTAAGAGCTCCCTCGACAAGCTTACCAGGACCCATTTGCCTTTGGTGGCGAATGAGTCCCTATTAGTAAGTTAGAAAAGTCAGATTTGGTTAGGAGCACTACATTATCTCCTTATTTTTCTAGAAAAGTTAGTATCTCATTTTTTTTTGTGTTATATTTATGCATTATATGTGTTATACCTAGAGTTATGGTTTGCATATTTTTTTAATTCCTTCTCATCAAATTATGATTTAGCTCACCACCACCTCCTTGTATACATGAAATATTGAAAGATACCTCAATCTTGACATAATTCATCTCTTTGGTTGATAGTTATTTCAAGATTCTTTGATCTCATCTTTTGAATGAAACACTAACTAGACAAAGGGGGTTATGCTTCATAAGCTTCTCCCTTTTCTCTATGTTTCAATTTGAAATGGGAGAATTTTGTGTAAATAATGGTGCAAAATATGAGAGTTCTTTCAAGGATTGAAAATTATAGAAGAATGAAAAATTAAATAAGGAGGATCTTGATGATGTAGAAGTTAACCTTGTGAGGAGGATGAAAAAGGTTACTCATAAGTAAAAAGGTAAGTTTCTTTTCAATTGTTTCAATTATGGAAAGGCAGTGAACCAAGGGAAATAAGGTGTCCACCTTTTCGGAGATGGACACTTTGGGACCTATTTGACTCTTTAATTGATTAGGAAACAAAGATTTCTCAACCATGTGACTCAATTGAGGGAAGGAATTGAGTGGTTTCTTTGGGTGTAATTAAACAAGGGTTCAACATTAAATGAAGCTTTAGAGGAGAAATGCAAACTCTAATGAACTAAACCATAGAAAATTAAAAGAATTAAATCAAATTGACAATTAGTAATTAGATACTAAAAAACTGATAGATTCCAAGCAAGACCTGCAACTTTGAAATTCTCCTTTTCGAAGTGTATTGGGACTGATACACCAAACTGGGTGATTTAGTCTTATTATAGGAATCTAGGAAGAATCTAGAATCATTTACCAATTGTTCAAGATCTACAGAAATATGGAAAAAGGGTTGTACTAGGACTAATACATCTAGATGGGTGATTTAATCCCATTCTTCATTTTTGAAAAAGCAAGATCTAAAATAGTTCTTTTATCTCTATATTTCCTTCCTATGTCTTTCAAACTTCACTTCCAGATCTAAACCTGTTAAAATCTACAAAACAAAATATTGTGTTGATTTTTTTATGGGGGTTTTCCTTGGTGAAACCCATATTTTAGTACTTAAACCTTGATAGAAAGTATAGATCTAAAATGTAAATGTGTGTGAAGGTCCTAATATCAAGTGTGTATAATATTAGGAGATCTAAAATGCAATAAACACTACTCTATTGTGCTAGAATAAGATGTATAAATGAAACATGAAAATGATGATGACTCACTTTGGAAGATCTCCAATCACCCTAAGAAGCCATAAGAATGCATGGATCTCCCTTTAGGAAGAAACTAGAATGATAATGGAAGATGTAATCACTTAGGAAACAAGTTATTAGGATTTTTTCAATAGCAAGTTGCATCTCCCCAACCTAGAATCCATCCTGATCATCCCTAAGCAACCATCCTCAATATTTGACAATGCTTGATATTGAATTATAAGTGAGCTTCAAGACATCCAAAATACACTATAATGTTGTTACAATCCTTCAACTTTACTTGCTCCTTGCTCCTGAATGTAAATGCCTGAATCTCTAGCTTATTTGTTCACTTGTCTTGTTCTCACTAGTTCCTAATATACCATCTAATATACCATTTATTAGATCCCAAATGTCGACATTTGTGAAATTTGAATTAGAAAAACTTTAATTTCCCACTCAAACCCTAAAGAGGCCCCAAACGGGACTCATATGCCCAAGGTGGTGTAATTGTCCCATTCCTAAGGTGGTGTATGTCCCACCCTATATTTTTCAGGGGGACAAAATGTTGAAAGGTTGAAATATTAATTCTATTTATTGAATTTATTAGGATTTCAATTGAAATAAGCCTTCGGATCTGTAATAAAGGGTCTTAGGGGCCTATTAATGATGATTTAAAGGGTATGAATGTAAGGTTACTAAAATAGGTCCAAACTAAGTGTGAAATTGTACTATCTCCAAGAAGGGAGTACAATTTTTGACACTACATTTAGCCCCCACTTTAGTATCCATATGAAACTATGTACATATGCAAACTAAAGTACTTCAAAAAGTAAAATTTATAAAAGGATACTCATATGGATTGGTTCACAAACATGGGAGAATGATTCCCCCATTGTAGTTATCTACAAAAAACACAATGCTAGGAACCACATCCTACAAAACAACTTCGTTAGTCATTCAAAAATCCTCTTATCTAACTTCTTCAATAAATAAAATTTGAGGGTAGATATATGCCCCCTTTATTTTTCTTTCTTTATGGAGGTGGAATCAAGGTAGTAGTCTAAATGCATCGAATCACATAAGTCGAATTATAGTGTATTTCCAAGTACCATACCACATAGTGATAGAAATTTTACAATACAATGAGTGGAATTATGAATCCAATGCAAAAAATGGCATAAAAAACGGAGTTCTCTAGCCCCCAATATGCTAATTTAAAATAACAAATATTTTTTTACTCTAACATGTATATAACCTAATTGAGAGAATATAAAAGTAAAAAGTTAGATATTTTGTGATAATTTTATTCTTTACCTTCTTGAAATTTAATTTTAGTGGAAAGTGATTGATGATGCCAAGCATATGACCTTACGTGCCTCTAAGACTCGAGACCCTACACAAGGAGGTGGTGCATGCTGAGATGTAGCATATAGTGAATGGATTCTTCTCTAGCTTTGCTTCCTTTTTATGCATTTACCTTATGTTTATACATATTTCTAGAGAGATTTAAGACCATGTAAGAAAAAGTTGCAAAGCATCTCTATTTTTTCACAAAGTATCCCACTTTTTCACGAAGTGTCCCACTTTTTCGCAAAGTTCCCCACTTTTTCCTAAAGTGTCCCACTTTTTTGTAAAGTGTCCCACTTTTTCATAAAGTGTTCCACTTTTTTGCAAAGAGTCCCACTTTTTCATAAAGTGTCCCACTTTTTCGTAAAGTGTCCCACTTTGCTGCAAAGTTTCCCAAAAGAGGAATAAAGTATCTAGGACCCCCAAAAAAGTACCCTAGAGAAATTTTATCACATTTTTTATTGTTGATGTAAGGATTCAATATTTTTAGAATGCTTATTGGTGATATTTTTCCCTTTTTTTTTATTCGATTCCTCTTCGATCATGATAGCATATGGGTGGTAGGATATTATATCACCTGCGAGAGATCATTTCAATGCTTTCAGAGGAGGAAGGAGAAACATTACAACAAACATGACTATATTGGGTATACATCTCATGCCACCCATGAGTTACCATGATGCCATGCTTATTGAAATTTTAGAGAGATGGGATGTAGATACCTGCACCTTTCATCTACCCACCAACAAGATGACAATTAACTTGGAGGATGTTCATCAAATTCTTTGGATTCCTATCTGAGATGAGACTATATATTTTGCAATGGATTGATCTTATGGAGAGATGAGAGTACACATTCAATATCACCTTGGATTTCTGATTTAGGAGAGGATCATGGGGCCACATATTGAGTTGAGGTGGCTACTTCACACACAATCACCACTCCTTAGGAAAACTATGAGTTTTACCATAGACTTAGTACTAGCTCCAGATGGCCAGGGAGAGCACCTAGATGGAGGACTAGTGCACATGATATGGAAGATGGAGCAGTAGAGGACCATCCATGCCTGGGGCTGTAACATGCTAGCACATCTCTATTATGACTTGAAATGGTTCACCTATCAGGAGGTGGACAATATGGTTCATTTTACACTATTACAAGTTTGGTTCCTAGAGCATATCACATGTACCTGGCTAATAGGATTTCCTACTATCGATTCTATGGGCTACCCATGCTCATTTAGCTATTCACTTAGGCAAGCATGGTAGAATGGGAATTTATTATTTTGGAGATTCATGTTTGAATGTCTTCTTTAGGAGGAGTTCCTATGGAGACCTTACCAGTTGATACCTTAGTGTCCAAATGAGACACACTAGTTAACTAAGATGTAGATGGACCAATTATGTAGTGTGAGCTTTCTACTACAATCATATCATGAGGTAGTTTAGACAGATACAAGTTCCACCAACACCATGTCCTTTTTATAGATGATTAGTGCAGAGTGCCTATAGGCTTGGAGATACGAGATTTCTCACAGTTGATGATGTTATGTCCAGTGATTTAGATGAGTAGGATATTGAAATGCCCCCAATATTTGATGTTGATGATGTGGGTGCTACATGATTGGATTAAACCATTGCTTGATAAATTTCTCTCATGACCTTACCAAGTTTGTACATATTTTCAAATTGGTTCTTGTGTATTTTATCATAATTTCCTCAGTTTATCCCTTAATTGTCAATCCTAGAGTCATAGACTTGTGAAGGGTGTTGTGGCAATCTACCTAAGGGCTATAACTAATGAACTAAGGGGGGTGGATGCATCTATAAATTCAACTAAATTGCACCTTTTAATCTAAAATTCTAGTCATACTTCCCAAATTGTGAATGAATGAAGGGTATGTGTAGGATCATCATGGAAAAAATAGGCCCTTGAGTGGTAGAAAAATTAGAAAAATCAGAGTTAGGCAACTTGATGTAAAAATTTAAATAAGTTATCTATATTATTTCAAAACTATGTAAGAATAGAATCCATCGAAAATTATATTTTAGTTTCTAAACTACTAGGGTTTTTTAAAAAATAAAATCTATTTGGTGAAAATTTGAAATTTCAATGTAGTAGTACTTAAATTTTAGTGAAAAAATAAGAAGTAGTTGTTTGTCTGACTGCCCTAACCACAATAAAATGATAATACTTTTTTATAAGATTTTAGATATAAGTAGAGGACTCATGTCCCAATGTGATGCATATTTTTTGTAATTTTTTTCCAAGTAAATAATTAATTATGATTTTTTTATTACAACTTTTAAAAAATATAGAAACCTTGTATGTTTGACCACCTTAAATTGGTCAACACTTCATGAAATTCAATTTTTCTTTTTTTAATCCTATAGTATGCAAAGCATAGAATGTGATGCATGTTTTGGATTCAAAAAATGTGATACTGTTTGAAAGCTATAGATTTTTTTCAATCAATCTATAATGAGACTTTAGTCATAATTTTAATAGAAAATGAATAATAATTACTTATTAAATTCAAAGTAAAGCATAATTTATATTGGTGGAAAGCTGAGAATATCCTTTAGAAGCTCTTTTCGTTTCATCAATTTTGGGTAAAAAAAAGGCATCAGCCACATACCCATCATATTGCCACTTTTTGTCCCATCATGATCCTACACATACCCTGAAATCTTATTCTTAATCACTATCTTCCTATTTCACTCTAAAACATATTCTAGAATTCTCAATTAAACTTTAATCAATATCTTCAGATTACACACTCTGAGAATTAATGTCTCAAAATTACAAAATTATTTCAAACATTAATAACAAACATTAGAAACAATGAAAGAAATAATATAATGCTAAAGATGTATTAAAATAGTTTGGACGATAGTAGCTGAACAATCGAGCAATAGGACCTATGTATCCTGGTGGCAGGATCTAGTAAAGTTGGCTAGAATATTCTGGTATTGAAAACATATTTATTTCACTATTTCATTGATACGTGTTGTCCTTGCAATCTACATTTGTTCCAAGCATTAACATTCTTTCCCAAGTAGAAATTACTTCACACTTTAAATGAATAAAACCATACCAATTGAAATTAACTCAATAATGTTGAATTAAAGTTATAATTATAATGGGTAAGTGCACCAAGATGGTTCCCAAAAAGGGGGCTTAAGTGGCGACTTTTTTTCTAAAATCAGGAAATGGTAACCTTGGACGTGAAATTGAGGATAGTTACACTCAAAATTTTGTGATGAAACAACAAGGATCGAAGTGCTCTGAATCTACTTTCTAAACTACTATTTTATTTTGGAAATGGTTGAGATTAAGGGGTTCAAAAGAGGGATGTACATAAATTGGTGTTGTTTTTTTCATAAAAACATAACATAGCAACTCTTGTACGACCTGAGCATGGTGACCTTTTTTGTAGTATTTTTAAAATTGGTATAGTCAGAAGTTAGCTAATAGCATCTAGTTGGTGTACAATTTTTTTGATAATTTTTTTATGAATATTTGATTTTTTACTAATTTTCTAAGTGGGCACTTCCTAAAAAGCAAAATTTTGGTCGTGTTCCCACTACAAATTTTTGAAAATGATTGATTTTTTTTCCTTTTAAAAAAAAAAATGTAGAATGGAGTCTAGTTTCTAAAAATGTAATTTATTTGAAATTTTGATGAACGGTTAATTTATAACAAAAAAAACACTAAACACTAATTTTTGGCAAAAAACAGACATACAAACAAAAGAAATTATGGATGAAAGGCTTAACATTGTCAAAAAGTGAAAAAAATTACATCGCTGGATAGCTAAGAGAGAACCTAACATTAACCATGTTTTCGATTTTGTCAATATTGAACTAGATGCAATCTTGATGTTGAGCACAGACCCAATTATGTGAAAAATTGTAGAATTTGCAAAAACACATCTCTGGCCTTGTTGGGAATTCCCTCCAAGCCTTTGGGTTGGTATTCCAAGACAAATAATTTTACTTTTTTCTTTTTTTTAATGTGAAATAATGTGTGTGTGTTATAACATGCTCATGTTTTTAAAAAAAAAATCATAAGTGGCCAAAAAACTAGTACCCAACTTCATGCACCACCCTAACATATATGTGGGATTACTAATCTTAATTAAACCAAAAAGATATAAAATCACTGAGAAAATAAAAATGATACATCACATACAATAAGAGAAAAGGAAATCCAAATGGTTTTTAAGTAGCGGGCCCTTTCTCCCAACCATTTGAATGGAGAAGAATGTTTATATCACATAAAAATTCAACACTTTAGTAATCTTATATTAATTTTAACTTCAGAATGAAAAACTGAGATTATTTCCATGCTCGAAAGAGAGCATATGTAAGTTTTCATATAAAAAATATATATTAAAATAGACATGTCCACCGATTACAAGTGTATAACCATAATTAGCTAATCTATATAGGAAAATAATAGCATGGCATACTACCTACTATTTTCCAAACATTCTGAAACTGACTAAACAACCTAAGTATCAGACCGTTAATTAAACAAAAAATAGAGGAAAATAACAAAAAGGACCATGAGTTCCTTCAGGAAGTCTCCATTATGCATTCCTTCAACCTCCAAACATCCCTGTTCACAATACCTATCAAAATTAATACTCATCATTGGTTAATTACCAAATGTTTTGCATCCCTCTATTCATATTAATTAACTTTAATCTTTAACAAATATCATGGAAAATTAAGGGAAGAAGGAAAAAAAATAAGCTTAATATGGACACCATACTAAGTGAATTCAAAATAAAATGGATGATAGAAGGTAACTCATCCTTTCCCGCCAGCTGAAGACTTTGCATGTCCTCATGCAAAACTTTTAGATCAAGATGAATTATCTATCAATCTTTACATTGTTGTCATTATCTCTTTGTGCCACTACTCCTTCAACTATTCAATTACCACTTGATGTTGAACCTTGGAGATATAGTCAGTTGAAATCCTTTATTCCATTGTATCTTTCAGTTCACTAATTTTACCCTGGTGATACTCTATAGTCATACATTCTTTAGCAATATTTTCTTCCTATAAGGTCTTTAGACTATCAATCACTTATTAGTGCTCTTCCAAAGTTATATATCCTACCATTGTTGGGTTATATCCCCGAATCAATTGCTCCAACTAATGTATTAATTCATTTATCTCTTCATCCTATTGATGGTTCTTATTATAAAATTTCTATAATTGTGGTTCAAGGAGTTTCATTTGGGTTTCCAACCAACTGACTTTTTCTTGTAAGGCCATGATTTATTCTACAAAAAAATCTTTTGTCCGAGAGATCTCATTGGAATTATCCTCTATATCTTCCTTAGGTATATCATGGAAAGGAGAAGTGTTGATTGCAATTTTTTTATTTGGATCTAGTTCATCAAATCGATAATAATGGGGAGAAACACTATTATCTTGAGTTATCAAATTTTGTTTCAGCTGTGGTGAATTACTTCCCAATTCCTGTAGAGGCATCTCAATGGAAATATTTTCTTGTTTACTCATGTCACCCTCTTCTTGTTGGTTGTGGGGACCAGAAAATGCATCTTCTTCTTGGTTATTTGACTCTTCTTTCCCTTTAGAGGGTTTAGGCATAGTTATGCTCTGCCTCATTTTATTTCCATTCTACCATCTTTGTTCATGGATTTTCTGATCTTTCCCTTTTAAAAGACTAGTTGCCACAATTTCCACATCAGGGCTTTGATTTAAGGTGCAAGAAACAAAAGCCAATTGTTTCAACCCAGAAGTAGCTTCTTCATACTTCCTCTTGAATATGGTGTTATAAGGGGTTACTGCGTGTGGAGTTCTAACAACAATAATGTATTTTATCATCTTTGTGTGAATCCTCAATTTAAATTTTGTATCATCACTACCTCGTATTGAATTTTCTGGCAGTGAAACCTTAATTTCCTCACTAGGGTTTTCACTTCCATAGGTTTTTGTATCTTGATATTCTACTCTAGTTTTTAATCAAATTAATCATCTTGGTCTTTAGATGTTTCACTACTACCCTTGGTTTCATGGTTCACATGCTTATTTTCTAGTGCTAAAGAGTTAGAGGGAGTGTCTTCATTTGAGAATATGACACAACTAAGAAAATGCACTATTTGAGCTAAACTCCCCATGACAAGAATTTTAGTTAGAGCACAGTGTGCTATAGAGTCATGGTTTCCTTTTTCCGCATCTAGACTCATTCTCTTGATTGATTTGAAAAGATAATGTGGGAGGTTAACCAAATCATTATCAAATAAATGAGATAGCAATCTAAAATGGTGAGAAAAGATGTAAGCATACCTTCCTTCTCCCGTGACATATTGAGTTACAATCTTATCTACGATAGCCAATTATGCAATAAGTGAAGATTGTATAATGCCATGTTGAAGATTTGTACGCAACTTTTCATCTTGTCTCAAGAACTTCTTGGATTGCAATTGAAGCTTAGTGGCCCTATTTATTGCTAACTGAAAATAAGCCTCTCCCATCTTAGGTAACCATGTTATTTCAGCTATTACTTGTGGAGTAACTGGCAAGGAAATCCCCCTCATTTCTATGGAGTTGTTGGAACTGCTAAAGGCCATGGTGAATTCAAATGTGACTACATCATTATACCCACATTACCACTGAAAGAAAACATTCCAACACATGTTTTCAAAAACTTGAGACACTGTTGGGTTGCCTTTCACATGTTGCATATCTATTGGCTCCTAGAGGTTATGGATACCACCACCCATGGCGATGAAAGTTAGCAAGAGATGAAATGAAAATATTAACAATAGTGAAATGGATTTTGCTCAGTGAGAGATCTTGAGGTTGATTCACACAATATGGAATTGGTAGAAAAAAACAAGGTAGTTATCATAACAAGGTAAGTTGTCTATGACAAGAGAGTAATTATGAATTAGCACGCCCACTCCCCCTAATTAAGTGTAAAAAACCATCCTTGTGGTTTCCATAATAAATGAAAAAGGTTGAAAGAAAATCAATACAAAAAGAAAGGAAGACAATACCTCTAAAAATATTACTGTGGAGAGGATGTCAACGACTTTGAAAACTAACAATAGGTGATGTAGTCAATTAGAGGTTTGAGGTGGATGAATCAATGAATGACATCTAAAGAAAATACATGGAGGTATGTCAAGCTAGCAGTACTAATGGAGAAGAGGTGAAATCAATATAATACATATGAGCTAAAGCAGATCAAAGGAAATAAGTGAAATGAAAGAATTTAGGAAAGATGGTGGTATGAGAAAAGCAAAGGAAAAGGGTGATAAGATAGGTACATCAGGAACAGAGAAATAGATAGGGTGGCTAAATTGACATATGCAAGTGAATGTCATGTGTGACGCCATGGTGGAAAAATACAAGGTAAAAAAGACAGGGGCACTCTCGAAAGGAAAGTATGAGGCTAACATAATAGGTGGAATGGAGAAAACACTAGATATAGGGAAACAGTGGCAATAAAGCTGACATGTAAAGTATATAGAATAAAGAGGTTTGAATGTACCATAGGACAACCAAACATAAATATGGGGAAACAAAAGAGATAATTTCCACATGGCAAAAAAGGACACGAGAAAATGGGAAAAGTGAAATGGAGATAAAGAACAAAAGAAGAGGTGAAGAAAATGGGTGAAAAAGGTGGTAGGACGAGAATAAGTATGTGGAGGAGGAAAAGTGGTGATGACAGGAGGCTAGAAAAATAATATCCTGTCATGTGATAGGATGTAAACTAGAGAATGCCACTTCTTGCCATGGTCAACCAAGGTATGTTTTTTTATTGTTTTTATTATAATTTTTTTTGTTTATGATAATAGACTATCAGGATCTTAGTTTTAAGGGTATGTGCAGGATTATGATGGGCCAAAAAGTGGCAATATGATGGGTATGTGGCTGACGACTATTATTTTACCCAAAACTGATGAAACGAAAAGGGTTTTTAAAGGATATTCTCAAATTTCCACCAATATAAATTATGCTTTACTTTGAATTTAATAAGTAATTATTATTCATTTTCTATTGAAATTATGACTAAAGTCTTGATCGATAGGTTGATTGAAAAACATCTATATCTTTCAAATAGTATCAAATTTTTTGAATCCAAAACATGCGTCACATTCCATGCTTCACATAATATAGGATTAAAAAAAGAAAAATTGAATTTCATGAAGTTTTGACCAAGTTAAGGTGGTCAGACATACAAGTTTTTTAATTTTTAAAAAATTATAATAAAAAATCATAATTAATTATTTACTTGGAAAAAAATTACAAAAAGATATGCATCACATCGGGGCATGAGTCCTCTACTTATATCTAAAATATTATAAAAAAATATTATCATTTTATTGTGGTTAGGGTGGTCAGACATACACCTACTTCTTATTTTTTCCCTAAAATTTAAGTACCACTTCATTGAAATTTCAAATTTTCATCAAATAGATTTTTTTTTTTTAAACAAACCTAATAGTTTAGAAACTACATCCAATTTTCTATAGATTCTATTCTTACATATTTTTGAAATAAAATAGATAACTTATTCAAATTTTATGTCAAGTTGCCTAACTCTAATTTTTCTAAATTTTTTGCCACTTAAGGGCCTATTTTTTCCATGATGATCCTGCACATGCCCTTAAGCTGATAATTACCAAGAGGTTCTAGAGAACTGGCTTTCACCTCTAGGTTTATTGCAATTTTTTATTTTTTTTCATTGATTTTTCTTTTTTTCCTTTTCTCTTTTTTTTTCTTTTTGTTTTTTTACTTTTTTAGCATACATATATCTTTATTCAAAAGTCATGAGAGGAAGAAGGGTAATTTCCACCATCATAGTACAAGAAAATGTTTCCTTCAAAAGGGGTCATTTTTAAAGCTTCAAACAATTCCCATTAACAACAAGATTCATGCATTCAAAATCCACAACACAGTCTAACAACACCATTGTCATACATTCTAGATTTCATAAGGACCGAGCTAGTAGGTATGGAACATCCCTTTGAAACCTTGGAATTGAAATTCATAAAGTAATGACCATTTCCTAGGTTTTAATGTATGTGACCAAATAAAATGGTCACACCACTAGACTCTTTACTTCTACACCACTTCATCATGAAAAAGGGCTTCCTGATGCATTTCATCTAAAGAATGGAGCTGAGACAATCTATCTTTTTGTGCATCACTAAGACTCATCCCAAGCTGAAGAGTGGTTTAGAGATTCTTCATTTTCAATTCAATTATGAAGACAACATTCTTGTCACAGATGAGCTCATACATTTTCAATCCTGTGGTAATCTTCCAAGTTGTTCAATAGGCCCAAATTGCTTCAAGAATTTTTTCTGCCCAGTATTTCTTATGTAGTGCTACTATCTTTGTAAGAATATTTTTTGATTCTTGACTGGTTACTTTCACTTTCCCATTGGCTTGTAGATGATATCAAGAGGAATTTTGATGCTTGATTTCATATTCTCATACCAATGCAACAATCAATTCGTAGATGAACTATGCTCCTTGGTCTGTGACAATTTCTTGAGGCACACCATACCTGGTAAAAATCTCCAAATACAAGAAGTTAGCAATTTTATTATCCATAGCATGCTTTAAAGCTAGTACCTCTACCCATTTAGTGACATAATTCATACAAACCAAAATGTATTATTTATTTTGAGAAGGAGGATTAATGGGTCCTACAAAATCTAACCCCCATTTTTCAAATGGTTCTATGGATAGCTAGGGGTGTAAAGGAATCTCATAAGAGTGGGTAGGTTGACCCATATGCTGATGTTTATGTCAATGTTGAACATAACACTTACAGTGCTTATGGAGTGCCGACCAATAATAGTTGATAGTTAAGATATTTTGGGCAGTCCTATGAGCAGAAAAGTGTCCTCTAAAAGGTTTTGTGTGGCATGCACGAATTATTTTGAAGAAATTGTCTTCAAACACACACTGACGCATGATGTTGTCAAGGCCATATTAGAGATCATTCCTTTAATCCACATGTAATCATCACTAAGTCTAACCATCTTTCGACATTCCCTCAAAGAGAAATGAGATGGGAACCTACAAGTAACCAAGTAGTTTGTCATTTCAATGTACCATAGACCTTTTCTTTGATATAGCAAAAAAATTCTCATTTGGAAAGGTATGATCAACTAGAATTGGTTCATCTTCATGTTGCAGCCTAAAGAGAAAATTAGTCACTACATTCTTTCACCCTATTTTTTCAAGGATAGTAATGTCAAATTATTGTAAGAGAATCAACCAATGAATCACTCATCCTGTAATAACAAGTTTGTTCATAAAAAATCAAATAGTAGAGTGATGTGTATGTGTAAATTGTTTTGTATCCAATGATATAGTTGGGAAATTTATTTATCCCATAAACTACAACAAAAAATTACATGTTAGGGATGGTATAGTTTACCTTGACAGTAATAAAAAATTTACTTACATGGTAGATAGACTAAAAGAGAGTGTCTTCCTTTTGTTTGAGGATGGCTCCCATAGAATTATCTAATGCATCGGTATGTATATGGAATGGTAGTTTCCAATTGAATCCTCACAACAATATTGTAGTTAGAAGTTTATCTTTGATTTCCTTGAAGGATTGCTGGCATTCTGGTGTCCATGAGAAATCTACATCTTTCCCTAGCAACACAAAGAGAGGTGAGGAAATCTTGCTAAAATTTTGAATAAACCTCCTACAATAACCAACATGTCCTAGGAAGCTATGCACATCCTTCAAAGAGGTGGTTATAGGAAATTATTGAATGATTTTTACTATTTTAGGATCCACTTCAATTCCTTTTTGAGAAATATAGGGACCCCAAATGACACCTTCAGTCATTAAGATATGGCATTTTTCATGACTTAAAGAAAGATTAGTATCAATGCATTGTTTAAGTACATTTTCAATATTTTCCTTAGCTTCATCATATGTATCACTATAGACTATAAAATCATGCATATATACCTCTACACAATCATAAATTAAATCCACAAAATACTTAAAACAACCCTCTTGAAGGTAGCAGGTGCATTACACAATTTGAAAGGTAAAAAAATATAGGTAAATATTCCCCATGAGCAAGTAAAATTTATTTTTTCTTGGTCTTATCGGGCAATAGAAATTTGGTTATACCCACTAAATCCATCAAGAAAGGAAAGGAACTTCTTTCCAGCCAGGGTGTCTAAAACTTGGTTAATGAAAGGAAGTGGGAAATGGTCTTTCTTACTGACCTTGTTAAGGGCCCTAGAATCAACACATATTCATCATTTTCCATTAGTTTTAGGAACTACTACAAGTGGGGACACCCATTGGCTATCTAATATCAGATAAATAAATCCTACATTAAGCAACTTAGAAAGTTCTTAACTATTCCCCGTAACACTAGGTTTAACCTTCTTTGGGGTTGTCACACAGGTCTACTCCCTTCTTCTATATAGATTTGGTGTGTACATTTGGTAGGATGAATACCTCTCATGTCTTGGAAACCCCAGAAAAAAGATTCTTTGTGTGCACATTACATCTTAATTAGTTCTTTTAATTGAGAGGCATTAAAATTGGGATTGATGTTAAGTGTTTTATCAAGAAGGATTTCAGTAACTTGGGACTGTACAAAGATATCTACAAAACATAGTTGTGAATTATATGAAGATGGGTACAAATTTTAGGGTTATAAAAAATAGACTATATATACAAGTATGTGGCAATAATTGATGAAAAGTAATAAAATGTTGAATAGATTGTGAGCTACTAACTAATGGAAATTTTCCAAATGGGAAATTATAACTTACTCCCATAGTAAAAATCATTGTTTCAAGAACATTATCAACCAAATAATACTTTTGAAAAAAATGATTAATAATAGTGTCTTCTAAAATATCTTCAGATTTCCTACTTTGATATATTTTTAAAATAGGTAAGAAATCTTAAAAA
Organism: Sequoia sempervirens; assembly: GCA_007258455.2. NCBI lineage: Eukaryota > Viridiplantae > Streptophyta > Pinopsida > Cupressales > Cupressaceae > Sequoia > Sequoia sempervirens. The sequence goes on along the minus strand of VDFB02281492.1, from coordinate 428,536,172 downwards.
TCCCTATCGATCCATGATGGATCCTCTATTTTGAATAGTGGTTGAGCCAAAGGGTACTATGTTAGTTGCTTCATTTTATATTAGTTTGAAATCACCATGTTTCTAGACCTACAAATAATGAAAGAATTAGCAGTAGCTGAACAATAGGAAAATGGGTGCTTTTATAATCTAGGTCATAGAACACCACTAATCTCCTATTATCATTCAATAATGTCCTAGAAGTCCTAATTTTATTGACTATCAAACTCTCAAGGTGAGTCAATTCTCAATGAGGAGGACCTAGGAGGAGGATTTTTCAGCTTTAAGGGGTTCACCACCCTAAACAAATATTTTCTCACCCTATGACTTTCTTGCACTTCTAGGTCTTTTCACCTAAAAGGAGAAAGATGGGAAAAAAATGGGAAATGTATACACTCAAAATCAATGCAAGGATGGATTAAAATTTCATAAATGAGAGAGTCATTGTGGTCTCAATCCCTTGCATCATACCCAAATGGAAAAACACAAGAATAAGACAAAAGAAAACATGAAAGAAATGTATGACATATAGAAGAATAAAGATACAAATAGCTAGGAATTCCACAAAGAGAGAGATAACATCAAAAAGAACATCATAGGGGAACATGTTATGCACATATAAACACACAAAAGAAAAAAATAAAATAAAATGTGAAAGACTAGTAATGAAAATGCAAGTCAACCGTTGAGCAAGTTATATGCCTCCCAATCATGTTCATGATATGTTGAGGGAAAACAACTAGCTAAAGGGACAAGTGAATGTTCCGAGTTAGGGGAAGCACCAAGTTCTACACTTTGTGTAGAAGAGTTGTCATTTAAGTTCATGGAAGAGGAAAATAATGTATTCAAATCATTATGTACCTCTTCATCTATTTTAGTGATCTCATGGGTTGTGGTTTTTGTATTGGATTGTTTTGTTATGATTGGGGAGGAGGGTCATCATGCATTAATTTTTTCAAGTGTGGATTTTGATTTTCTTTATTTTTTATCTTGGAACTTGCGAGCAAGGGCACAGTGTCTACACCTATGCTCCCTAGCTCCTTTGTTTCTTTTGGTTTTATTGTCAAGTAGTATTTTTGAAGGAGCATGTTGATCAACAATAGGTTGATTTTCTTCCCTAAGTGGAGGAATGGAAGGAACCATGGAAGGATTTTCATCCACTTTCTCTTTTACTCTATAAACTTGTTTTATACGAGGAGGCATGACAAAGTTGTTATCAGTATATCGTGGTTGCTTAGACAATGTGGGGGAAGTTTTAGGTGTTGTTTGAGTTTGATGGGTTGGTTCATGTTCAAGTTGAACAATTGTTTCATCTAGGATAGGAGTGTTGGAAGTGGATAGGGACATCTTAAATAGAGATAATTCTATAATTTTCTTTGCTTTAAACTTTTGGTAAGCAATGAAAAGGAATTCTTCGCAGGGAATGATAGGTTCCATGGGCTCAGGAAAAAAGGCTTCTAAGGAAAAGTTTCCTTTAGAAGACAAAGGATTAAATCCACTATGGTGAGCAATGAATATGTCATTGTCAAGTGGAATCTTTAAACATTTGTGTATGAAAGAAGGGACACCTTGCATTGAGTGAAGCCATGGATGGCCTAGCTGCAAATGAAAATGGTCTAACTGAGGGATGATGGAGAATGTGACATCTAGTATTTTTGGTTCTATTTGTAGTGGAAGGATGATCGATCCTATCATAGGGAAATAAAAACCATTGTGTGTTTTGATGCATGTTGTTGGTTTATCATAATCATCTTGATAAAGATCATGTGATACCGAAAATTCCTTAGTGATCACATTCTCTATATAGGTGGGATCTATGAGTATCCCATTAGTAGGCTTATCATCAATACAACTAACTATGTAAAGAGGACCATCAAGGAGATTTGGAAGTGTGTCCTTAGAGGAGAAAGTAATATAAAGAGATTTATTAGGTTGGTCCTTATGAGGGATAATGTCTATCACACTGACCATTTCATCCATAGGATTAATAATGGTAATATGTGGAAGAGGATCAGGATGTTCAACATCTTTATGAATATTCAACACATCATTCTTTGGAGTTTCACTAGCTTTGAAAAATGACACATTATGTTTTGACATTGGATTGGTGAAATTTTGAAATTTTTGATTTGGAGGGGCAACAAACTTGTTGCCTTGAACATTAACATTTGCAATTTTCCACAATTTTTTTAAGATGCTTACAATTTTTCGTGTCATGTCCATTTTGTATATGAAAATGGTAGTAAGCATTGGATTTAAATTTTGGAGGTAATGGTGTAGTGGGATCGGGTTCTTTAATGGTAGGGAAGGTAATCATTTTTTGTTGCAAAAGTTGGAACATTTTGTTATGAAGGGTTTCCAGTAAAGGTGTGAACTATCATTTCACATCTCCATACCTATAAGGTATCACGACTTTAAGATATGCTACTTAATTGTTGATGGGTTGATTTGATTTTTGATAGGTATTGAACTATAAGAACCCTTTATTTTTCTTTCTAAATGGTTGTGAATTGTTTGGATTGGGATGTTTAGATTTCTCAGTTCAACTAGAAGTGGACTTTGCATCACAACTACTAACCAAATTGTGATAATCACAAAGGGTAGTACACAAGTACATAAAGGAGGGAAATTTCATCATTGTGAGTTTTTCTTGAAGTTTAGTTTGCAATTTTTCTATAAAAATATTTTCATGATGTGAATCATGAGTCTTGACATTGATTTGAGAATAAAGTGATTGATATCGTAAGATTAAATCAGTTATCTTTTCTTCTTCATGTTTTTTGAATCTCATCAAATTGACCAAGGTCTTCTTCGGAGTCATATGCACTTGGAAATGATTGATAAATGAATCAACTAGTTCTTTGAAAGAAAAAATTGAATTATTTGGTAAAAATGAAAACCATTCCAAGACAATGTAGTTTAAAGTCCTAGTAAACAATTTTGCTAATAGTTTATTGTCAAGGACAAAGTCACTAGAAAAGGTGATGTAAGCATTAACATGGTTAGAAGGATCTCACTTCCTTGCATATTTCTCAAATCTAGGAATCTCGATTGCTTGTGGCATTGGTGTTTGCAATATTTCCAAAGAGAGTTGTTTACTTTGAACATAATATGTGAATGGTCCATTCTGATTTTAGTTGATGGGAGATTTTTTTTTTTGCATGGAGGAGATGATTTGGAAATGTTGTCATATGAGAGGGTCAATCTATGTGGTATGAGTTGGAAGGGAAAGTGATGATGGAGTGTATGTAGTGGTAGGGAATGTGAAAGGGATGCTTATAGATGGTATGGTGGAAAAGGATAAAACATGTGATGCCACAAAAGAGTTAGGAATGCTAGCAGGAATAGTCAAGGAAGGAAACAGATTGCTAACCTATTGCATTTTTGTTGTGACTTGAGGAGTGGTATAGGTAGGTCTAGATGTTATTGTTGAAGGGGGAGGAGTGTGAGGTCCTTCTTGGCTATCCATCGTGTGGGTTTGTTGAGATGCACTATAGGTGGAAGGAACATGTTTATGGTATATATCAATGGTTTGTTCGATAATGTCTAGGCCTTCGTCACATTCAAGCATTTGATGGAGGTTCTTTATGGAAGGAATTGTAATGGTTGAAATTTTTTTAGGACACATTTGATGTTGGAGATGGGTTAAGTCCTCATGAGAGATAATTATTTTGTCTTGTGAGATGCAATAATTTTGTGTGTCAACTTTCATGTTATTAGAAGGAAACAACTTTCTAAAGGTAGGATCCATGCCCAGTGTACTAGTTACAATACTAGGAGCAAAAGCTTTAGATAACCCAAGATCCACAATGAGTGTATTATCATGGGATAACATGAGTCCTGAACTTCATCTCACTAAGGTATTAGCAATAGGACACCACTCATGCAAAGGTTTTTAAATGTGGGTGAAGACATGCAATGTAAACTAAGTGCAATAAAATGTTGATAACTACAATTCTAGAAAGGAACATAGAAATGAAATAAATGAAAACAAAAAAGAAGAAAATGCTAAAAAAATGATAGAAATTACTATGAAAAATGTGCAAGAGGACTAAGTCTCCCAGTGTGGCGAATTAGTCCTAGTAGTGACTTTTTTGATATTTTTCATAATTTTAAAATGAAATTTTATGTTTTATAAGTTTTTCAGGTGTAGGTACAGCATGAAAGTGTAGAATTTTTTGAATTTTCAATGAAATATAATGGAAAATTGTAAGCTATATGAGCTTTTCACTAAAGTAATTTGTAAAACCATTGGATGCAAATTAAACAATGCACAACCTAATGCAATGTTGATGAACGTTATACCTAGGATGTAAATGCACTTGAAATCAGAATTAAGATGTTCAAAAGTTGGGTTAACTAAAATGTAAACAAAGATTTTGGCACCCTAGGACTTTCTTGCTCTTCTAGGGTTTTTCACCTAAAAGGAGAAAGATGCTCCCAAATGGGAAATGTATACACTCAAAATAAATTCAAGGATGGATGGAAAATGCCTAAATGAAATGATCTAAATGCAATAAAATAATAAAAGAAAGGAGTTATTAATTTAAAACCTAAGAAATGCAAGTTGATTGAAAACATAGTGATGTATGCAAGATGACCTAAGAATGAAAGTAAACAATAACAAAAATAAACAAGACTAGAGAGGTGCACCTGGAAACTAAAATGTGATGTAGAGAGGCTCTGTAATCCTACATATTTTTCTATTGAAGCCAACTATGACACTTACACCAAGCTAAGTGACTTAGTCGTATTTCAGGGAGATTTTGTTGGAACGGGTTTTTGCCAAGTGGGCATCCATAAATACAAAAACACTTTTTAGGCTTGGTAATGGGACTAATCCACCACTAATGGTGACTTAGTAGACCTGGGAATTTTGGGAAGTTCAAGACTAGTAATCTATAGCTTTCAGTCTCCACTTCCCTTTCTAACTAGTGTCTAGTTCAGATTCTATAGAAAATGGGCTAAAAGAAGTCTCCAAGCTTCCATTAGGGCTTTGTTGACTTGAATGACTTTGATGCACTATTGACTAGCTTTTAACACTTTCTTCTTTGAAAAATTTTCATACATCTGCAAAACACACATGCGAAGAGGGGGAAAAGGGTTAAGGGTTAGAGAATAGGGGTTTTCCTTGGAGAAACTGCAATTTTGTAATCAAACCCTTGAAAATGAAATGAAATAAATAGAGAATTATAAATGAAAGTGCTTAGAATGCTTGAGAATTGATTGATAATTGCTTGAATGATTATGTGAATGAATGGATTGCTTGAAAAATGAATGGGATTGAAAATGAGAGAAAAAATATTTCTTAAAATACTTGATTTTATAATTTTTCCCAAAAATAACAAATCAAAGGCCGACCTTAAGGTCAAGAGAATAAAATCTCGCTATAAAATTATTTTTATTTTTATTTTTGTGCCCAGTCAGGCTAAGTCGCCCAAGGTGGTGACTTGGTCCTATACCGTCAAAAAATGGACCCTTCCCATTTTCATGGTCTTTTAGGTCTTCTTTCTTAGTGTTGGAGCTATGTTGCTTTAATTTTATGATGTATCTTGGCTTGAATATGCTTATTTCAGTGCTGAAACTCAAAGAACGACAACTTGTGAAGGTGTTGTGAAGTGTTGTAAGACATTTCTACATTTTTCTAGACTCTATTTAGTGCATTCACCTAAAAATCACCTTTTCACTCATCAACAAGTCCTATTTTGAAGTGTTGTAAAGTCTTGTATCAAGATTTCATGCTTTTCTAGGGATATTTTCCCTATTTACACCCTTCTCATGCTTTATTTTGTCTCTTTATGCCCTCATATGCTTATATTAAGTGTATTTTTGGGTCCCATCCTGACAAACAACATTAAACATAACATTATTCTGAACACTTGGTTTTGGGTCCCAGGAGGGACTCATTCAGCAAGGGTGGTGAATGAGTCCCCCTTAGCCCCAAATTCAAAATATTTCAAAAAAAAATTCAGGATTTTACTCAAATTCACTTCATGTCGGCCTATGATGAGGTATGAACAAATACTAAGGCACATGATTTATATAAATAGGTGCTTTGCACCTCATTCTACAATTTCCTATAATTACCTACAATATCCTAACACATTTAAGCAATTTCCTCATTCAAGCATTCAATCTTAAGGAACTCAAGCATTTTGCATCATCAATTCAAGCACTTTCAAGCACTTGGGAGCAACTGTTGATATCGCTTCAAATTTGCATATTCAAGGATGTGGTAAGTTTTTAATACTTTCATGTTATTCATTTAACATTTTCTTTGCATGTCATTCATTTCTATTGGGTTTAATTACTAAAGTGGGGTTTGACCAAGGCAAACCCCTATTCACTAATCCCCCAACATTTTTCCCCTTTGTGCATGTGTATTTGTAGCCTTGTTTTGCAGATTTAATAGGTTTAAAGGTGTTGAAAAGTGGAATTCAAGTCAACTAGGCTCTTCAAATCAATTCATCATCTATTCAAGCAATTTGAGTGACTTTTAGCCTATTTTCTACAAAATTTACCCCGACAACCATACATTCAGTCATTACCAAATCTGGATTAGTAGTGTTGACCCTTGACTTTTTAGAAATATTGGGGAGGAATCATTCGCCACCCTTGGTTAATGAGTCTAACTTAAAATCTTGAAATATGCATTTTTTCATAAATCAACTCTGGGCTATCAAAAATCAATTTCTGACACTTTTTCAATAGTAGGACTGATTCACCACCCTTACCGAATGAGTCCCACTGTGAAAAATTATAAAATTTCATCAACATTCCAAACATTTCAGAAAGTTGACACATCATCCAAGTGCACTTAGATTTGACCCTGCACTTTATGTTTTGCATATTTCTTTCTATTTCTTCATACTTCATAGTTGTTTGCATATCACAGTGTGTTTTCAAAAATACTATAAATCAAATCTTTGCATTCAAAAATACTATAAATCAAATCTTTGCATTCATTTTAGATCATTTTAATTAGTCAACTGCATTTAGTTTAGTTATTTTACATTATATCACATCACATATGTCCTAATTTGAATGTCACATAAGCATTTTAGGATCTAATCTCTCTCCTATTGGGTGAAAAACCCTATAAGAGTTAGAAAGTCCATTGGGTCCTAAAATATGTGTTTCATTTTGGTGAACCAACCTTTTGAACATTTTTAAACTTCTGGTTGCATCCATATATTGTATCCTAGTTTTAATTTGCATTGCACTTCAATTAGGACATTGATTTGTTATTGCATTATAGGACCTTTCATTTCGCATTAGTGAAAAACTCATTTAGTTTTCATTCTTGCATTTAATTTCATTGAAATTTTTGAAACTCTGAATTTTGTGCCTATTTAGTTCTACAATGATTTCCTTACCAACCTCGAAGCCAATACAACCTTCTATCCCTGTTTAGATCACAAGACCTTCCTCTTGTTGCACCTCATGATCACTTTGCATATTTACATCCTGAAGTCAACACATGACCTATGGTTCCTGCTACAAATGAACCTAGTTCCTCTCAACCACCACAATCCATCAAATCTTCGAACCAAAACCAATTGATGCACATACAATAGGATTAGGATATCAAGATCCTTCTCATCCTAAGAGATATTCTCTTCAACCTAGGAGACTTCCAGATGTTGGAAAGGTCATCTTGAATTCTCCTCCTAATCTGAGCATTCTCCTTCCATGTGAAAAACAATTCTCTCCTTCCAATGAAAATGATGTTAGGATCTCTATGGATTCTAGTATTTCTTTTACTCATGAAAAAGGAGAACCTAGTCAATGTAAACGACCATACAAAATAATGAAGATAAAGTTTCCTACACATTCTCCACCTGAATGTGAACAAAGACTTCAATTGCTTTTAAACAAAGGTCTTATCCTTCTGCCACCTTCAAATAGGTTGGTTATTTGTACTCACGACTCCAACATGCCATATTACAAATACTGAACAAGTATCACTTCACTGATACTGATTTTTTTCCCCTCGTCCCTTAAAACACCATTGTCCTTTCATGCTTTGGTTGTAGAATTTCCAATTCTCGCTATTGTGTGGTCATTTCCCATCACTCATCTTGGCTCATTCTTGATTTTACATTTTATGAGAGGCAATACATTGCTAGCCTTGTCCTTGTAATACATTTTCTTGTCTCTTAACCTTGTTATTCCTTTTTCCACTTGTTAATCCAAGACTGAGAAAACAATAGTTCTTAGTTAATGGTTGAATTACATTTGCATTGCTTTTTCTTTTTCAAGTGTGTCTTGTGTTCCCCCGTATCATGCATTTGATGTCTCCTTCTCTTTGTACACTTCTTCTATGTGTATCTCTATTCTTGTTTTTCATTTTTGTTTTTTGTTTTCCTTTTGGGATGATGCAAAGCATAGAGATGCCCTATGTCTCTTCCATGTTGACCCAAATGATCCTTGTATTTTCCTCTTTTTTTGTGTTTTCCTTTGGGGATGACGCAAAGCATAGAGACACCCTATGTCTCTTCCATGTTGACCCAAATGTTCCTTGTCTTTTTCATATATTTTTTGTGTTTTCCTTTGGGGATGAAACAAAGCATAGAGACACCTTATGTCTCTTCCATGTTGACCCAAACAATCCTTGTCTTTTTCATTTTTATTTTGTGTTTTCTTTGGGGATGACACAAAGCGTTGAGATGCCCTATGAATCTTCCATGTTGACCCAAAAACCTCGCTCCCCATTTTTCTTTTCCTTTCTGTCTTTATCTTTTCTTGTGTTTTTCCTTTTGGGGATGATGCAAGGAATTGAGACCGAAATGTCTCCTTCATGTTGACCCAAGTGCTTTTGCATTTTTCACTTTTTTTCATCTTTTTGCTTGTGTTTTCCTTTTGGGAATAATGCAAAGTGTTGAGACCACAATTTCTCTTCCATGTTGACTGAAAATGGACTTTTGTTTTTCCTTTATTTTTGCTCTCTTTGTGTCATTTTTCCAGTTCTATATGTATTTGGGGAATGCTGACAGTTCTGAGCTCTTTCATACAAAACACTGCAACAACGAACATACTGACCCCAAATCCATAGATCCCTTATGTGTTGGTGTGCTTTCTTTTTTGGGGGAAACTCCCTTCTTTCCTTGATTTTCTCCTCCATCTTGACATGACGCAACCTAACTTTCAAACATATGACTTGGCATAGAGCTTTTTGAGTTAGCTTCATGTCTTGTTTTCTTTTTTTGCATTTTATTTTTTTCTCTACTTTCTAGTAATAGAATGTTGTGTAGCAATTCCTTTAAAGTGGGGGCATACATTACCAATATTTCATTTGCATACTTAGCAAAGCCTTGTCATTTATGTGATGCGTTTGTCACTTTTTGGATGACATTGGGTGTAATTTCCTTCATAAGTGTGATATATATCAGCATATTGCATTCCTCTTTGTGGTTTGATGTGACACACTACATCCCATAGGTTATGAATCTACTATTCTTTGATTGGTACTCTTTTGGAGACATTAGACACAATGTTCCCCAAGTGACTGACCTCCCATAAACTTAACAAGACTCCTTTGAACATTTACACATAACATTTTTATATATAACATTCTCATTCGGCCACCTTGCATAACACAACATGCATGCTTGTGGAGTTGTCTTATTTTTTTGGCCACCTTGCATAACATAACTTACATTACTATGGTGCCATCCTATTTTTCTTATTTTATAATACTTAAACCAAAATTTTCACTTTCTTTGGCTTTGGGGTTCCTTGTTAAATTTATCGAATGGATATAGCTTTAGCATGGTTGAGTGGGAAGCCCAACTAGTGGTATGAATTTTCCCCATAGCCACCTTTTTTAATGTTTGTGAGTGCATACCAACTAGTGTATGTATCTTACATTTTTGGCTTTCTCACCTCGTGGACAACTAGTTCTATTGCCCTAGAGTGAGTACACATTCTCTCTTATCAAACAATCGGCCTAGATCTCTTTTCACAACTAGTTGGATTGATGATCAAAGCTTCACTCAATCTCTTCTCAAAACTTGTGTGTTCCTTTGTCCCTATGTTCAATTTGTCATGGGAACTTCATCCTGGGGGTTTGATCATCCTCCTTGTTTGTTGTATTCCATCTTGCTAGCATAAGTGCATTTGAACCCTTTTCTTGAGGTTCATGGCTACTTTAGTGTAAGGAAGCAAGTTTCTCTCACTAAACTGGGGGCTAAATGTATCATTGAAAAATAGACCCTTCCCATTTTCATGGTATTTTAGGTCTTATTTCATAGTGTTGGAGATATGTTGCTTTAGATTTATGATGAATCTTGGCTTGAGCAGGCTTATTTCAGTGCTAAAATTCAAATAATGATGTCTTGTGAAGGCGGTGTGAAGTTTTGTAAGACATTTCTACATTCTTCTAGACTCTATTCAATGCATTTCACCTAAAAATCACATTTTCAGTCATCAACAAGTCCTTTTTTGAAGTGTTGTAAAGTCTTGTAACAAGATTTCATTCTTTTCTAGGCATATTTTCCCTATTTACACCCTTCTCATGCTTCATTTTGTCTCTTTATGCCATTATATGCTTATATTAAGTGTATTTTTGGGTCCCATCCCGACAAACAACATTAAACATAACAATATTCTCGACACTTGGTTTGGGGTCCTAGGTGGGACTCATTCACCAAGGGTGGTGAATGAGCTCCCCTTGGCCCTAAATTCAAAATATTTCAAAATTTCTTTTAGGATTTTACTCATTCATTTCATGCTCACCTATGATGAGGTATGAATAGATACTAAGGAACAAGATTTATATAAATAGGAATTTTTCACCTCATTCTACAATCTCCTACAATCCCCTACAATTTCCTAACACATTCAAGCAATTTCCTCATTCAAGCATTCGATCTTCAAGAACTCAAGCATTTTGCATCATTAATTGAAGCACTTTCAAGCGATTTGAAGCAGCCATTGATATCAATTCAAATTTGCATATTCAAGGATGTGGTATGTTTGTAATTCTTTCATTTTATTCATTTATCATTTCCTTTGCATGCCATTCATTTCTATTGGGTTTAATTACTTTAGTGGGGTTTGACCAAGGCAAACCCCCATTCACTAATCCCCCAACACTTTTCCTCTTTGTGCATGTGTATTTGTAGCCTTTTTTTGTAGATTTAACAGGTTTAAAGGTGTTGAAAAGTGGAATTCAATTCAACTATGCTCTTCAAATCAATTCATCATATATTCAAGAAATTTGAGTGACTTTCAGCCCATTTTCTACATAATTGGCCCCGACAACCATACATTCAATCATTACCAGATTTGAAGTACCGGTGTTGCCCCTTGACTTTTCAAAAATCTTGGGGAGGATTGATTTTCCACCCTTGGTGAATGAGTCATACTTGAAATTTGGAAATCTACATTTTTTCATAAATCAACTCCTGGTTGTCAGAAATCAGTTCCTGACACTTTTTTAACAATAAGAGGACCAATTCGCCACCCTCAGCGAATGAGTCCCACTATGAAAAATAAGAAAATTTCATCAGCATTCCAAACATTCTAGAAAGCTCACACATCATCTGAGTGCACTCAGATTTGACCCTGCATTTTTTGTTTTGCATATTTCTTTCTATTTCTTCATATTTCATAGTTGTTTTCATATCACAGTGTGTTTTCAAAAATAGCATAAATCACATCTTTGCATTCATTTTATATCATTTTAATCAGTCAATTGCATCTATTTTAGTTTTTTTACACCATATCACATCACATATGTACTAATTTGAATATCACATAAGCATTTTAAGATTTAATCTCTCTCCTTTTGGGTGAAAACCCCTATAAGAGTTAGAGAGTCCATTATGTCTTAAAATCTATGTTTCAAGTGCCACTGGGGAAATTTAATTTGGTTTCAGAAATTAAAGTGTATTTAATGTTGTTTAATGTGAATATTCTAAAAAATACACTTAAGTAGGGCAGAAAAGTGCATTAAAGGGTCATTTAAACATAAGAAAGGGTTGAATTAGTCATGATAAGCCTAGAAAAGTGTGAGATTTTCTTACAACTCTTGCAACACTTTTAAATAAGACTTGGTAAGTGATAAAAATTGGTTATTTAAGTGAATTATAATGAAAAGGTCCTAGAAAAGTGTGAAAGTGGGTTACAACACTTCACAACACTTTTACAAGACATCCTAGAATTATTAATGATTCACAAGGGTCCAAGACCTAATGTGAATGTTTTGACCACATTAAAACATTAAATCTAGGAAAAATAAATCCAAAACAATTAGGAGGGCCTAAACATTGGAAAAAATAGAAGGGCTAGTTTTTTCATGTTCACAATTAAGCCTCACTTTAATGAGAGGATGAACCTGCTTCAAACTCACACTAAAGTTGTTGAACATACATATCAAGAGGGGTTTCAATGAACTAATGCCTTGCAAGATTAGACAACAATGATCAAGAGGGATGATCAAGCACCCAAGATCAATATCCCATTAAAAACTAAAAATGAGTAGAAAGAAACACACATGAGATTGATGTAAATGAAGAGAGAGTCAGATCAAGCTTTGATCATTTGTCCATCCCATTATGGATCATATCTAGGCTTTCTGTCTCGAAAGGAAATGAATACTCACTTTGAGGCAAAAAAAAGCATGGCTATCCACTAGGTGAGAAGGCCAAAAAGGTGAGAAATATACACTAATGGTTGGTATGCACTCTCACACACACAGGTGGCTATGGGGAAAATCCATGCCTCAAAATGGGCTTCCCGATCAACCATACCATAGTTATACCTCCTAATAACATTAATAAGGTTCCACAAAATAAAATGGCATTTTGAGCTTCACGAAACAAGAAAAACTTCATATGCTTGGAGGTCATGAACAAATGTGATGGCACCATAGGCATGCAAGCTATGTTATGCAAGGTGGCCATATAAGAAATGAAAAATGAAATATGCAAAAGATGTTCAAAGGAGTCTTGCTTAGTTCATATGAGGTCTATAAATTATGGAACATTGTGTCTAATTTCTCCAAGAGAGGACCAATCAAAGAATAGAAAATTCAAAAATTAGGGAATGCAGTGTGTCACATCAAGCCACTCAGAGGAATGTAATATGCTAAGATAGATCATGCTCATGAAAGACATCACACCCAATATCATCCACAAAGTTAAAAACCACATCGTATGAAGTAACAAGGTTGCACTAAGAACCAAGAAAAGGAAAAATGCAAAATAAATAATTCCAATGTATGCCCCCACTTTAAAGGAATTGATACACACCATACTATGAGAAATTACGTTAAAGTAGCAAGCAAAAAATTCAAACAAGAAAGAAGACATGAGAGCTAGCTTGGAAATCCCCTATGCCAAGTCATATGTTTCCAAGTAAGGTTACATCATGTGAGGAAAAGTAAAAATTAAAGGAAAGGAGTGGGTTGGCCCCAAAATGAAAACACTGAACACATAAGGGATCTATGGATTTGGGGTTAGTATGTTCTTTGCTGCAATATTTTGTTTAGACAGCTTAGAATTGTCATCATCCCCCAAATCCATAGATTTGGAAGAATGACACAAAGAAAGAAAAAGCAAAGAAAAAGAAATATCCTATTGGATCAACATGGAAGAGACATAGGATGCCTTGACACTTTGTATCATCCCCAAAATGAAAACACAAGAAAAAAGAAAAGGAAAAAGGGGTATGTGCAGGATCATGTTGGGCCAAAAAGTGGCAATATGATGGGTATGTGGCTGACAACTTTTTTCTTACCCAAAATTAATGAAATGAAAAGGGGATTTTAAAGGAGATTCTCAACTTTCCACCAATATAAATTATGATTTATTTTGAATTTAATAAGTAATTATTATTCATTTTCTATTCACATTACGACCAAAGTCCTAATTGGTAGGATGATTGAAAAACATCTATAGCTTTCAAACGGTATCACATTTTTTGAATCCAAAACATGAATTAAATTCTATGCTTCACATACTATAATATTAGAAAAAGAAAAATTGAATTTCATGAAGTTTTGACCAAGTTAAGGTGGTAAGACATATAAGTTTTTTATATTTTTTAAAATTTGTAATCAAAAATTTATAATTAATTATTTACTTGCAAAAAAGTTACAAAAAAATATGCATGACATCGGGACATGAGTCCTCTACTTATATCTAAAATATTATAAAAAATTATTATCATTTTATTGTGGTGAGGGTGGCCAGACAGACACCTACTTATTTTTTCACTGAAATTTAAGTACTACACATTAAAATTTCAAATTTTCACCAAATAGATGTTTTTTTTTTTTTTTTAAAATCTAGTAGTTTAGAAACTACATTCAATTTTCTACAGATTCTATTCTTACATATTTTTTAAATAATATGTAGATAACTTATTCAAATTTTTACATGAAGTTGCCTAACTCTGATTTTTCTAGATTTTTTGCCATTTAAGGGCCTGTTTTTTCTATGATGATCCTGGACATACCCAAAGGTGAAATAAAAAGGAAAATATTTTCGGTCAACATGAGAGAGACATTTTGGTCTCAATGCCTTGCATCATCCTAGGTGATCCCACAATATTGGTTTACAATTTTTTGCCAAATTCGACGCTAAACTGATTTTTCCAAACTAAATCTCCACTTTCAGAAGGCTATAGTGGCTAAACCATGAGGAATTTGAAGATGATGAAAACTAGTGATTTGTGACATTTTTTCTGTAGAATCTAAATATATTTTTTTCAAAAAATTTGGAATCAAATTGTACTTCCTTTTCTATCTCCTTCAAAAACTAGTTTTCTTTAGTAAACATCAGTTTTCAAGAGTGATGCTCACCGTATAACAAATAACTTTTTTTCCATGAAGGATAAAATTCTAATCTTTTCAAATTTATATTTTTAACTATGATATTTAGCACTTCCAATTGGTTTCATAGTGTTTTGTTGAATATTTTTTTCTTAATCAAGTTTCGAATTCAAACCAATTACAATTCAGACATAGGTGGACTGTCTAACATAACTTTTTTTGTATGTATCGAAATTCAATTTTTTTGTTGGATCAAGGACTTCAATATTTGGTGCACTCCTATTTTTCAAAAATAAAAATTGATAATATTCTATATTTTCACATGTGCAAAACATAGAGCTTGATTTTTAGTGAAAAACCCACATTCACAAGAAATAAAAAATAAATATAACAATAAAAATAAATTTATTTAAAATTATCCTTTTTTGTGAAGCTTATAATACATAATAAAATAAATAAATTTTAAATGAATTCATTTGATCCCCCAAAAGGTAAATCAAAAGTGGTTTTCTATTAGTATTTTGATAGGTGTAAAGGATACTTTGTTATAGGTATGGTTTAAAACTAGTGGGGTTCTATCCAGAGGGATTTGATATAAGGTAGTTTGATCAAAGCCTCTTCAATTGGAATGCTTTAAATGGAACATTTGAAGGCTTAAATCATTATATTTTCTAAAAATATGCAATTTCAACAAAAAACATAATCTTCCAAAAATTTTAAACCAGCTTTGTGGGATCACCCTCCCCAAAAGGAAAAAACAGAAGAAAAAGACAAAGGAAAAGGAAAAGAAACAGACAAGATGGGCATTTGGGGTCAACATGAAAGAGAAATTGTGGTCTCAATGATTTGTGTCATCCCCAAAAGGAAAAACACAAGAAAAGACAACAAAAAAGGAAAAGAAAATGATAATAGGGGCCTTTTGGGTCAGCATGAAAGAGATATTGTGGTCTCAATGCCTTGCGGCATCCCCAAATTGAAAAACACAAGAAAATAAAATAGAAAAGGAAAATAAAAAGACAACAGGGGCCCTTTTGGGTCAACACGAAAGAGGCATTGATGTCTCAATTCCTTGCATCATCCCCAAAAATAAAAACACAAGAAAAAGAAAAAAGAAAAAGGTGAAAGAAATGTACTACATATAGAAGAATGAAGATACAAATAAAGGAATGCTACAAAGAGAGAGAGAACATCAAACAACACATAATGGGGGAATATGTTACACACATACAAACACACAAAACAAAAAGGAAAAGAAAATTCAAAAGACTAGTAAGGAAAATACAAGTCAACCGTTGAGAAAGTCATTTGCCTCCCAATCATGTTCATGATACGCCAAGGGAAGAAAACTAGCCAAAGGGACAACTACAAGTGTTGAACTAGGGGAAGCACTAGGTTCTACACTCTATTTAGGAGATTTGTCATTTAAGCTCATGGAAGAGGAAAATAATGTATTCATATCATTATGTACCTCTTCGTCTATTTTAGTGGTCTCGTCATCATCATCTAGATTAATCACAACAAGAAGATAGATGATAATTTCCAATGAAGGGTCATCATGCATTGCTTCTATCAAGTGCAGATTTTTATTTTCCTTATTTTCTTCATCTTTTATCTTGTGAGCAAGGGCATGATGTCTATGCTTACACTCTGTAGCTCCTTTATTTCTTTTGGTTTTATTGTCAAGTTATGTTTGTGAGGGAGTGGGTTGATGAAACATAGGGTATTTTTCTTCCCTAAGGGGAGGAATCAAAGGAACCATGGAAGGTTTTTCATCCACTTTCTCTTTTTCTTTATAAAATTGTTTTATATGAGGAGGCATGATGAAGTTGTTATCAGTACTTCATGGTCACTTGGACGATGTGGGTGAATTTTTGGGTGTTGTTTGAGTTTGATGGGTTGGTTTGTGTTTGGGTTGAAGCATTGTTTCATCTAGGTTAGGAGTGTCAGAAGTGGACAAGAACATGTTGCCGAGAGACAATTCTATCATTTTCTTTGCTTTAAACTTTTGGTAAGAAATGAAAAAGAAGTCTTTGTGAGGCATGATAAGTTCCATGGGCTATTGAAACAAGGCTTATAAGGAAAAAATTTATTTATAATAGAAAGGATTAAAGCCACTATGGTGAATAATGAATATTTCATTATCAAGTGGAAACTTTAAATATTTGTGTATGACCGATGGGACAACTTGCATTGAGGGAAGCCATGGATGGCCTAGCTATAAATGAAACCGGTCTAACTATGGGATGATGGAGAATGTGACATCAATTGTTTTTGGTCCTATTTGTAATGGAAAGACGATCAATCCTATCGTAGAGAAAGAAAAACCATTGCGTTTTTTGATCCATGTTTTTGGTTTATCATAATCATCTTGATAAAGATTATCTAATACCGAAAAATTCCTCAATGATCACACTCTCTCCACAGGAAGGATCTATGTGTATCCCACTAGTGGGATTATCATAAATACAACTATGTAAAGAGGAATATCAGGGAGATTTGGAAGTATGTCCTTAGAGGAGAAGGTAATATCAAGAGATTTCCTACGTTAGACCTTATGAGGGATAAAGTCTATCACACTGACTATTTCATCCATAGGATTGATAGTGGTAATATGTTGGAGAGGATCAGGCTGTTCAAAATCTATATGAATATTCAACACATCATTCTTTGGAGTTTCACTAGCTTTGACAAATGACACATTATGTTTGAGAATTGGATCGGTGATAATTTGAAACTTTTGATTTGGAGGGGCAACAAACTTATTTCCTCGAACATTGACATTTGCAATGGATAGACAATCAGAATCAAAGAGGTCTTGCACAAGGTGTTTAAGATGCTTACAATTTTCCATGTCATGTCCATATTGTCTATGAAAATGGCAGAAAGCATTGGATTTAAAGTTTAGAGGTAAAGGCTTAGTGGGATCAGGTGCTTTAATGGCAGGTAAGGTAATCATTTTGTAGTGCAAATTTTGGGACATTGTGTTATGAAGGGTATTTGGTAAAGGTGTGAACTGTTGTTTCAGATCTCCATAACTATAAGGTATCATGGCTTTAAGAGTTGCTACTTCATTATTGATGGGTTTAGTTGATTGTTGAGGGGGATTGAACTATAAGAACCCTTTTTTTCTCTTCTAAATGGTTTTGAATTGTTTGGATTGTCATGTTCAAATTTATTAGTTTGGCTAGAAGTGTTCTTTGCATCATGACTACTAACTAAATTGTGATAATCTCAAAGGGAGGTACAGAAGTGCATAAAAGAGGGAAATTTCATCATTGTGAGTTTGTCTTCAAGTTTAGATTTTATTTTTTCTATAAACATATTTTGAAGATGTGGATCAGGAATCTTAACATCGATTTGAGAATACAGTGATTGATATCATGAGATAAAATCAATTATCTTTTGTTCTTCATGTTGTTTGCATCTCATCAAATCAGCCAAGGTCTTCTTCAGACTCATATGCACTTGGAAATTATTGATAAATGAATCAACTAGTTCATTGAAAGAACAAATTTAATTATTTGGTAAAGATGAAAACCATTCCAAGGCAGTGTCTTTTAAATTTCTAGGAAATAGTTTTTCTAACATTTTATCATCAAGGACAAAGTCACTACATAAGGTGGTGTAAGCATTAACATTATCAGAAGGATCTCCCTTTTGTCCATATTTCTAAAATCTAGGCATCTTGATTCCTTTTGGAACTGGTGTTCACAATATTTCCAAAGACAATTGGTTGCTTTGAACATAATATGTGGGTAGTCCATTCTGATTTTGGTTCATGGTAGATTTTTGTTTTTGCATGGAGGAGATGATTTGAAATTTTTTGTTATGATAGGGTCAGTGTATGTGGTATGAGGTGGAGGGGAAAGTGGTGATGGACTGTATGTAGTGGTAGGGCAAGTGAAAGGGATTCTTATAGATGGTATGGTGGAAGAGGATAGAATATGTGATGCCACATAAGAATTAGGAATGCTAGCAGGAATAGTCAAGGAAAGAATCATATAGCTAACCTGTTACATTGTTGTTGTGACTTGATGAGTGGTATAGGTAGGTATAAATGCTACTATTGGAGGGGAAGGAGTGTGAGGTCCTTATCTAACAACAATGTGGGCTGGTTGAGATGTACTTGAGGTGGAAGGAACATGTTTATGGTATATCTCAACTTCCATTTTTGATAGGTGTCTTGTTCATATTCTTCAAAAAATGGGTTGAAAGAGGTCTCCAAGCTTCAATTAGGGATTTGTTGACTTGAATGACCTCGATTGATTGTTGACCACTTTGTAACACTTTCCTCTTTGAAAATTTTTCATATAAGACCTGAAAAACACACATGCAAAGAAGGGGAAAAGGTTTAAGGGTTAGAGAATATGGGTTCCCATTAGTCAAACCCCAATTTGGTAATGAAACACTTAAAAATGAAATGAAATAAAGAGAGAATGATGAATGAACAACATGCAATGCTACAACTCACCAAACCCTTGATGTAGAAATTTGAAGGTATGCAAATGGATGCTCTAATGGATGCTTGAAACTACTTAGAATGGTTGAGAATTGCTTGATAATTGCTTGAATGATTAAGTGAATGAATGGATTCCTTGAAAAATGAATGGGGGTAAAAATGAGAGGAAAACCCTTTATTTATACTTTTTTTTACACTTTATCCTAAAAATAACACATCACAGGCCCACCTTAAGGTCAAGACAAAAAAATTATGATAGAAAATTAAAATTATTTTGATTTTTTTGCCTAGTGGGACTTAGTCACCCCAAGTGGCGACTTGGTCCCACTAGGGAAATTTTAGTGGGTGTCAAGAATTAAAGTGTATTTAATTTTGTTTAACATGAATATTCTCAAAAATACACTTACATAGGGTGGGGAAGTCCATTAAAGGGTCATTTAAACATACGAAAGGGTTGAATTAGTGACGACAAGCCTAGAAAAATGTGAGAGTTTGTTATAACTCTTTACAACACTTTTAAATAAGACTTGGTAAGTGATAAAAAGGGGTTATTTAAGTGAATTATAATGAAAGGGTCCTAGAAAAGTGTGAAAGTGGGTTACAACACTTCACAACACTTTTACAAGACATCTTAGAATTCTTAAAGATTCACAAGGGTCCAAAACCTAATGTGAATGTATTGACCACATTACAAGATTAAATCTAGGAAAAATCAAGCCAAAACCACTAGGAGGGCCTAAACATGAGAAAAAGTAGAAAGGTTACTTTTTATGTGTCCACAATCTCCAAGCAAAAGCTTGGAAAAGATAACTTAACTTTCAACTCACAAAACCTAGTAATGTAAGCCAAATAATGAGTGAAAATGATGAAATTAATCTACCCCAAGTTAGGGTATGTGTACATGGTAAGTCTAGAGATGTTGTAAGGATCCTACAAATGTAAAGAAGTTTCCAAAAATTTCTATGCAGGAGTAAGATGCCCAAGATAGCGTATTAATTTTGTTGTTGCTTTTTGGGGAAGATGTAGAGTCTTTCGATGTCAGAATAGGATTTGAAGGAATTTCTAAAAAATATGCTTGAGAGGACTAAGATTCCCAAGGTGGCATATTAGTCCCATTCTAAATTTCTAAAAAAATTGACTGTGATCCTAAGATCTAAGGTCTGCACTTGCTTACTTTCCTATCTTAGGTTCTAAAACTTTCGAATTCAGCCTATTGGTGAGTTTTCGTGAAGGTGACAACTTTACAATTGAATTTTGCAACTTTGACAACTTTGCACTTTAAAGGATCTTCAACTCTTTAACCTAGATCTACAATAACAAATATGCAAAAGGGGAAAAACTTGTTTATTAGTGAATGGGGGTTTTCCTCGGTCAAACCACTTGTAGCTAATTAAACCAAATGATTAAATGAAGCATTAAACATGAAATATGTAAATGATATCACCTTGGATGATGTCTTGTTAAGAAAATCTGCAATCTACCTATTATGCCTTGCATAACCACCCCATTTTATTCTGGAACAAAATGGGTCCCCCTTGTCTTTTGGTTTCTTTGCCTTTGTTATTTGCTTTTCTTTTCGAGGTTTTTCTATTTCTCCGTGTTTTATCTTTTGTTCTATCTAATCTAATTTTGATTCTGTCTCGGTCGGAATTCGAGTTTTCTCTTGAGTTTAGGATTTTCCACCCAATCTAGCTTTTCAAATGTTGTTGTTTGGGGATTTTTGGTGTTCACGGAACTCCACATGGACCGAATTTTCTCGAAATCCCCGAGGCCTTTGAGGAATGTCTCCTTCATTACAGATTTCTTTCTCCTCCAGATTTTCCTGAAATCCATTGTTCCCTATCTTTTCTAGGTTTTCCAGAATGTCTTCTCTTTTGCAAAAATCTGTCCCATACAGATTTCCCCAGAATCTGTGAAATGTGAAGAAGTATGGCGTAGCAGGACTAGTTAATAAATGATGATGCATTTTACAATTAATTGATACTATTTTGAATATCTCGCATGTTGTTCCTTGACTAATAATGATCAGATTAAGCTTCTAATGGGTGTTTTCATTCTTATTCCGCTAGAATCCGCCCAACTCAAAATTCTCTGAAATTCCTCCTTGGCTTGGATTCCGCAGGTCGGCCTGAAACCTAAACTATTTGTATGATCATTTTGTTTGAAGATTTAATAGCACCTTACTAACATAGGATTCATTTCAATGATGATTTTGTTTATTTAACTTCTGTTTATGTGATCTTTATTATGGTTTTCGTCATTGAATGCAAGATTAAATCACATACAGGATGATTTTTCTGTCAAGGGAGCTTAGTTGGAAGGCATCCCTCAATCCAGTTGGTCTAAAAAGTTAGATAAGGCAAAAGTTGGCAAGACCTTGTAGGTGTCTTGCTGAATATAGTGCATTTTGTTGATATGCATCTATGTTGCCTATCGAAAAGACCTTGAGATTGTCACAGTGAGTGGAATTCATATGCAGGCATCTATCGGCAAGACATAGGTCATCGTCCCAATGACATGGAATTTCCTATCGGCATGAGGGGTTTCCTTTAGAGAAAAGTCTTGGTGAGATCCTCGTGTCTCACCGACCGGTGGCAAAGGGATTTGTATATCAGTAAAGGGTTTTCCCTTTTCCAAGGAGTCTTGGTGAATTTGTGAAGTCTCACTAACTACCGCACAACAAAAAAGAACTTTGTGGAGAGATCTATTCATTGGTATAAAGTCTCAGCAAGTCCACAATGTCTTATCGACTGCTAGTAAGTAAACACTTCAGCAATAGTCAACTGCATGGGAATAACGTCTCACCGAATGACTCCAGTCACACCAACATGGTGTGAGGGATTCTATTAGTGGTTTTCAGTGAGAGAATTAATAAGTCTCAGTGACCAAAGAAAGAACATGCAGAGGCTTTTGCTGAGACATGAGGTTTCTATAGGACATCTCCCCAACAAGAGAATGCTACAATGACACATGTGGAACAAAGAAAACACATCGGTGTGACTACACCAAGGTCTTGGAAATAGCATAATTTGGAAAAAGGAAGCTTCGGTCAGTGTAAAGTCTTGTCGACCAAAGAGAGTCTTGTTGACACTGAGGGGTCCCACCAAAGATCTAAGGTAACTGATAATTTTTCCTTCGGCATGATGTCTAGCCAAAGAGGTGAGGTCACGCTGACAGGATGTCCCTTTGGGAAGAGGAAATGTATATGCCAAGAGGTCTGGCCGACTCATGAAGGTCATGCCAAAACAAAAAGAGAAGCTGGTGAAGGAAGAAAGTCATGCCAAAAGAAAAAGAGGTCAAGCTCGTAGAGGAAGAAGGTGGGCTCGGCGAGAATGAAAAGGATTTCAATGAAGGTCTTGCCAATAGCGATGGGTTTCCCAGTGAAGGAAACATTGGTATAACCAAGGATAACTTTCCATAGCCTCTGGTGACAGTAAGGAGTCTTGCCGATGGTCTTGGTGAGCTTGGTATAACTTTTGTAGCTTGTCGAAAGGTCTCATCGACTATCTTATGTCATGTCGATAACTGCACAATGGTGAAATCGCATCGAGGAGACACCGATGGTGTCTCACCGACATGTGATTTAGGGTGGACCACATTTGACTGCATGATGAAGCTCATGTGGTGTATGTCTAACCAATCGAAAGAGGCTAAGAGGGCTGACTAGTGATAGTTTGACTTATTAACTATTCCCCTTGTGAAAGACCAACAAAATACAAACTAGATGGATTCTTTCTAATATCAGAAGGTGATGGATTGGCTCGGGTGAAATGAAAAGATCTACAAGGAGGTCCGATGGTGCTTCCAGGAGGTGGTGAATGGATAGAAAGGTCTAGAGCATGAAGAAAGGATGAAGGAAATAAAGGAACTATGAGTCATAGGGACAGTTGTAGTGACTACTGGAAAGAAGGTGGATTACTATTAATGATGATATTCTAAGCATTCAACGCAGACTGCAAGAGAGTTCAAAGATTGAAACGGAGAAAAAAGAGTTAATGCTGCAATAGCAAAAGATCTATAGATCTTTCCTAGAAATCTTTCATCAGCATGGACAACAAGGATTCACATTGAATACAACATTAATTCTTCTCAGAAAGATCTGAGAGCTGACCTTCCCACCAACAAAGAAAATATTTTTTAAGCCCTAATACAGGGGGACAACACATTTCTTTTTGATACATTCTCTATATAAGGCATTCTTGCCTCTTTGTAAAGGTTAGAACTTATAGGGAACTTCTAGTTAGTAGACAGTAGAATAGGAATAGAGGGGTTAGAAGTTGATCCTAATTCTTTGTAATAGGAGATTCTTTTTTCTTCCTAAGTAGGAGCTAGATTCGAAATAGACTAATGTATCTTTTAATTTTCTTAGTGTAAATGGAAACAATCTGGAGTCACATATTTTTTGTACACTGGTGATTGTGCCAGATTTGTAAATGTTGCTTATCTGTCTCAGTGACAGTAGAAGCAACCAGATCTTAATCTACTTCATGTTGTGTTCTAGAATGGTGTTTGTCTTAAGTTAATCATTTGATTTGTGGAGGCTTTCAAGGAATGAAGTTTGGTTTTATGTTTTGTTTGAATGGTAACTTGCAATCTGCTGTTGAAATCAGCACTGTGAATGAATGAAACTGTGTGTTAGTCACAAGTTGACTTTGTTCTGTAGTTTTAGTTAGGAATAAATTTGTGTAGATATAAATTTGTGTTTAACTCTAGAACAGTCCAAAAGCTCAACACCAGTAGGCCCCTTGAATATTACTATTACATTGACCACTAAGGGACATCAGCATAGTTGAGAACCAACTACAAAGACCTTAGGAGCTAAGGCATCCATGAGTTGCCTTTCTCTTTCAAGAGAAACAAAGTAGCAATATTCTATTTGCATGTTGTTGTGCCATTTGGGATGTCAACACTACCATGTAGTGGCCATGAAGAATGTAGATTTTGGATCATTGGATATGATGTAAACTGTTGGGATTGTAAAAATCTGATGTTTTTACATGTTGTTCACTCTCATAAATTTCTAGATTGGTCTGACCTTGTGTGTGATTTTTCCCTTTTCATGACATTTTGCTTGCATTTTTCCCTATCGCCCCTTTGAATCCATCGAGTTATGCATTTCTCATTTCGTGGTCCATATCGACATTGGTCTATCTTGCTCTTCCCAACCCATGTTGCTTGTGGGTTAACATTTGTTCACTACAAGTGGTTAGCAAAACTTTTTCATTATCACAGTGATTGGCATCCACATCTGGGTTCATATCGGCATGATGAAAGTAGGGTCTCCCCGATCTATTTTTCTGATAAAACATCTGTGTTGCCTATCGGCAAGACATTTTCTATGTCACGACAATTGGAGTTTACTCACTAGTAGTTATCGACATGAATTTCATGTTGTTTTGGAAACAAAGGAGAGGTATATTGGCATAAGTATTTTCACCGAATGGGTCAGGTATCACTGACTTGCGCATGTGAGGTCTTGGCGAGTGACCTTCGGTCTTGCCAACTTTTCAAGTGGGTACCCATTGGCGAGAGGTCTTCTTGCATTGTAATATCATGGAAAAAATCCCTTGTCTTGCTGACCGATGAGATAGGTGAAATTTTTGGCATAGGTTCAGGGATTCGGTGAAATGTCATAACGGTCCCATGGTGTCTCACCAACTTGTGAAAAAAATGCATTGGTAAGAGTTGAGGTTTGAGGTAGGAGGTCTTGGTGAGTATCATTTGTCTCACCAAAAAAGCACAAAATATTTCTTTCAAATGACCTTCAGTGAGAGATAATGCTATTGATATAAGGTCTCGGTGAGTGACCTTCGGTCACGCCAACTTTGTTCATGGAATTTCTATCACGGGGCGTTTCGGTGAGACTAGGATGACTATGGAGTAAGTCTTAGTGAATACATATGGGTCTCACTAATGGAAGTTAAGGAGAGCTTTTGCTAGTGTGAGATTCTCTTTCTCTTGGTGAGAGATGGTGTTTGGGGTGTTTCGTTATAACATAATATAATCTCCCTGACATTGATTTGTCTCACTGATAATACACATGGGAACTCAGTCGGTGAGAAAATTTGGATGTCTTGGCGAGGATGAATATAACAAAAGATACTGCTTGATATGACTTGTTTGCTTTCAGTGTGTGGTCTTGGAGAGGTGCTCGGGGTCTCGCTGGATGGAAAGCAGAGGTGACTTTTGCGGCATAAAAATTGGGATGTCACAGTGGCATATGAGTTGTTGAGTGCCTTCGGTGAAACATTGTATGATCTATGTGAGGTCTCCTCGATATCTACAGGTTACGGCAACTATGAATGAAGCGAAAGGAGCACATCAGTATGAGATATTCTTGTGTCACAACAACAAGTTTGATTATGAAGGCTATCGATAACATTTTGGGATTCTCTGTGAGATGTCTCACTGACATTATAGAGTCACGACAAAACAAAAAGAGTAGGGGAAGTGATTAACAAGTGAATTTCCTTTGGCATAGCTGTTGCATTGTCTCACCGACTATTCCAACAAATGAATAACAAAAATTTGAACACTATGGCCGACATGTGAGTGATCAAATACCGTTGCAGGCTGACTTGATTAGAGCCCGAATTATGTGGAAGGCTGACATGATATTTCAATATGTTTGATTTTCTCATGCTGGTGTATAAATTAGCATTTTTGTAATTGTAAAAAGGAGGAAATATTAGATTTTGATACACAGCAAGTAGATACAGTAGAGTAAAATTATCAGATCAAGAGACTATTGTTGCATTATTTTAGAATGGAGGTATTTATGAGATTCAGTTGATGTTGTTGCATCTCTCTGATTTCAATTATTTGTTGAATCTAATGAAAGTATTGCTAAGTTGTCTCCAAGATGGATTCTTTCTAACTGTTTAAATTGATATAACAAGTTTATACTCAATTCATCAATACACATTTTCTGTATTTGTGTGATTAGTTGACTGGTTCTTTCAAGCAAAGATTACATCCTTTTAATTGATCATAGTAGTTTGAGAGATTCATTTGGATTGTTCAAGTAGAGCTTAGTAATCATATTCTTGCATGTTTACATAAGTTGTGAACATAATATATGCCAAATAATTTGAGTTTTCTTCAGAGAAGTGTTGCTCATCTTGATCTCATTTGACTCCACATACCCAACAAGGCACTAGTCTCCGCATTTTATCATTTCAATTCTTTCAGCTTCTTTATATCTATTAATTAAGCATTTTAGGATTTAGATTTAGAATATTGTTCACTTCTATCTACCATTGTGGAAAAATTATTGCATGTAGGATAATCATAAAACTAGTCTACTCAATCCAAAAAGGTATACCCACCTGAGTCTAGCAACACCTTAAGAGTAGAAGGTTGAGTTCTCCTGACCTTGTATGTTACCCTGAAATGTATCAAGAGATTGGCAGCCTCTTGTGGCTCTCAGCCTTTGTTTATGAGAGCTAAGAAATTGGAAACTCTGTTGGGGATACATTCAGAATCGAGGCATTAATCATAGAGTCATGAACTTTGTACAGACTCTGCTAGGAATAAGGGAATATCAAGTATTTTTCTCACTTTTGACAAAAGTGAGTGGTGACTCTAAAAGAAATTTTGTAGCTATTCAAAAATGAATGGAAGAAGATCTCAGTACAGGGGAGGTCATACTAGAGCTCCTACTGGTAGTAGTAAATGGACACACAAATATGACATAGCTGATAAGGGAAAGAAGATCAATGAGGACAGGTGCATAATAGACAAAGGCAAAGCATCAAGAGAATAGGGTGAAACATATAATTGCTTTGATACATGGAGAGATGATTCAAGTATAGAACTTTGTACCCTCAAAGTTCGAAGAAATCCCTTCCCTTCTATTGATCCTTAGAAATAGGCTGAGTTTGAGGCTGCACTTGAGTCTAAACGAATTAGAATTTAGCATGAGTATGATCAGAAAATGGAGAGTAACCAAAATGTGTTTATTGATCATGAGCTTCTTGACGAAGTAAAAGAATTGTTTGAATCACAGAGGAAGGAGATAGAGGTGCTAAAGGCTACATTGCAGAAAATCCAAATTACTTCTCAGATAGCTAATTTCCCTATGAAGTATGTACCACCTCATAAGTAGGGTAATCATGATGCAGGGCCTTCAAATCCAATTGTGTCTCCTCACCATTAGATAGGGAATCACTACAAGCATCCAAATCATCCACCTCATATTCCCACGTAGCATAGAGCTTTGCATCCACCTCTTGGTCAGTCTCTTGTCCCACAGTATAATGCACAGTACAATAATCCCATGCACCAACATTAGTGTCCACTTATTCCTCCCCCTCACCAGCATACAACTAGGATCAGATAGTTTGATTTAGCAGGTTTTTAGTTATACCCTTACCCTATGGATGGCAGTTGGAGGGTTATGGTGCCCAAATTTACAAGGAGTAATGGAATCATTGCTAAAGAGCATTTAAGGAGTTTCAACATCTTCATCTAAGACATAGATGTGCCATATGAAGATTTACACATGAAGTTGTTTATGATGTCACTTCTTGAAGATGCTAGGGATTGGTTTAACAACTTGCAAGCATACTCAATCAATTCTCTTCAAGTATTCCAAGATCAATTCTTAGAATTTTATGGGAATCTAAATGCACCAAATCCAACTCTTCATGAGTTGATGCGAATTCAAAAAAATTAGAATGATTCAATTTATGATTTCAACCAAAGATTCAACAAGTTGCAGACTAAGGTACCTCCTGGATCAAGGTTGCCATATTCTATAGCTTTGAGTGTTTATTTGAATGCATTTCATCCTAAAATAGGGTATGAATTGAGGAATAGATTCCCAAGAGATCTGGCTGAAGCTCATAAGATAGCATTAACAATTGAAAACAATAGGAAGGTTGTTGGTATAGTCAATAAAAGAGATAACCCGAGGCCTCCTTAGCAAAGAAATAATTATCAGTACAGATAGGAGAACACATATAGAAATGAAAGGCCAAGGTTGCAGGACATGCCTTATAATACAGACTAGAATGACGGAAAACCTATAACAACTAGGCCTAGAAACAAAGAGACTCCTAATCCATTAAGACAGAAGGGAAATTGCATGGTCAGTAATAATTACTTCTATGAAGTATGTGATAAACCACATTCTCTAGACTATTGTGTTGTAGCTCAAAGGATGCAAGAGGAGGGAATGTTGATGGAAAATAATGGAGAGGATCACAAGGTTTATTTGACTTCAAATGCTTTTTACCATGCTGAGGAAGGATACTCATCTTTAGAGGATGAAGGTTACGAATATGATGTTTCAAATCGGAAATATAATGTGCATATGGCTGAATAGTAGGTCTTTTCTGATTCTGAGGAAGATTACACAGAGCCACATGCAGTATGAGGAGACTCACCAAAGAAGAGATAGAGAGACTGACTGTTGCTACAGTTGAGGAAGCAAGGAGTAAATACTGGTTGAGAAATAGAACAGTAAATGAGAAGGAAGGTGTTCCTGGGGGAATCTTTATGAAAGATCAGAAGATGACACAAGGAACTATGAAGAAATCATAAAATAAGCAGCATGATAAAGGTGAACAGAAGCCTATCCAAAAACAAGAAGTTAAAGAGGAAGTGAAGGAATTGCACAAAGAGATACAAATGCTTGACCAACTTAATAAAAAGGAAAAAGAAAAAAACAAATGAGAAACGCTAGAACTGAAGAAGGCTGTTAAGGTGGAGGGATCCTCTTTTGACTTCACTTAGGCGTTATCCCAAGTAAAAATGTTTGTGCCACTACTTGAAATGATTAAAATAAAAGAATATAGAGACACTGCTATTCCATTGATAACGAATGGAAATGAAAAACATGTGAATTCTAAGAATAGTGTAGCAATTAAAGCAGTCAATAGGCAGGAGAAAGTAAATAGCCCAGAAGTCTTCTTGAGTGATGTATTAACAACTCCCCCTCAAGTGGATCCTTTTTTCACTACATTACTCATAAATAACAAACTACTGAGAAATTGCATGATAAACTCTGGTGCTGCTATAAATATCATACTAGTAGGAGTTATGAAGCAACTTGGCATGTGGGTTGATATATGTGAAGGGAAATGCTATGCAATGGATAATAGACCTGTTCCTGTGGTAGGAATTATGAGAGGAGTTAAAGTCAAGCTGGCTACTTATCCATAGGTGGCTTATAACATAGATATCACAGTGATTGATACTCCTCCGCAATTTGGTATGCTTCTGTCAAGAAAATGGACAGCAGCAGTTGGAGGAAATGTCCAGTTTGATTTATCTTATGCTACTATTCCAGTGAATGGTCAAGACGTCAAATTGTATAGGGAGCCAAGAATGAACCAGCCTGTTGACTGTGTACCACAAGATCAGATCAATTATTTTTGTGATGTTGATCTTGGAAGTTTTAAGATTGAATCTACCCAGCCATAATTAATCAATAGTGATCCAATGGAAAAGCATGTGGCACAAAGTTGCAATGAAGTATGGAAGATGTATTTTGATGGAGCATGCAGCCAAGAAGGTAATGGTGATGGGATTGTTTTTGTTTCACCTAAAGGTATTACATTTAAATATTCATTTCAGTTAGCATTTGAATGTTCAAACAATGTGGTGGAGTATGAGGCCTTGTTGACAGGTCTGAGCATAGCTGTGAAACATAAAATCAGGTTGTTGGCTATTTTAGGCGATTCTAAGCTAGTTGTTTCACAGATTAAATCCAAGTATGCAAAAAAGCACAAAAGATTAAAGCAATATAGGAATGCTACATGGGACACAATTGAATTATTTGATGCCTTCTCAATTGAGTGGATTGACAGGTCAAAGAATATAATGTCTGATTTTTTAGCAAATGTGGCGCTCAAAAGAGATGATATCACATTGGTTGGGGTTTCATAGATTGAAGTCAAGACAAGACCTGTTGTTCCTGATAATATTTATAGTTGGTAGGTCTTCAATGATGATATTGATCTTTTGAAATTCCTCAATTGTATAGATCAATATGAAGCCCAGGAAATTGACTTCAATGCTTTTGTTGAGGAAGTGGATGGGAAGCAAACAGTGTTTGGAAAGGAGATCTTGCAGCTCAAAACAAATAATCTTCCTAAGGGCTTAGTGGCATTGGAGTGGCTATATGATGGAAATGATCGGTCTCTCATGAAGTAGACACTAGTTAGAATAGAAGATATTGAAGAAGCTAATTTGGGGACTGAGATAGCACCAAGAAAGGTGTATATAGGAAAGAAGATAAGCCCTACAATTAGAAGAATGCTAATAGAGTTGCTGAGAAAGTATAAGCATGTCTTTGCTTGGTCTTATGAAGATCTAAAAGCATACAGGGAGGATTTATTTCAGCATGAAATACCATTGAAGCCTGATGCCAAACCATTCAGACAGAAGCAAAGGCCCATAAATCCAACATTGGAGCCTAAAATTCAAGAAGAGTTGACAAACCTTAGAGATGGGGGAATCATCAAACCAATTAGGTACCAACGTGGGTCTCAAATTTGGTCTCTGTGAGGAAGAAAAATGGAGACATCAGATTGTCTGTGGACTTCAAAAATCTGAATATGGCATCTCTCAAGGACAATTATCCTCGACCCAATATGGAGGCTATATTGCATAAGGTGAAAGGTTGTGAGCTATTTTCAATGATGGATGGGTTTTCAGGATACAACCAGGTTAAAGTCAAAGAATATGAGCAATATAAGACAACATTTACAACTCCTTGGGGAATGTATGTATACATAAGAATGCCATTTGGTCTCACTAATGTAGGAGCGACCTTCTAAAGAGCTATGGATGTGGCATTTGCAGATTTGATAAATTTTATCATGGTAGTGTACCAGGATGACTTGACTACTTATTCAAAGAAGGTTGAAGATCATGTGCAACATCTGGAGAAGGTATTTATTAAAGCCCTAGAATATGGTATTAGTTTAAATACTAAGAAGTGTCATTTTGCAATCATAGAAGGTAAGCTCTTGGGACATATTGTTTCAAAAGAGGGAGTTAGAATAGATCCTGAGAGGGTTGAGGCCACTGATAAGATTCTTGTTCCGAAAACTGTGAAGGCTATACAGTCATTCTTTGGACAAATTAATTTTGTTAGGAGTTTTGTTTCTAACTTTGCTGAGATCATTAAGCCCATATTGAAAATGTTGAAGAAAGGATAGAAAATGGAATGGACTACAGAGGCCTTGGAAGATTTTATATCTATCAAAAGGGCCATCAAGGAAGCTCCTGTCCTTAAATCTCTAGACTTTACAAAACCTTTTCAGATATTTTCATTTGCTTCAATGCATACTATTGATGTTGTTATGTTATAGAAGAATGAGCATGGTCATGAACAACCTGTGTCTTTCTTCAGTAAGTCATTACAAGGGTCTAAATTGAAATATGACATACTGGAAAAATAGGAATTTGCATTAGTAAAAGCTACAAAGGCTTTCAGACCATATCTTGTTGGAGCAAAGGTGATTACTATGTCCATCATGCAGCTATCAAAGATATTCTGACACAGTCTGAAGTAATAGGAAAAAGATGGAAATGGATTAACAAGATCCAAGAATTTGACATGGAGATGCAAATTACCAAATTAGTAAGAGGTCAAGGCTTGGCTAGGTTGATGGTAGAATCAAATATTGAAGCAAATCAGGTTTGTAACGTAGAAGAAGGGATTGCAATTGTAAGCATTGAGCATACTCCTTGGTATTCTGATATTATGCATTATCTTAAATACATGAAGTGTCCAAATGGATTGAGTGACAGCCAAAAGAGAACTTTGAAGTTGCAAGCATCAAAATATGTTTTCATGGATGGAGATCTATTTTGGAAGAATAGGGATGGTATACTATTGTTATGTCTTGATGAATCTCAGGCCAAACATGTCCTAAGTGAAATGCATGAAGGACTTTGTGGAGGAAATTATTTAACAAAAAAAATTGCACACAAAATCCTCAGGGTAGGCTACTACTGGCCTAGAGTTTTTAATGATTCTTTTACACATGTAAGAAAATGTGTAGCTTGCTAGAGGTTCTTTGGAAAACTGAAGTATCAAGGAGCTTTACCACTTTGACCGTTGCAAGCTGATGCCCCTTTTCATCAATGGGGAATTGATTTCATTAGAGACATATAAGAAAAATCAAGTGGAGGAAAGAAGTGGATACTGGTTGCCACTGATTATTTTACTAAATGGGTAGAGGCAACCCCAACTAAACAGGCTACAAGAAAAGTGGTGACAAATTTCTTGATGGACAACATTATCATCAGATTTGGTGCACCACTGAGGTTAATCACAGATAATGGAATTTGTTTCAGGTCAGATGAGTTCAAAAGTTTTTGTGACACATATGGAATTACTATTTCTTATGCAACTCCTTACCATCCACAAGCTAATGGTCAAGCTGAATCTAGCAATAAGAGTCTTTTGAAGATTATAAGGAGGATGTTGAGTCAAAAGAATAAAGCTTGGGATTCAAAATTGAAACTAGTTGTGTGGGATGATGGGATTCCTATGAAAAATGCAATTGGAAAGTCCCCATTTGAATTGGTGTATGGAGCATAGGCCAGGATGCCTTTGCAAAATTTGTTACCAGTCCACAAGTTTGTCTTTCAGGAAGATTTGGATGTTCCTGAACCTATGGAAGAAAGAATGGAGCAACTAGCTAAACTTGATGAAATAAGGAGAGGTGCCCAAAGTCAAAACATGAATTTACAGACACAGATGAATTATCTATTTGACAAGAAGGCAAGGGATAGAAAATTTGAGGAGAATGACTTGGTGTTGATGTGGAATGCAAGGTGTCAAGAGAAGGGAAAACATGGTAAGTTTGAAGCTTTGTGGATGGGACCTTATATTATTGTTGGAAAGAAGGGTGAAGACTCATATTATCTATAGAATATGGCTGGTGAGGATCAGGAATTGTCTGTTCATGGGAAATTCTTGAACCAATTTTTCTCTTGAGCAACATAGAGGATTAAGGGTTGCCAGTGCATGGAAAACTCTTGCTTATCCTCTTTAAAATTATTTTCCATGCACAGTAGTTTATGATTTCATCCATCTCCATTTCACTCTCATTTTCCATTCATCTCCATCTTGCATTCACTTTCCATTCATTTCCACTACCTTTCACTTCATTTCTACTCTCTAGTTCATCATTTTGTGTTTGGTCTACTCACCCAAAGATTCTAGATCCTTGCAATGATCTTAATCTCATTCATCCCTAGACCGAGCCACTATTGGGACTGTAAAAATCTGATGTTTTTTACATGTTGTTCACTCTCATAAATTTCTAGATTGGTCTTACCATGTGCACATTTTTTCTCTTTTTATGACATTTTTCTTGCATTTTTCCCTATTGCCCCTTTGAATCCATCGATTTGTGCATTTTTCATTTCATGGTCCATATTGGCATTGGTGTATCTTGCTCTCCCCAACCCATGTTGCTTGTGGGTTAACATTTGTTCACTATAGGTGGTTGACATAACTTTTTCATTGTCACAACGATTGGCATCCACATCTGGGTTCATATCGGCATGATGAAAGCAGGGTCTCCCCAATCCATTTTTTAGATAAAACGTCTATGTTGCCTATCGGCAAGACGTTTTATGTGTCATGGTGATTGGAGTTTACTCACTGGAAGTTATCAGCATGAATTTCATGTTGTTTTGGTGATAAAGGAGAGGAATATCAGAATAAGTATTTTCACCAGGGTGAAGTCACCCCGAATGGGTTAGGTCTCACTAACTTGCACATGTGAGGTCTCGGCGAGTGACCTTCAGTCTCGCCAAATTTTCAAGTGGGTGCTCATTGGCGAGAGGTCTTCTTGCATTGTAATATCATGGAAAAACTCCTTTTTCTTGCCAACCGATGAGACAGGTGAAATTTTTGGCATAGGTTGAGGGCTTCAGTGAAATGTCGTAATAGTTCTGTGGTGTCTCACCGACTTGTGAAAACAATGCATTGGTAAGAGTTGAGGTTTGCGGCAGGAGGTCTTGGCAAGTATCATTTGTCTCACTAACAAAGCACAAAAGATTTCTTTCAAATAACCTTCAATGAGAGATAATGCTATCGATATAAGGTCTCGGTGAGTGACCTTCGGTCTCGCTGACTTTGCTCATGGAATTTCTATCATGGGGCATTTCGGTGGGACTAGGATGACTTCAGAGTAAGTCTTAGCAAATACATATGGGTCTCACCAATGGAACTTAAGGAGGGATTTTTTTGATGTGAGATTCTCTTTCTCTTGGTGATAGATGGTGTTCAGGGTGCTTTGGTATAACATAATGTAATCTCCAAGAGGTCTCCCTAACATTGATTTGTCTCACTGATAATACACACGGGAACTGAGTCGGTGAGAAAATTTGGATGTCTTGGCGAGGATGATTATAACAAAAGATACTGCTCAATGTGACTTGTTTGCTTTCGATGTGTGGTCTTGGCGAGATGCTCGGGGTCTCACCGAATGGAAAGCAGAGGTGAATTTGTTAGCATAAAAATTGGGCTATCACAGCAACATATGAGTTGATGAGTGCCTTCGGTGAAACATTCTATGATCTACGTGAGGTCTCCCCGATATCTGAAGGTTACGGTGATTGTGAATGAAGTAAAAGGAGCACTTTGGTATGAGATATTCTTGTGTCACAACGATAGTTTTGATTGCGAAGGCTATGTATAACATTTTGGGATTCTCTGTGAGATGTCTCACTAACATCATAGAGTCAGGGTGAAATAGAAAGCGCAGGGGAAGCGATTAACGAGTGAATTGCCTTCGGCATAGCTGTTGCATTGTCTCACCAACTGTTCCAACAAATGATTAACATAAATTCGAACATTGTGGCTGACATGTGAGTGATAAAATACCATTGCAGGCCGACTTGATTAGAGCCTGAATTCTGTGGAAGGCCGAAATGATATTTCAATATGTTTTATTTTCTCATGCTGGTGTATAAATTAGCATTTTGGTAATTGTAAAAAGGAGGAACTATTATATTTAAATACACAACAAGTAGATATAGTAGAGTAAAATTATCAGATCAAGAGACTATTGTTGCATGATTTTAGAATGGAGGTATTTATGAAATTTAGTTGATGTTGCTGCATCTCTCTGATGTCAATTATTTGTTGAATCTAATAAAAGTATTGCTAAGTTGTTTCCAAGATGGATTCTTTTTTATTGTTTAAATTGATATAACAAGTTTATAATCAATTCATCAATACACATTTGTTGTAGTTGTGTGATTAGTTGACTGGTTCTTTCAAGCAAAGATTAAATCCTTTTAATTGATCATAGTAGTTTGAGAGATTCATTTGGATTGTTCAAGTAGAGCTTAGTAATCTTATTCTTGCATGTTTACATAAGTTGTGAACATAATATATGTCAGATAATTTGAGTTTTCTTCAGAGAAGTGTTGCTCATCTTGATCTCATTTGACTCTGTATTTTATCATTTGAATTCTTTCTGCTTCTTTATATCTATTAATTAAGCATTTTAGGATTTAGATTTAGAATATTGTTCACTTCTATCTGCCATTGTGGAAAATTATTGCATGAAGGATAATCATAAGACTAGTCTGCTCAATCCAAAAAGGTATACCCGCCTGGGTCTAGTAGCACCTTAAGAGTAGAAGGTTGAGTTCTCTTGACCTTTTCTGTTACCCTGAAACGTATCAAGAGATTGGCAACCTCTTATGGCTTTCAGCCTGCATTTTTGAGAGCTAACATAAACAATGGTTGCAAATATATCTTCAATGCTACATCCACAATCTTGGCTCAACAACATGAATGGATGCACTAAACCCTTCACATGATGCTTGAATATCAATGATGGCTCCAAATGCTTGATTAATTTCTCTTGAATACATAAACTTACCTTAGGAATGAATAATTTAATTCTTGTTATCTTTCTCATATTAAAATGTGTGGGGGAACCTTGTATTTATACGTATTCATGCTTAATATCCCAAATTACACCACAATAAGCTGAGATAGGAAATCATTAATTAAAGGAGGAAAAATTATGTCAAGATTTGAAATTGAATCCTAAAAATAAGCCAAGAGGACTAAGACTCCCAAGGTGGCATCTTAGTCCCAAGGCTCAAATCTCAAGGCATAGAGTCCAAAAATAGACCTTTTTTAAGGTTGTTTCAAAATAAGAGTCCTAAGGCCCATGGAGGACAAAGACACCCTAGGTGGCATTTTAGTCCCACTCCACAAATTAGAGACACAAACATAATTATTAAATGATCATTTATCTTTTAATGTTTGTTGTGATTTTCTATAAAGAAGCATAAATAAAGCAATGCAGGCCCAACCAAGTGTTAAAATTCAAGGGGTATGCATTTTACGACACTACATTTAGCCCCCACTTTAGTGAGAGGATGAACTTTCTTCAAACTCACACTAAAGTAGCCAACCGCCCAATCAAGAGGGGTGCAAATGTATGAATTCTTGTAAGATAGGATGACAAAAATAAATAGGGATGATCCAACCTCTAGGATTAAGATCGTATGGAAAACTAACATAGGAAGAAAGGAACACACATGTGGATGATATGTGAATCCATAACTAAATCACCAACATACACCATCAAGGTTAGAAAAAGGAAAAAGAAAAATAAAATAAAAATTGAAATGCCATGGATCAAGCTTTGACTTGTTGTCCAACGTGGTGGACTAATTTTAGACTATTTGTCCAAAAAGAGCTTTACAAGTGGAATGTGCTATCCACTATGCAAAAAAAATGCATGCACACAATGCCTAGTGAAGCTAGTTTCCTGCTAGGTGAGCCCAAGGAAGTCCATATCAAATTCATACCCACATGACTATGATAAGTACAAAAATAAAATGCATGCTCACAAGGGCTAGTGAAGCTAGTTGTTCACTAGGTCAGCCCCAGTGGACCATATCAAAGCCATACCTCCATGAATTTAAAAAGGTACAAAAAAGAAACGTAATAAGAAAGAGAGGTTCAAATGGATTTTTCTTAGTTTATTCAAGGTCTCATCATAGGGAACATTTTTCTTAATGTTTCCAAGAGAGGACAAGTGAAA
The DNA here is from genome assembly GCA_007258455.2 of Sequoia sempervirens. Classification (NCBI taxonomy): domain Eukaryota; kingdom Viridiplantae; phylum Streptophyta; class Pinopsida; order Cupressales; family Cupressaceae; genus Sequoia; species Sequoia sempervirens. The sequence goes on along the minus strand of VDFB02281492.1, from coordinate 428,498,869 downwards.
AGAAATATTATGCTCTTGGAGGAAATCAAGCCAAATAACACCACCAAGAAAAAGATGCATCGCAAGAAGAAAGAAGATCACACAATGAAACATGAGTTTCGATGTATACCCCCACTTTAAAGTGGTTTATAACATGATTGTTGTTAGAAATTTCTTTAAAGTAGAAGAAGGCATGATAGCTTATTCAGAAAGCCCTATGCCAGGTCATATGTTTCCAATAAGCTATGTCATGCAATAGGATGGAAAGGTTACTCAATACATCACATTCAATCCAACTTAAGGCATGTCACCCACATCCCAAGCTTTCTCTTGTATGTTCATGAAAGTTGGTAAACTAGCCAAAAGAGGTGATGATAGATGACATACGATGAGAAGGCTATCTAACCCCTTTCCCATACTTAGTTCAAGACAGGGTTGAGTCAAAATGAAAAGAGGAACTAGATGCTTTAGCCTAAGGGATAGCACCATAGTCCTTAAGATGTTTAATTTTGTTACTTAAATCCTTAAATTCATTAGTAAAATAACCATGAACCCTATGATATGTACAAAATGAATTATTGTAGTATAATTTATTTCGTGCTCTTGGAGGGAGAGAAATCAAATGATCTTGGAGGAGTCTCATCAAGATACTCTTTTGGTCAAAAGTGGAGTATGTTGCTTTATTTTGCGACAAAGATATCTCTTTCTTAGCACAAGATGTCATACTTACACAAGGATCTTTATATTGCAAGATTTTATTCTCTCCTTTACTGGAGGGTGTAAAATATAACAAATTCAAATCGTAAGTGTTTTGTGTGATGAAATTTATGTTAAGCGAAGATTTATTTCTTTGTTTTATTTATTGCAAAGGATAACAATCAAGACCACTACTATCTATCAATTCGGGATGTACCACTATTGAATTCAGCATAAAAGGATGTTTTTTCATAGTGTTGATATTAAGTGAAGGATTGTTTGTTTCTTTCAAGGGACAATAACCAAGACCACTAGTATTTTCTTACATGTGAGGTTCTATAGGGACATGGATAACTTGTTCTCTAGAACCAAATCCTTTTCCACTATATCCAAGTTGTTTCATAAGATCATAACCTATTCCATAAATATTTTTCATCTCTTTTGGATTTGGTGGTTTTTGATAATGAATGTTGTCAAATTTTGTTCTATAATTTTCTTCTTTGTCTTTAGTGGTTGAGGTGAGCGCTTTCAAAGGTTCATCCAAATTTTTTGTTGACATTATCACTTTTTCTTTTCCCTTGTCTAAATATTTGTTTATGATATTGCATTCTCCCATGAATGTATGTTTGAAATATAAGGAACCCCAATCATCTTATAATAGTTTCGTGACTTGTTCAATGTGCTTTTCTTTGTGGTTTCATTGTGCGAGTTCCAATTGTGTGGTTGGTGTCAATGTGTTCAAAGGTTTCTCTTTACCTTTCTCAATGTTCAAACAACTATATTGTTCATCATCGACTTTGATTGTATAGTTTTTTGTTGTCAAAATATTTCATGATATGATGAAGGGTAGAGGGAACAACATGCATCTCATGAATCCATGGTGTACCTAAAATGATAGTGTATGAAAGATTATCAGGCATAACATGGATCAGGGTTTGTAATGTAACTTTATCAACTTTAATAGGTAATGTGATCACTCCAAGTGGTCATTTTTTCATGTTATCAAAGCCATTAATAGATAAAGAGGTAGGTTGTATTTTCTATTTATCAACACCAATTTTATCCAAAAGGTTCACACTACACACATTTAAGGCTGAGCCATTGTCCACAAGGGTTTGTTTTATCTCTTTTGTATTGTATTGAGCTATGATCATGAAAGAATCATATTTTTTTTGCACTTCCAAAAGGGGGAGTTCACTTTGGTGGAAAAAAAATTCATCATTTGTTCCTTGAATCATGTCTACTATGTCATTTAGTTATGCATTTAAAGAAGGGATAGGAACTTGTTCTAACCTGCATTTTTAAGCATAGTGTGATGGTTAGGTGAATTTTGAATCAAGTCCTATAGGGATATCTTTGTAGGAGTATTATGAAGTTGTTCAACAAGATCATACTCCTTTCCACTATTTGAAGACAAATGAGTGGAACTAGCCAAGATAAGATTAGGAAATAGTAAGGATATTGAAGGTTTTTGTCTTGGTTGTAGATTTCTCTTAATGTTGTATGTATGAGCAATGGTATTGTAACTTGATTGCTACAAGAAATTGTTCTCAAGTAGTTCAAGGATAAGGAAAGGTTTTTTTTAAACTTGTGGTTTTTGAGAGGGTGGCTAAAGGATAAGTTTAGGCTCAAGGGAGAACTCCAAGGGGTATCTAATTTGCATAACCTCAAAATACTTATCCCCATTTTTGTCATCTCTTAGTGAAGAGGAGTCTAATGTTACTTCATCATCTTCATGGGTATGTGCAGGATCATGATGGGCCAAAAAGTGGCAATATGATGGGTATGTGGATGACAACTTTTTTTTACAAAAAATTGATGAAATGAAAAGGGTTTTTAGAGGAGATTCCCAGCTTTCCAAAAATATAAATTATGTTTTTTTTTTTAATTTAATAAGTAATTATTATTCATTTTCTATTCAAATTATGACTAAAGTCCTGATCGATAGACTAATTGAAAAATATCTATAGCTTTCAAACATTATCACATTTTTGAATCAAAACATGTACATTCTATGCTTACATACTCTACAAGTTAAAAAATAAAAGAATTGAATTTCATGAGAGGTTTTGACCAAGTTAAAGATTGGTCAAACATCACGACTTTATATATTTTAAAAGTTGTAATAAAGAAATCATAATTAATTATTTACTTGGAAAAAAATCACAAAAATATGCATCACATCAGGACCACGAGTCCTCTACTTATATTTAAATTCTTATAAAAAAATATTATCATTTTATTGTGGTTAGGGTGGTTAGACAAACACCTACTTCCTATTTTTTCCCTAAAATTTAAGTACTACTTCATTGAAATTTCAAATTTTCACCAAATAGATTTCTTTTTTTTTTAAACAAACCTAGTAGTTTAGAAACTACATTCAATTTTCTATAGATTCTATTCTTACATATTTTTGAAATAATATAGATAACTTATTCGAATTTTTACATCATGTTTCCTAACTCTAATTTTTCTGATATTTTTGCCACTTAAGGGCCTATTTTTTCCATGATGATCCTGCACATACCCTCATCTAAGGAATTACTATTGTCAATATTCTCATTTTCTTCCATCATTACATCTTCCCTAGAAGGAGAGTGTTTAAGAGAACTAAAAGACAAATGTTCTTGACATTCAAGGGTTGGTTCTTCTAAAATGAGTTATCAATGGTTGAACTGTCTTGTTCATCAATAGTGAGGATATTAGGAGAAGGCTTTATTTGATTGTCCTTTTTATCCAAGGACTCATTCTCTTGTGCTATACCACCTAACCTAGTAGGAGAGTTTTTAATATGTTCATCCATGGTTAGAGTTTGTAAAGTAGCTTTATCACAAGTAGGGGAGGCATCAAGAGAAGGAAAACTATGATTTTCATGCTTACCAATTAGA
>VDFB02281492.1:428431717-428495206 GCA_007258455.2 Sequoia sempervirens | reverse complement strand
GAAATTGAACTTTAAATGCTAGAAAATGAATGAATAAGCAAAAACGGATTTATTTTCCGTGGCGATGAGTCCTGGCGACATAATATTTTTAAAAATTTTAATTTTTCAATTGGATTTTATGGTTTTTATGTTTTATGATTTGTATTTGAGACATAAATGTAGATTTTGTTTGATTTTTAGTAAAATGAGATTGAAAAATGCAAGCTATATGAGATTTTACTAAAGAAAATTTTGAAACCTTAAAATGCAATTTAACTAATGCAAATCCTAATGCAATCCAAATCTAGGAAAATGATGCACTCCAAATCAGAATTATGATGTTTTAAAGTCAGGTTCACAAAAAATTAAAGTTGGAAAATTGTTGGTCTTTCCTCTCTTAGGGTTTAGGACCTAGAAATGATAATTTTCATTAACTTTCACTCAAGAATAAACCCTTGAGATCTCAATGCAAAAGAGAAAGATATCTTGCTAGAGGGTTGTTCTAGGGGCTCAATGCAAACTATTAAGGGGTTCACCACCAAGTTTAGACCTGGAAAAGATAAGGAAATGAAAGATGCAATGAAAAAACCTAATTGAATGCAAAGTAACAATAAATGACCTTGAAAAGTAAATGAAATGAAACAAAAAGCTACAGAAAGCAAGGTGTGCACCTAAGAATCTAGAAGTGACTAGATAGAGGTCTAGAACACTATAAATTTTGACTTTAATCCTAACTAGGACTCATTCGCCAAGTTGGGAAACTTAGTCTAGTTTCTAGAAAACTGTCTAGGAATAGGAATCTGCCAACTGGGTAGCCAAATCTACAAACACCTAAAAATTGACTAAAAATGTGACTCATTCACCAAAAGTGGTGAATCAGTCCAATTAGAATTTTCTAAAACTTCAAAGGCTTATCCTAATCTTCTTTGCCTGCTATATTCTTCTTGAGTAATTTTCTGGGTCTGAAACCCTGATTTGCAACCTGCAGGTCTTCTCTAAGGCTTTATTACAATTTTGACAACTTTGAACTCTTGATAACTTTTCTCCAATCTTTCTCAAGAAATATGCAGTCTAGACCTACAAATCACACACAAAGGAGAGGAAAAAATGTTTTGGGGTTAGTGAATAGGGGTTTTCCTTTGTCAAACCCCGTTTTAGAAATCAATCCTTGAAATGAAATGAAATATGAATGGAGAATGATGAATTAACAAATGACAATGTTGCAACTCACTAAACCCTTGCAATAAAGTGTTGCAATTATGCTTGAGATGACTCCAACAGATGTAGACCTTGATTTTTTCTTGAAATATTTTGATCTTGAATGAAATACTTGCTTGAATCACAGAACCCTACATTACAATTGTTAGCACAATAAAAAACATGATTCATGGAATCTTTGAAATGATGAATGATACTTGAATGCTACTCTAAAATGCTTGATAATTTTTCCTTGAATTCTCTTGAAGAAACTTGAATTCTCTTGTGAACTCAAAATTTCTATAAGAATGCTCATTCAACTTGTTATGTGTAAAATTAATGAAAGAACCTTGTATTTATACTCAGTTATGAAAGAATTCCTAAAATTAAAGCACTAAAATTTGACATCAAATCTAGGATAAAATAATCTTGTCAAAACTTTGAAGTAATTTTTATTTTGGGCCACATGGGACTCATTCACCCAAGGTGGAGAATGATTCCTACTAGGCTTAATTTTTGGGACCAATTTTAAAAATTCCTAGAAGTGTGTGAAACTAGGTTTGGGACTAAAAGATCTAGGTGGGAATCATTTTCCCAAGGTGGAAAATGTGTCCCATATCACTAAGTTTGAGCCATTCAAACCTAAAACACCTGAATTATTATTGGGTATTGATTGGTATCAAGAATATCCTCAAAACGATGCAATAAATGAGGCTTGTGGATGAAAAATAGGGCCAATTAAAGCATAATTGTGTTGCCAAAAAATGTATAGTTGACATTTTGAGTCCTTCTAATGGGTTTTGGATTTATTTTGTCTTTATTTAATGTAGTAATGTGGTTAAACTTTCAAATTATGGTGTCTTGTTAAGCTATTGTGAAGTGTTGTAAAATATTTCTACACTTTTCTAGACCCTATTCATTACAATTCACCTAAAAATCACCTTTTTATGACTTATTAAGTCTTATTTTAAAGTGTTGTAAAGTCTTGTAATAAGATTTCACACTTTTCTAGGCTTAGTTTTATTAATTCAGCCCTTTCTCATGTCTAAATGACCCCTTAATACACTTTCTGGTTGTTTTTAAGTGTTTTTTTGAGGATATTCCCATTGGAAAACTTTTAATTCCCTAAAATTCTCAACACCCAATTAATTTGGTTAAGTGGGACAACTTTCTAGTAGGATTTTTTCCTCTAACCCTTGAGATTGGCCTGTGATGTGTTACTTTTGGGAAATTTTAGTAAAATCAAGTATAAATAAAGAGTTTTCCACCTCATTTTAAAGCTTCTAATTCATTCAAGAAATATTCCATCTCATACAATCATCTATTTCACTCATTAAGCATTCAACCAAATCAAGCATTGTTAAGTCAAGCTATTGGAGTTCTTCATTGCATATCATCAAATTTGAGCATCAATGATGTTGTAAGTTTATGCCATTTCTATTTGCATGTTATCTATTTATCATACTCATTTCATTCCATTTAATTTCTTATGGTTTGATTACCAAAATGGGGTTTGACCAAGACAAACCCCTATTCTCTAACCCTCAACCATTTTCCCTCTTTTGCTTGTGACTTTTGTATGTATCTATTTGTCAAGAAATGGGTGTTGAAAACTGATCAAAAAGTGCATCAATTCAATCAAGTCAACATCATCCTATTTCAAGATTGGAGAGAATTTCTACCTCATTTTCTATAGAATCAAGTAGAGACACCTGTCAAAAAAGGTAGTGCAGACCCGAGACTACAAGATTTTGTCCCAAATTTCCCAAAATTTGCAGGAGAACTAAGTTGCCACTAGGGGAAAATTATTCTCACTTTTGTGCATGAAAACTTATTTTGACATTTCTAAACACCCATTTGGTAGATTCACGTTCCAACAAAGTTTTATGAAACTAGGAGAAAGTCGCCCAAACTAGGCTAAGTGTCCTGCCAAGCTTAAAAATTAGAATTTCCAAAATTTCAGAGTAGTTTCAATTTTGCAACACTTCTAGGTGCACACTATTTTCCTTACAACTTTTTATTTGGTTTTATTTGCATTTCTAGATCATGTAATGCATATTTGCATATCAGAATGTGTTTTCCAACATTTTACATTTTCATAGTTTTGCATCATTAGATTACTTCAAATTCAGATTAGTGCATTAGTACATCTTAATTAGAAATAATAAACCTCATTTAACATATTATTGAGTGTAAACCCTTGCATTTTGGCACCCCTTTACATCCCCTTTCTCCTTTTAGGTGAAAAACCCTAGGAGGAGCAAAACATTGTCAAAGTTGCAAACCAAATTCATCATTTACAATAAGAAAGCCCAATTATCAATGACAAGCCTAAAAATGTGTGAAAGTGTTTTACAACACTATAGAACACTTAAAATAAGGAAATATTAAAGTAAAAATAGGCTTATTAGGTGTAATTAATTAATAAAACCTTAGGAAAGTGTGAAAGTGAGCTACAACACTTCACAATGCTTTAGCAAGGTACCATTAAAATCCACTAGTTCACAAGGGCCCAAGACCTAATGTGAATGTGTCAAGCACATTACAACACTAAATCAAGACAAATTTTGGCTCAAATTCATGAGGGCCCAAGTAAGTTTGAAAATGTCCCTGATGACATTTTTATTTCTAAGGTTCAAAGCTTATAATTGATGAAATTTGATGTTTCAACATTAATCAAGATTTCAACTTTAAAGAAAAAATTAATGTGCAACTCTAGTTTTAGTTAAGAACATATTTAAGGAAAAACATTAAGGTACAAACTTGCTAAATAAATAAAACCATAATAATGCACGATGTAAATAGATGTAACAAGTGTTGAAACCATAATAATGTATGAATGAGATGTAAATTTTAAAAAGTGTGTGTACCAGAAAACATAAATGTATGTAATGTGATGTAAACCATAAAAAGTGTCTCGAACACAATAATTTGATCTCAAACTATAATACTGTAAAACATGTAAAACAACTCAAGTACAGGGATATATGGCATGAATAGAATCATTTGATCTCCGCCATGATCTCTCCCTCAATCCATGTTGTGGTCTCAATCGACATGATCCATCTCATGATCCAAGTTGTCTGGATCCCTACCCTAATCCAACCTATCTCGATCCCTATCCTATGCCTCATCCCAAGCCCTGCATAAGTTCAAGTACACATGTAATTTAATTTTTAATACATGTATGTGTACATATATGTAAATTTATCTAAAACTTACAATGTACCAGCTCAATGTGTTCAAACTTACATAAAGTAATTTATATCTTTATTATTTAAATATACCTCAACTATATAATGCATGTGTGCCATAGAAAAATGGCCCCTTGTCATTTTCATGGTCTTTTAGGTCTTGTTTCATGGTGTTGGAACTATGTCACTTTGATTTTATGATGTATCATGGCTTCAACATGCTAATTTAGGTACTAAGACTCAAAGAGCGATGTCTTATGAAGGTGTTGTGAAGTGTTGTGAGACATCCATACATTCTTCTAGACTCTATTTAAAGCATTTCACCTAAAAATCACCTTTTTATTCATCAAAAAGTCCTATATTGAAGTGTTGTAAAGTCTTCTAACAAGATTTCATGATTTTCTAGGCACATTTTCACTATTTACACCTTTCTCATGCTTTATTTTATCTTTTTATGCCCTCATATTCTTATCTTAAGTGTATTTTTGGATCTTATGCTGACAAACAACATTAAACATACCATTTTTCCCGACACATGGTCTTAGGTCCTAGGTGGGACCCATTCGCCATGGGTGGCGAATGAGTCCCCCTTGGCCCCAAATTAAAAATATTTCAAATTTCCTTTTGAGATTTTATTCAAATTCATTTCATGTCAGCTATGATAAGGTATGAACAGATACTAAGACACAAGAATTCTATAAATAAATGTTTTCACCTCATTTTACATCTCCTAAGCCATTCAAGTAATCCTCCAACATTCACATATCATAGTCAAGAAATCTGAAGCATTCAAGCATTCTATATCATCAACTCAAGCACTTTCAAGAACTTTGGAGCAGCCATTGACATCATTTTAGATTTTCATATACAAGGATCTTGGTAAGTTAGTAACACTTTCATGTTGTTCTTTTAGCATTTCCTTTACATTTCATTCATTTCTATTGGGTTTGATTACCAAAGTGGGGTTTGACCAAGCCAAACCCCTATCCACTAACCCCTCAACATTTTTCCCCTTTTTACATGTGTATTTATAGCCTTTTTTTGTAGATTTAATAGTTTTAAAGGTTTTGAAAAATGGGAATTAAGTCAACTAGTCTCTTCACATCAACTTATCATCCATTCAAGCATTTTAAGTGTTTTATGTCTGTTTCCTATAGAACTGGCCCTAATAAAATGACATTCAGACATCTCAAAATTTGGTGTAGCAGAGTTGCCTCCTGATTGTCAAAAAATATTAGGGAGGACTGATTTTCCACCATTGTCGAATGAGTCCCACTTGAAAAACTAAAAATTGGTATTTTGTTAGATTCTGGATCTTGACTCTCAGAAATCAGTTCCCCACACTTTTTCACCAGTTGGAGGACTGATTCACCACCCTTGGTGAATGAGTCCAACTGTGAAAAGATAGTAAAATTCATCACCATTCTAGACACTCCATACAACTCACATTTCATCCAGGGGCACTCACATTTACCCCTGTATCTTCTTTTCTGCATAATTTTTTCATTTTCATAGTTGTTTGCATATCACACTATGTTTTAAAAAATAGCTTAAATTGTACTTTTGCATACATTTTAGATCCTCTTAATTAGTCAATTCCATTTAGTTAAGATCATTTACAACATATCATATAGCACACATCCTAATTTGAGTGTTACATAAGCATTTTTGGATCTAATCTCTCTCCTTTTAGGTGAAAACCCCTATAAGAGTTAGAGGCTCCATTAGGTCCAAAAATTTGTCACATTTTGGTGAACCTGATGTTTGAACATTTTAAACTTTTGATTCCATTCATATCTTGCATCCTGTCTTTCATTTGCATTAGCATTCAATTAGGAAATTTATTTTTTATTGCATTCTAGGACCTTTCATTCATTTAGTTTTTATTTTTGCATTCAATTTCATTGAAATAACTTAACCCTTCATTTTGCATCTATACTTGCATTCTGAAAATCACTCAAATCATCTTTAAAATTCTGAAAAACACAAAAAAAACTACATCCTAGGAATTATTCGCCACCCAGGGCGAATCAATCCCTCTGCAAATTTTAAACAATAGTTCTATTCTTTTTCTAGCATTTTTTGTATTTATGTTTTATGTATTTGTATTTATGTTAGATTTAGTAGATTTTTTGTTATTGGCATTTCCAATTCTTAGATTAGCTTGCATTTTCATACACCATTCCTTTGTGCTACTTGCATGAATGTTTGGTGCCCCATTGATAATAATTTACTGAGAAGAATTTCTAGACTCATGGCATCCTGCGATATCACTTTCGTTGTGGACCTTGGGATATCACGAGCTCGTACTCCTAGTATGGACAATGGTGCATTAGGCCCTTACAATACCACTTCCATGCCTTCCCCTTTCCATCCTATGCATGTTGACAATAAAAAAAATCCCCTCCCGCAAGAGAAGGTTATTAATATTCATGAGGACTTCACACATTTACAACAATACTTGTCACTTGAAAACATTTCCAAAAATACTATACTTTCCATTGAAAACCTTCATCGCTTAATTGAGAATGATGACGATTTTCCAGTGCTAAAACAAATTTTCAAGATTTACAATAAAAATTCCTCTTCCAATACTCAATCTGCAAACATTCCTATAAGCCAAGGAGCACCTCAAGTTCCTCCCCCTTCAACTATAACTTCCATACCAACTTACACCAATCCACAAGTCCACACAACTATGCATTAACCTAATTATGCAATTACTTGTTTTCTGATTTCCACGAGCATTCCTACTTCTTTTGTGGCATTGCAAGCTCCTTCCACCACTTTCACACCCCTTAGCATTCCTTTCACCTCCCCTAACATCACCTACAGTCCATCACCATTTTCTCTTCCACCTCAACCCAATTATCCTGATTCTTTTATGACACAACTCCTTAACACTATTTCATCCATGCAACACCAACTTGCCACCATTATACAAGGTTAAACTGCTCCACCCACATATCTTGTCTATAACATCCCCTTATAGTTATAAATATTACATATTTCAATGCCACAAGCGATATAAATGTTGAGGTTTGAGAAAAATGGAGGAAAAGGAGACCCTATCAATCATGTCAATGCTTTTACAACCTTGTGTTGTGATTTTTTCCTTGACGGTAAACTTTTAGCAAAGCTTTTTCCAAGGACCTTGAAGGATACTACTTTAGAATGGTTTTCCAACATGCCCAATCATTCCATCTATTCATTTAATGAATTGGCAGAAGATTTCATTAATCACTTTCAAGTTCACATGACACCCAAAAAGGCAATCTCTAACCTTATGTGATGTAGACAAAAAACTGATGAAAAAGTGACAGATTTCATCTCCTGTTACCAATCCTTATACACTCAAGTTGATGTCAAAATTCCTGATGCACATCTGCAAAAGATATTTATTGAGAATTTGCATACTAACCTTCAAGATAAACTTACCATGATGAAATTCCCTTCATTCATGCATTTGTGTACAACGTTATGTGATTATCAAAATTTTGTTACAAGTCATGAGTTCAAATCCACTTCTAGTTGAGTTAAAAAACCTAAACATAACAATCAAAACCAACACAACACACAAAATTTATGCAAACCTAACTAAGGCTTTTTATAGTTTAATACACCTCCTTCACCCCAACCACAACAAACTCTACAAGTTCAAAACTTAATGGCCACCTCTAAGACATTTGTGCCTTATCATTATGGTGATCCAAACAAACACTTTACCCCTTTACCCAACACCTTCCATCATACAATGAACCAATTAATCCAAAAATGTATGCTTACCTTACCACATGTTCGATTACTTGATCCTAATCAACCCTTACCACCTACCTTCAAACCTAACACTTATTGCCATTTTCATCGTCAAAATGGCCACGAAATCGAACATTGCACACATCTTAAACATTTAGCTCAAGACCCCATTGATTCAGGTGAATTAACCATTATGGGTGTTAATGATCAAAGCAATAAGTTTGTCACACCCCCTAACTAAAATCTCCAAATTTCCACCAACCCTATGCCTAAACACACTACCTCATTTTTCAAGGTTAGTGTACCTTCAAAACCTGATGTAATGACTATTGATACACGCAACAAACAACCTGATACACCTCCTATTGTTACCCAAGCTAGTCCTATGGATAAACTTGTAGCTACGATAAACATTATCCCTCACAAGGGCCAAACCACTAAATATCTTGATATTACTTTTTCTACTAAATAAATACTACAAAAGCTTCTTGATGGTCCTCTCTACATAGCTTGCAGAATCTATGATAAACCTACTAATGGGATATTACTAGATCTCGTTTGTGGTGAAAATGTGATCATAGAGGAGTTTCTATTATTACACAATCTATATAAAGATGACTATAATACACCAACCGCATGGATTAAAACAAATCATTGTTTTGCATGCCCTGCGATTGGATCAATTGTGCTACCTTTGCAAATAGGATGTAATACTTTGAATGGAAAATTTTCTATTATTCCACAATCTGACCAATTTCCTTTGCAGCTAGGACTTCCTTGGCTTCACTGAATGAAAGTGGTCCCATTAGTTGTTCATAAGTGCTTAAAGTTTTCACATGGCAATGAGGTAGTCACTGTACACCATAGTGGCTTTAATCCTTTATCTTCCAAAGGTAACTTTTCATTAGAATCCTTTTGGACTACACCCATGGAACCTATCACCCCTCGAAAGGACTTATTTTACATCGCTTATCAAAAGTTTAAAGCCAAAAAGATCGTTGAATTATCTCTTCATAACACATCTCCATCCACCTCCACCCATCTTTTCTTAGATGAAACCATGATTATACCTGAAACTGATATTGAACAAACAACCACAAATCCTGAACAAATCCCTTTAGACTCTTCGCCATCATCGTTTAAACAACCAAAGGAACCTGACACAAACCCTACTCATCCTCCTCAAAAAAAACAAGTGTATTAAGCAAAAGAGAAAGTGATTGCTCCCTCCTCTTTGGTTTATTCTTTAGAAGTAGAAGAACCTATGCCAACCCAATCTACTCTTACACCTCAACAACTCCAAAATAGAATTAAACAAAACCACAGTGCTAGGGAAAAAAGGCATCATCATCGTCTCCTTGCTCATCAAACTCACTTAGCAGACAATAATGACAATAAACCTTTAACTTTGATAGAAGTAATAGATAACCACCCTCCTTCTCCTAACCTGCAACAAGATAGTCCAGTACAAACATCATAGCAAATTGAACCAATCCAACAACCAACACTCTTACTACATCCATCCTTAGAAATCACTCTTCGTCCTTCAATTGTAATTAATTTTGATGATGATGGTGATGACGATGTGGAAATTGCAAAAATCGATGAGGAAGTGCATAATGATTTAAATTATTTTTCATTTACAATGAGCTTAAATGATACATCCTCTCAACTAGGTGAAGAACTCGGTACAACCCCTAGTTCAGTACTTGTGATTCTTCCTTTGGACATCCAACCATCATCGCATTATAATGAACATGATTGGGAGTTAGATGACTTGTTATGTGACTTGCATTTAACTATATAGTCTTTTATCTTTCTTTCTTTCTTTCTTTTTAATGTGTATATCAGGTGATCCCATAAAACTGGTTTACAATTTCTGGGAGATTCTATTTTTTCTGAAATCACATATTTTTAGAAAATATAATGATTTAATCCTTAAAAACTTTCATTTAAAGTATTCCAATTGAACAGGGTTTGATAAAACTACCTTAGATCAAACCCTGTTGGATAGAACCCCACTAGTTTTAAACAATACCTATAACAGTCTCCTTTACACCTATCAAAATGTTGATAAAAAACCACTTTTTATTTACCTTTTGGGGGATCAAATGAACTTATTTAAACTTTTCTTTTTGTAAGTAGGTATTCCTTATTATAAGCTTCCCAAAAAGTATAATTTTAAATAAATTTAATTTAATTATTATATTTCTTTTTTATTTCTTGTGAATGTAGGTTTTCCACCAAAAATAAAGCTCTATGTTCTGGACATGTGGAAAAATAGAAGATTATCAAAAATCAAAAATATGAGTGCACCAAATATTGAACTCTTGATCCTAAGAAAAAAAAATCGACACATAGAAAATAAAAGTTATGCATTACATGGTCCGCTTGTCTCAATTGTAATTGGTTTGAATTTGAAACTGATTACAAAAAAATATTCCATAAAACACTATCTAACCAAGTGGTAGCACTAGATATGGAGTTACTAATCTAAATTGGAAGAATTAGAATTTTTATCCTTCAAGGGAAAAAAAAGTTATGCATTATACAATGAGCCAACGTAAAAATGTTGTTTTTGAAAAACTATATTTTTTGAGGAGATGGAAAATAAGCAATCTAACGCAAAAATTTTGAAAAAATATATTTAGAATCTACGAGAAAATGTCAAATAAACTCCTAGTTTTCTATCATCATCTCAAATTCCTCATGGTTTAGCCACTATAGGTGCTTTGAAAGAGAAGATTTAGTTAGAAAAAAATTCATTTTAGTGTCTAGTTTGGCCAAAGTTAAACCACTATTGTGGGATCACCCCATCGCATTTGATAGTCTTTCCACTTTTCTATTCATACCTTTATTATTCTATTTATTGTGTTTTTCCTTTTGGGGATGACACAAGGAATTGAGACTGAAATGTCTCCTTCACGTTGACCCAAAATCCTTTTCATTTCCTTTTGTTTCTATTTCGCTTGTGTTTACCTTTTGGGGACAATGCAATGCATCGAGACTGAAATGTTCTTCCATGTTGACCTAAAATGAACATCTTTTTTTTCACTATCTTTGTGTCATTCTTTGAGTTTTATGTGCATTTTGGGAATGATGACAATTTTGTGCTCTTTCATAAAAACATTGCATCAACGAGCATACTAACCCCAAATCCATAGATCCCTTATGTGTTTGGCATACTTTCTTTTTTGGGGGAAACTCCATTCTTTTCTTTTCATTTTTCCTTGACATAAGATAGCCTAACTTTGAAACATATGACTTGGTATAGAGCTTTCTCAATTGGCTCTCATGTCTTGTTTTCTTTTTTCATTTTTCTTCTCTTCTCTACTTTCAAGTAATTGCTCATAGAACTATGTGTAGCAATTCATCTAAAGTGGGGGGAATACATTACCATTATTTCATTGTGTATTTTATGCTTCTTAGTCTAGCCTTGTCGTTTACATGATGCATTTGTCACTTTGTAGATGACATTGGGTGTGATGTCCTTCATAAGTGTGATCTTTCTAAGCATATTGCATTCCTCTTGGTGTTTGATATGACGCACTCCGTCCCCTAAGTTGTGAATATACTATTCTTTGATTGGTCCTCTCTTGGATACATTAGACATAATGTTCCCTAGGTGACTAACCTTGCATAAACTAAAAAAGACTCCTATGAGCAATCTTTCACATTACATTTTTTCATTTTACATTTTTGCATTCCTTGGCCACCTTGCATAACATAACTTGCATGCCTATAGTGTCATACTATTTAAAACTTAATACTTGTATTTCCTTTCACTTTGTGGCACCTTGTTAAAAGCTATCAAATGGCTATAGCTTTGGCATCATTGAGCGGGAAGCCCAACTAGAGGCATTACTTTTCCCCATAGCCACTTTTATGTTCGTGAGTGCATACCAACTAGCATATGTATCTTACTTCTTTTTGGGCTTTCTCACCTCGTGGAAAACTAGTTACATGGCCCTAGAGTGAGTATACAGTTGGGCCTTCTCAGCCCACAGATAGCCTAAAATGTCATGGGCCCAGAATAAGTACACATTCTCTTTTTCAAATAATCATCCTAGATATCTTTTCACAACTAGTTGGATTAACGATCGAAGCTTCACTCAATTCTTTTCAACACTTATGTGTTCCTTTGTCCTTATGCCTAGTATACCATGGGATCTTCATCTTGGTGGCTTGATCATCCCTCTTCATCATTGCATTCCATCTTGCTAACATAAGTTCATTTTAACCCTTCCCTCGATGTTCATGGCTACTTTAGTGTGAGGAAGCAAGTTCATCCTCTCACTAAAGTGGGGGCTAAATGTGTTGTAGAAAAATGGACCCTTGTCATTTTCATGGTCTTTTAGGTCTTGTTTCATGGTAACATTGGAACTATGTTGCTTTGATTTTATGATGTATCATGGCTCGAACATGCCTTTTTAGGTACCAAAACTCAAAGAACGATGTCTTATGGCGCTAGAAGGAGGTCCATTATGTGGATGGTGAAAATCTACAAATGGATAAAACTAACACACATTAGCATGAGTAGTATTTAAAACAAAGAAAATTACCAACATGCCTATCAAATAATGAAACATGTTAATTATGCAATAAAATGAAACAATGGAAACTAAACAAAGCATATAAAAGACATGATCCAACTTTATCTCATAGTGGATTGGTGCTACTATGGAAAATAGCCCTTTCCCAACCCTTGATAAGCTTGATGTTGCAAATGATGGTGGACAAAATCAGTTCTTAGTTTAAGAGAATGAATTTGCATAGGATTTGTGGATTAAATTGTGGAGATGAAAATGCTAAAAATGTGGAGTTGTGGAGGATTTGAACAATAGAGGAGACCTCTATTTATGGCCAAAAGTGATAGAAGAATGCCAAAAATGGAGGATGTGTGACTAAATATCCACAAATGAAAAGAGGCCACTTGTCAACTTGCCATAGGTTGAGGGATGTGTAAGTTTTGGGAAATGTGCCCAAGAGAGGGAGATTCAAATTTGAATTCGGGAGTAAATGTTGAGTTTGACTTGTGCAAGGGACATGTAAGAGACATTAATTTCTTTGTTGGATGTACATGTCCACTTAATTTTGAATTCAAACTCTAGGGAATATTCCTCAAAAATTCCATGTTGATCATAAAGTTCAACAACTACCATGCTCTTAAGCTATTTGATTTGAAGGCTAACAATTTATTGATTTGCAGACGGGAGGAATAAATGGTGGTGTTGGGAGATTAGGTATTTATGTTTATTAGCTAGCAATTGAATGCATAGGGATCCCAATGAATATATCGGCCTTTCATATGTCAACTCATAATCATCATCAACCACAAGATATCTAGCTTCTGAAAAATGACTTGAAATCTTTGCAGGAATAGTTTCATTTATGAGGAACGCTACTTTCACCTACTATTATTAATTTTTTAGTGTAGGCATTGAAGTTGTGTCAAAGGCCATACTACTGTACAACACATAAACTCCAAAAATCTCTCATTCTTCCTTTTGGTGGATTACTTATTAGCTTTATTCTTTGGTGTTTGTGCCATTTCAGTGTCTATCTCATTGATTTTTTTTATTTTTTTCTTCTTATATATATCTAAATGGGATTAGATTGATTGGCACTTTGATATTTCTATTTTTGCATCATATTGTGCCTGATATCTCATTTTCTATTGTTATGTAGACCATATAAGGAATCATTTGAAAAATAAGTGGCATTTCTCGTAGAAAGATCAGTTCGTTGGCATACTTTTAAAGATTTAAAAGCATAAATTTTTTAGCAATAATTATATCTTCTTTTGGACCTTGTCTTGAAGCATTCAGTTTTGCTGGCACAAGAGAGTTATTACCTTGAACATGTTGTTATTGTCTTTGATCCATTACTAAATGCTGATGGCCCTTCTCCAATGCAACTTGATCAAAGTTGTTTCCAAGAGAATCTTGTTGATATGAGATCAATAAAGACATAAATGTGTTCATTAATGTGTGCTACTTGAAAGACCATGGATCTTATTGAAATTTAATGCTAATATTGGTCTTTGAGATTGCAAAATCATACAAGTTAGATTAATAAATTGTAGATCTTGATGTTTCATTGATTATCATAAAAACATTAGTCTTTCCATTGGGAATCATTTTATTAGTTGAGGTCAATGCTTGAAATGATTTTAATTAAATAACTTGATTCTTACAAGATTCTCTTTCTTTACATAGGTACAAGGTAAAAGAAAGGAAAAAAAAGGGAACCAAAGAAGGCAAAAGGAAAACAAAGAAGGCGAAAGGAAAATGAAGGAAAGGAAAGAAAGGAGGTATTTTTTCATTTGCATAAGGAGCTTGCTAGAAGTGATCTTAGAAGAAACTTGGAGGAAATTTAAGAATCAAATTCAAAACTTAAAAGCATTTTTTAATGCTTGGAGCCTCCATTTACTGCTTTAATTTTTTATTTTAGGCCAACTAGATCATTGTTTCTTTTCAAAGTGGGATTAAAACTCAACTTAGAAACTAACTAGACTTTACTTTTGGGCTAAAAATTGAACAAGGAAAATTATCACATTTTATTTTTTGGTGCTTAAAACAAATTCAACATTGTTTTGAGGCTTAAAATGAACATGTGATTTTTGTGTTTTGTAATGTCTTATTCAAAGTAATCTCATCTAAAAAGGTGTATGCACTTCTCTTACGATTCACAGTGATCTTGAGAATCAAAATTCTTTTTGATGACATTAAGTTGCATAAAATATTGCCTCCACACTTTGATTTGGGTTTAAAATTGAACAAGATCTTGTGCGAGTGTGAGTGGGGGCATTATCACGCATATTCTCTCTCTTTGTTGCCATCAAAGATTGATCAAGTTATGGAATTTGTTTTTACTCACTTTTGTTTATCCTAGAGGGCCTGCCTTGGGGAAAAAGTACTCACCCAAGGGAACGACTCAAATGGTAACACTCTAAAGCCAAGAGTATTTCCAACTGGGATATAAATGTGGGTATTGGAGTAAACACCAGTATCACGCAGTTGATTCCGAAGAGATGGATCCGAAAGGGGACTCTCGCCATATGGATCAATCTCCATGAACGTAAAGTTTGAAATAGAATCCTTGTTTTGTAGTGACCAATTGATCCATTGAGTGAGTTTATCAAAGTGGTCCATTGGAACTTAGATTCCAAGAAGTTACTTGCCATGTCCGATCTTGGTTAGAGTATAGAGATTAAGACTTTATTCTTAACATACCTTGATACTCTCTCCTTGGTTGCATGTAAAATAATCTCTTCTTTTATGAAGGGCATGAGGTAAGCTCACCAAGAAAAATGTATCAATTGAGCTAGGGTGTTATTGTGAGTCAGTTTGAAAACATAGTACTTTGATCGAAAACATTGGAAAACTAGCATTCAACGAATCATCAAAATTGCAAACCCTTTAGGAGAAGCAAATATCCTTGAAAAAATTCACATGTTATTGTTTTCCCTTGGGATTCGTATCCTTAGAGGCTTCTAATCATTTGGATTTCATCTCAATTTTCTCCTACTAAGGTCAACAATAGGTAACTTTTTCCTCAAATTTCCTTGGTTTTCACATAATACACTTTGCAGGATAAGGGGAAAATTGAGACATTAGACATCTAGATTCAAAATCTAATCAGGAGCGTGTTTGTGGTAAAAATAATCCATTAAGAAAAAATTAAATCAATTGGACCCCGCGTATGTGCTTGGAATCTTTTGGTCATATGGTTTTCATGCAAACATTGGTCTTTTGATTTTGAATTGCTCTTTGAGAAAGGCATGTTCTTCACTATCTTGGTCTTGTAAACAAGTCCTTCCTAGATTCAGTTAGGATTAAAATCAAACACTTCATCCATCCAAACACTTATCATATTCATCACACAAACAACTTTAGAGCTTTGGAAACATCATTCTAGACTTGGGTAAAACATCAAAATCAAAATCAACTTGTTTAGTTAGGTGTATGGGAATGCATCCTTTTAATTGAATTAGCAATCCTTTGAGCAAGTTCATCTTAGGATAACATCTAACATCTTATTGTTTACAAGTTCATTGTCCAAATAAAACCAATCAAAAACCAAACCCTAAGTCTAGCATTGATCCAAAGTTCCTAAACGTTCATCAACTGCTCATATCGTTCACCCCTTTAATCGTTCATCTCATCATTGGTCCTAAGAACATCAGAGGTCACTTTGAAACAAGGTCAAAACACAATAGGAACATGGAATATAAACTTGATCCATACATCATGAGTAATCCAAGTCAAATAAGCTTTCAAAGCCTTACAAAGCTGATTGATTATCAACACTCACATTTATACAATCTGTACATGGGATCATTATCTCCCGCAAACCTCAATGGTACAACAAATGTGAGTATGCATAGTCAAAATATTGGAACACATTTCTCAATGGTAGATCTAAGTCCAAACCTACAAATCCTCCAACAAAATAATCAATGCATGAGCCTTCAAACGAACAATGTCATCCCACCAAATCCATACATGCCAAATGAGAATGTACCAAGTACAAGTTTTCCAAACATGAATCTAGAAAACTTTGGGATAAATATGTTTTCAAATCATATGAATATTCCAAACATCAACAATGGTCAATTTCAACCTATCATACCAAATCTGAACATCATCCCAAATCAGAACAATGTCCAAAATCAATTTGTCCATGATCCCATTCAAAAAACACAAGTATGCATCTCAAATCTGCTTGAACAAAAACCAAATCAACTATATCAAGGGAGTCAAGATGTAATCAAGATCAAATTTGGTGAGATCAAATTGCTACACTTACTAAAATAGTTGAGTCATTGTGCCAAGAGACATCTCCACCACCATTACCCATATCAACATCATTCCTTGGTTTAGGGCTTCCCCATTTACATAACACCAATCATTCCATCCAAATCAATCCACCTACCACCAATCAAGAAATCACATCAAATCCTTGAAATATACCATCGACATCGCACCAACTTATGGTATCTAATCAAATGATAGCATCAATCCCGAAAAATCAAAATATGGTCTCCCAAGGACCTATCACCTTGGTCATTCCAACCCTCACTATCTCTTCAATCATTCCAACCACCACTCTCACACCCATCACATCTCAACCCCCCACTACCATGATTGCTTCGAGTGTATCTCAAACACTTGTCACTACATCCAACATGATTTTGAATTCACCACCACTACCACCAAAACCAAACGCAGGAAGACAATATAACATTGCACTAAAAGCTCACCAGGCCTACCAAAAGGCCATCCAACAATACCTGGCCATGCAACAAGGAACACGAGCTCAACAAGTGCAACAAGCCTCTCAAGCTACCCAACAAACACAACCAAAAACATGAAAAATGATAGCTATTGGGGTTAACGATGAACATTCAACCATTGGTGATAGCATTGACAATCTCTTTACCACAATTATTGAAAGCAATGATCAAGATCTATCCATCAAAGAGCACATTGAAGATGTTTCTATCTCGTCCAAAGATCAAATCAACATACATCAAGAGTCACTTTTTAATCATGATCAAAATCCACCAACAATACTTGACAATGATCAAATTCAAGAAATTTCAACATCACTTTATCCTATGGTTGAAGGCATTCACAATCTCTCCACCAAAATTGTTGAAAAAAATGATCAAAACCTCTCCATCGATGAGCACCTTGAAGATATTTCCACCCCATCCGATGATCAACTCATCATACATCAAGAGCCACTTTTTAGTGATCTATTTCAAGGGGTGTTAGGATTATTTGATCCTATTGACATAATGCACGATGCATTGACCTATGATCATGTTGAAAATGTCTCTACATCACCTTATGAGTTAGAGGACATATCTCAAGAATTCATTCCAAAGCATGATCAACATCTTTCACCAAAGTCTAGCAGTGGTTCTTTCCAAAACATGTTGACCCCCTTTGACCTCATGGTTATAGATATTGAAGGAATCCTCAACTTGACACTTAATCCAAGTCCACTCAAAGATCAAGAGGATATTGAGCCATTCCCCATGCCTAATGATGACATCCAAGAACCCTTTGTAAGCAATCCATCCTTTGAAAATGACCCATGTCAAGAACTTGATCCAAAGCATGTCAAAAGCAACTACGAAATCATTCAAGATCAAGAATTTGTATCTTCAAGATACTAAAATAATCTAATGGAAACTTTGTTATCTATGCAAGATGATCATATCCACATAGCACATACTCCTCCATCTACCCATGAGATGTTTTCTTTGAATGGACATGTAGATGCTCTTCATTTAGAAAAAGATTCTTTCACTCCTGACATTATTACACAAAAAGAACAAGTTATTGATTCCTATAGTCAAACTAAGTTGTCAACATTAGGATAAAATATATCCCAAATTGAGACTGAGGACATCATGTATAAAGATATCTGAGATTATCCACTCAAGGAAACACTTCAGATAGAACATAATATTTTAGAGTCAGTAGAGCAACAAATTCTAATAACATTATCAACGATAGTCATTTATCAGAGAATGCATTCTAAACAAGAGCTCTCAGAACAGGTGGAATCAAAGCATGAAGGTACTACTACAATACTGGGGGTAACTTCATCTCAAGAAAACGTCAACATAGGGAGCATAAAGAATCCTTATGATGAAACTGATGCCAATACTATAACCAGCCACGTCATGAATCTTCATCCACCCATCACCCCATCCATGAATTAGGACCAACGTCAAAAGAAATAATTGAAGGAAAGTATGAAGAACATTATCAAAGAAAAAGAAGTTGGAAAGCATAATGGAAAAATCAAATACAAAAGGATACAAAAATATAAAGAAAGATCATCCCTATCAAACTCCATCAGTCAAAGAAACTATGGGGAAAAATATAAAAGGGAAAAGTATCCATCAAAGATGTCTACAAAAGAAAAAGAAGGCTTTTCAAGTGACGTACAAAGTATATCAAGCAATTGGTCCTAATTCCATGCACACTTTTGTATCCACCCATCATTGCTCATCTTCCCAAGTTTGGAAAGTCAAAGGTTCCAAAATGCCAACCAATCCATCTCTTATCCCTAAACACACTCCATCCGCACCTCCACACATGATATCCAATTCTCAAATTGACCATGTATTGGAAACGACCCTTCATCATAAGGATTCTGAAGGCACTCTATTGCGATGTATGCACAGAGACAAAGTTAACCCTGATATCAATAAAGTAGATCAAGAATCCCAAAAGTTGCATTTGAGTGCATGTATCTTGGCAAAGAAACTTCTTCAAGTAGAATATCAATGGCACATTATGACAAAAGCATCTACATCAACACCACTAGGTGGGTCAACATGAATCTTTCAAAAAAACTAAAAAAATCAAAAAAGTATGAAATTTTTTTAAAAAAAATTAGAAAAAGGATTGAAAATAGTAAAGATAAAAATCATCCTCTAGTGAAAACCGCATGGGGGGTGCTTTGGGAAAGACTATGATGAAACCCTAGAAAATAGGCATCATGTGTAGAATCGAGCATCTATGTGCGCCAGTTCAAATGGAAGCATCTCATCCCATCCATAATAAATCTAGCATTCCATCCATCTCAACCATAATAAACCCATTTCATCCATGAACCAGTTATCCAATCCATCTTTATTCATCTGCATCCATCATCCAAGTTATCTTTATCTTGATGAAATTTTGATGCACACTTTATGCTTGCTTATGCTAAACATCTTGACATGGGTCATTTTCATTGATCCTATCCTATGCAACATTATCTGAGCCATGAAGCATTATCTAATGAAGAATTCCTTTATCTGAGCACTGTATCTTATCACAAGATAATCCTTGGCATCCTTTGCATGCTTGCCATATCCATCCATCCATACACTTATCCAAGCATCCACCCATGGCATTTCATACATTGCTAGACACTGGGGGAAGATATTTACATCTTTCTTTGAGAATAAATTTTGATCTATATCCTCCAACTTATGTGGTCATCTAAACATTGGAAAATGTGAAATCACATTGGTCAAAGCATTTGTGAGCCAAAATCCAAATCACTAGCCCATGGCACATTTTGATGAAAATACATTCCTTATCATGCTTCATCTTTCATCGAACATAAAGCCAAGAAATCACTATTAGTTGCATCTAACGCATCCTTCAACATCACATCAAATCATTTGAAACAACTTTTGTTCCAAACCAAGCTTCAATAATCCCGATCAATTGAATCCAATCAATCCATAATCTTGGGATATCCTTCCCGATCATTGTGTTGCTTAATTTACTATCCTTGATTGTTGTGCATCCTCAACAATGTTATCATCATCAATCCTAATCAATCTATCCTTGCATTGTTGTGCATCCTCAACAATGTTATCATCACCAATCATGATCAATCAATCCTTGCATTGTTGTGCATCCTCAACAATGTTATCACCATTAATCCTAATCAATGAAATCCTTGCATTGTTTTGTATCCTCAACAATGTTATCATCATCATCAATCCATCGATTTGATCACTCAACCTTAGCTTGGTCTTCAACAAAATCTCAAACAGAGAACTAATATCATCAAACACATCCTATCCAAAATGTCAAAATTGTGCGAAAATCCAAAAACATTCAAAAAATATCAAAGTCCAAAAACATCAAAAAATCCAAAAATCCAAAAAAATCCAAAACATCAAAGAATCCAAAAACACTCAAAAAGTCACAAAACATAAAAAAAATTGGAATCTGAACTATGTCATCTCTGAGCTTAAATGTAAGCAAGGCTAATCTTTGATTAGCCCCTAAGACATCAAAATCCAAAAACATTTGAAAAAAATAAAAAATCAAAACATTTAAAAAATCCAAAAATCCCAAAAATAGCCTCAAAACATTCCAAAAATGTCAAAAACATCCAAATATTTGAAAAAATCCATCCATCTCATTTCACAATCACCCGCAATAATCAATCATCCATAAAAAACTGATCATCACCTTCATCCTTTGGCAATACAAATAGAAACAATCACAGTAGTCAGCAAAAATCAAATTCCAAATGCAATAATCAAAATTGAAACAACAAAATTTTAAACACAAAATCAAACTCTTGATCATTTTCAAACATGTCAGTCAACCTTATATCAACAACCTATCAATCAACTTATCAAACCATCATCATCCTATATAATGCATGCCCTAGGATATATCATTCTAACAATGGGCATCATTTTGGATATCATCTTGGATTCTTATCCTATCAAAACACATCCCTCTGGCTGAAGATATGAAGAACATTGGCTTGTTTACATACTTGATCTTTTCTTTTGATTTATCTTACTACGCTCATTCCAAGGACCTCTCAATGATATCCAAATGAAGAATTTATAGAGATAGGAATGGGGCAACAATCATTATCTTTTATATGTTGTGCTTGTTGGACGTTCTTGTAAAATAACTTGGCGAATACTCACTTTGTTAGGTATGTCTTGGAAAGGTTTTCGTATGTCAAGTGTGAACAAGAATACTCCTATCTGTTTGTCAATTCAAAGTACATCGCACTAGGTACAACACCATCCTGGTTCTTTATACCTTGATGCATTGTATCTACATGTGTAATCAAACATAAGATAAGTAGCCCTTTTAAAATCCCAATCCTTGATAAGGAAATCCCCCATCTATCATCATCTATCATCATCAACATCTCTAATAAAGTTTCATCAGATCATGGACTTGTGGGATCCTCTTGTCATCATCTCATTTCTGCACTGACATCATCATCACCAATGCATTCATCATGCATCCATCCTGCATCCACAAGCTATCAGCATACCACATATCATTCACATCATACATAATAGGAAACACCGATCATTTCACATGCATTGTATAATCATCATCATAATATAGATCTGTTAGTCTAAGCATCTCATAAAATCATATATTTGCATAAATCATACATTTGCATAATCATAGCATATCATCATCCACAACCATCCATCTTGAAGCACTTTATCACGAGATCAACCCTCAAATCGAATCTTTTTGCTTGATCTCTTGAGGGGGCAATGTACCAGTGTACCTCTTTCCGCTGGGGCATCTGAAAAATTAGAAAGTTTTTGAATTTTGATTGCAGCAAGTTTATTCTTTGAACCAACGCAACAAGTACATTGCTTCAAAGACTGGAAAAATGTAGACATGTGAAATTGACATCATGCATTCGATTAGGTCATATTCATCCATTCAACAAATAAATCAAGTTTATTTATCAATCTCCTAAAGTCATCAATTTAAATTAAATAAATCAGTTTGATCCTAACATCACCCTCCTTGATTAAATAGATCAATCATTTATTTAATTAAGCCTGAAATCACCTTTCATCCCTTTTTGATTTAAATAAATCAAAATATTAAAGTCAAAGGGTTCAAAACATCATAATCATCATTAAGCTAACCTAATCCTGATTAAACCTAATCTAATGCATGTCACATCCTCTAGCTTTTCCCACTTGCACCAATAAATCAATTTATTGATTTATTAAAATCAGCATTTTCCATCAAGATGGCATTTTTGAGGAATATTCCCCAGAGTTTGAATTCAAAATCAAGTGGACATGTACATCCAACAAAGAAATTAATGTCTCTTACATGTCCCTTGCACAATTCAAACTCAATTTTTACTCTCAAATTCAAATTTGAATCTCCCTCTCTTGGGTACATTTCCCAAAACTTGCACATCCCTCAACCTATGGCAAGTCGACAAGTGGCCTCTTTTCATTGGTGGATCTTTAGTCCCACATCCTCCATTTTTGGTATTCTTCTATCACTTTTGGCCATAAATAGAGGTCTCCTCTATTGTTCAAATCCTCCGCAACTCCACAATTTAATCTGCAAATCCTATGCAAAGTCATTCTCTTAAACTGAGAACTTATTTTGTCCACCATCATTTGCAACATCAAGCTTATCAAGGGTTGGGAAAGGGATATTTTCCAAAATAGCACCAATCCACTATGAGATAAAGTTGGATCATGTTTTTTATATGCTTTGTTTAGTTTCCATTGTTTCATTTTATTGCATAATTAACATGTTTCATTATTTCATAGGGATGTTGTAATTTTATTTGTTTTAAATTCTAATCATGCTAATGTGTGTTAGTTTTATCCATTTGTATATTTTCACCATCCACAAGTATGTATCAACTCGACTAGATGACAACTGATCAATATGTGTCGTAATAGTGGCAATTCTATTAAAAATTTGGGATCTAGTCGAACATGATTATGATTTCCCTATTACTACCAATCCCAAATGTTTTGGTAGAACCAAAAGGTTTGGGCCAACTAATGCCCTCTTGTTCACAGGCGATGGAAAATATCAACGTCTAAACTCAAGTTTTTTAAAAAAATAGCCTTTACCTTGGCCAACATGCTTAGGATAATATATGTAGTCCACATCTATCTATGAATGAAACTCTACATATAAATTTTCACTAGAATATAGTGGCAGATTAGCATTGAGAGGCCATCTACGATATATGAATGATGCAACAAGATCATCTACACAACTCATCACCATATATCCTCTAATTATAGTTTTTCCTCTACAAAATGGAACATGGTAAACACATTTTCTTGTGAAACTTATTTGCCAACATATCTCCATTTCTCTATGCCAGTAACACTCCTAACAAGAGATGAATAAAACTATTCAATGTTGGTATCATCATAAGGATTGAATGATCAAATTGTCCTAATCATTCATAAAATATTGTCTCTAATTTTGAATAATCTATCTCTATTATCCAAATTAGGGGAGTTGTGAATTGTTTGATCTAAACATCTTAGTGCATTTTCTAATCTAGCAATACTCTCCTAATATAAAATTTATCTAACTTGATCATGTTGATCAAAATGAAGATAATGGTGAGATCCCTCATTATCCTTGATATATATGTATATGAGTAAAGAGATTTGCATATAAAATAAAATATGTATGATGTTAAACAAATTTATCAAATTTCAAAACTAAAACATATATTTAAATTACAAATTTATTAAGTTTCAAAACTAAAACACTTTTAACTTTATATCTAACGAGGTAGAAAGTTATAGATCTATGAAATAGAACCTTATTCAACTTTGATCAACATAAGAAATGAAAACTAGAAAAAGAGACTAGATATACATGTATATATGTACATATATGTTTCAATATGTATATATATACATGTGTATATACATATATATGTATAAGTGTGTACATGTACATGTATGTATATATATGTATGTGTACACACGTGTACATAAATGTATGATATATGTATATATGTATATATATGTATATGTGTATGCATGTATAAATTTATTTACATACATGTACATATACATACATACATACACATATGTATGTACATGTACACATATATAGATACATGCATACACACATACACATATATGTATACATACATACATATATACATATACATACATACATATAAACATATGTACATACATAAATGTACACACATACACATATATGCATACATACATACACACATACACATGCAAATGATGTTAATCTAGAAGAATTTGTAATGACTAAGGTTGAGTTTCTAGGAGTAGATTTAAAACATAAATTATTGGAACTCATATTGAAATGTTAGCAAGTTTAGTCATTGTCTTAAATATGGCTTGAATTTAATGAGGGGTTTGAAGTTTCTTGCTTGAACTTAGAAAATAATCTTAATCTGGAAGAATTTTTAATGACTAAGGATGAGTCTTCTAGAGTAGATATAAACTAAGAATGCCAACTCATATTGAAATGTTAGCATTTAGTGATTGTCTCATATGAATTGAATTTAATGAGGGGCATGAAGTTTACTTGAACTTCATAGACGATGTTAATATAGAAGATTTCTTAATGACTAAGGATGAGTTTTATAATCTACCTAGGCATTATTATCTTTGTATGTTCCATCTCTATCTTGACTTTAATTTTACACTATACGTAATCATTTGAGAAGAGAATGTTGAATGCCATATTGAAGAGTTGAAGATTCCTAGTAGATCATATGTTGGTGACTTTGTTCAAGGTCCATTCCTATGAGTTTTCTTGAAGAGACTTGCTGTAAAGGAAGGTCTTGAGCACCTTAGTAATAGACCCAAGCAGCAGGGTACTCAAAGCTCAACTCCATTTTTCTTTCTCTTAGAAGTAATTTTAGGGCTACTAACAAGGGATTCTCATAAATACTTGATTCAAATACTTTGAGATAGTTATCATGCATGTTAGATCTATCATGGGTTCAACAACTATGGATATATTTAAAATGAGTTGAAAAAAACCTACTACCAAGGAAACAACTCCTTAAATTAATCAACTAAATAGAACAGTTTCAATGTAACAAAAAAGAAGCCATTGGAAAACATTAAAACCACAAAGCAGGCTTGGGAGACCTCTTTTAGACATTCAAGAGTTGATTTAATAAATTATAGAACCCTTGTTACATTCACAAACCCCAACTTTATTTTTAGCATACGATGATAGAATTTGAGGTGAGTTTTTAGCATTTTTCAATATTGGAATAAAAAAATATCACATTTTGAAAGCTCACGGGTTACCATAGCTATGGTTTTGATAAATTTTAGTAAAAATGCTATATCTTCCTTATTACTCAATGAAAACTCATGCCACCACTAGAAAATGAAATAATATTCATCACACTACAACATGAAATTGACTCCCAATCAGTATAAAGATTATACAGTCAATACAAGCTATTAGAATGTGCTGCAACTATAGAAAAAATACCAAAAAACTTCATTCTATTCACTCCAAGTTTGAAAAATCAATACAATAATGCTTATATTCAACAATTTCAGCATATTAATGCTTTTTATAACCATTTACAATTTATTCCCACATTCTAACAATTGCATGTAACTGAAAACCACATTTTTGACAACTTTCTAAAAAAAGTTGCATGACAATTTAGCAACTTTTCACAATTTTTGTAATTTTCTAACTTTTCCCACCAGTGATTGAACCCACAACCAAAAATAAATTGAAAACATAGGATATGGCCATAAATGAACTTATTAACCATTAAAACCCATTTTCAACCCAAAATTACAAAAATATAAAAAATGAGTAATAGTGATGCACCTAGTGCCCCTGCACCACAAAAATTACAATATACTTGTACAACAGGATTCTCACAAGAGTATCACCAATAATAGATCAAGGGACAACATGAGTACTATTATAATCTCATAATACCTCATCATCTCTCTCTACCCTAGTCATAATGCAGGACCATCATAAAATAGGATTACATTCTAGGGCAAGAAAGACCAACAAAATATCCATCATTAGATTTAAAACCTAATAATTAAAAATCTAGATTTATAATGGATCATTTATCTAATTTATGTTGGCTAGTTTAGTGGTTTTTTATAAAAATTAATGAAAAATTGCTTACACACATCCCACTCACCTGCTATTATGTCATTATATACACCTATTGGTGTAACTAAGAAATATATATACATCCTATCAATAATAAATCATTATATAATTGCAAGGTGGAGACACATTTTCCCAACACTAAGAAAGTATACAAAGAGAACAAAATTAATGAGAATGATAAGCACAATGAAGAATACAATCCTAAAATTCTAAAACAATGTGCACTCCTTGTGGGAGATAAAATCAACATACCAATGGATACCACTAATGTGGAGAAAGTGATTAAAATAGGAAAGTTCCTTGATTTAGACTAACAAGAATACCATGAAACTTTACTTCATGACATTCCCAATTTTTTTGGATTGAATTATTTGGATATGTCAAGAATTGATGCTAAGATAGTCACACACAACATAGTCCTTAAATATAGGATGCTAAACTAGTGAGGAAAAAGATGTGAAATATGAATCCTAAGATAACCTTATTGGTTAAGGATGAGTTTGATAAAATCCTTGAAGATAGTTTTATATGACCTATTGATTATTCTCCTTAGTTCTTGAACATTGTTGGGGTCACTAAACCTAATAATCATATTAGGATATGTATGGACTTTTGTGATTTGAATAGAGCATCTTTAAAAGATGATTTTCCCCTTCCTAATATTGACATGCTAGTAGATTCGAATGAGAGACATTCTTTGTTGTCATTCATGGATGAATTTTATGGATATAATAAAATTTTAATTAACCCTCAAGATCAATACAAAACAACATTTACTTTAGCTTGGGGAACATTTTGTTTGGTAGTCATACATTTTTGATTAATGAACAAAGGTGCAACATATCAGAGAGCTACGACATTGATATTTTATTATTACATACATAATATTTTTGGAATATTATGTCGATGATATTATATCCAAATCTTTAACTAATAAGACTCTTGAGTAAATCCTATGAAAATAGTAAGCAAACATAATAAGGATTGGCACATGTAGTGAACATATGTGTTATGGGTTTATCGTACTAATATTAGAACATCAACCAAAAATACTCCTTATAACCTTGTCTATGGTACCAGGGTGATAATTTCCTTGGAGATAGAGATTCCTTCATTAAAAAAAATTCTTCAAGGACTTATTGATGATAATAATTATTATAGTGTAGAGAAATTTATCCCTTTACATTTTCACACTTTTTTGGGTTGTCCTTGCTAAATATGGGCTTCTTTAAGCTTTATTTCATCCTATTTTGCATCCACAAGACTTATTTAAGAAATATCTCCATGGATAATCCCAACACATATCTAAAAACCAATCATAATTTAATTTTTTGGGGTTGTGTGTTCCAAATTTAGTAATGTGGGACTCATATGCCACCTTGGTCATATCGGTCCCACCTAAGTTTTCATGCATGAACATGGATTTGGCATATACCTTAACATTTCTTGGAATTTGTGTCCCAAGCCTAGGCTACTACGATTCATATGCCCCAACAGCAATATGATTCTTTCTTATCTTGGAATGATTTTAAATTCAATTCTTGTCAGGGTTTTATTCTCTTAGATCTAATGTCAACTTGTAGTGTTCTAATTTTGGGAAATTTTGCATAAACAAGTATTAATACAAGGTTATTCCACATAATTTCTCATAGAAAATTTTCAAGTCATCTAAGCAATTCATGTATTCAGCCATTATAGAAAATTTGTGATCAAGAGCATTCAAGAGTATTCAAGTGTTGATTATCAAGCATTTTGGAGCTATATTCAAGATGCAAGCATCATGTCAAAGTCATCATGCATCTTTTTTGTTTTTGAACTAACATTTGTGATGTAGGATCTTATGATTCAAGCAAGCATTCAAGTCAAGATCCATAACATTCAATCAAGAGTCAAGATCTACATTCATGCTAGAAATTTCGTACAAGATTGGAACCTTCATATCAAGGGTTTGGTGAGTTGCAACATAGCTTATTTGTTCATTGAACATTCATCATTACTTCATTCTATTTGATTCCATTTAGAGTTTTGATTACCAAAACAGGGTTTGACCAAGGAAAACCCCTATCCACTAAAAAAAATAACATATTTCCCTCTCTTTGATGAGAAATTTGAAGATTTAGGTTGAAGATCCATTAAAGAGAAAGATTGGAGAAATTTTTCAAGGTTATAAAGTTGTCAAAGTTGTCATCTATCTTGCAGGATCATGGAAAGTTATCTACAGGTCAGAATTCAGAGTTTTTAACTCAGATATTAGAAGGGAGAGATGTTACACGAGAACAATAGAGGACATAAGAGTTTCAGATCAACCCTAATACTAGGACAAAATCACCAATAGTGGCATATGAGTCCTAGTATACTAGTTTTTAGACATTTTCTATAGATTGTACTTTACCAATTACAGAGTCTAGATTCAGCCCAAAACCCTAAACTAGGACTAAATTGCCCCTACTAGCATATGATTCCCAGTGTGCATTAAAAGTCATAATTCCCATATTACAAACCTTATTTCAAGCACCTTTACTTTTCCTAGTGCACCTCTATTCATTCTCAATTCATTATTTTGATTTGAAGTTTCATATTCTAGGTTACATTGTTAGATTTGCATATCATTTACATTTATTTCTTTCTAAGCATTTCCTTAGTGGTGAACCTCTTTTATTCTTTAATCGCACCCAAGGAAACCTTATAGCAACCCCCTCCTCTCAATTCAACCATTGGATTGAGATATCTAGGGTTTCCTTTAGTGAACTAGAGCGAAATAGGAGGAAGGGACCCTTTCCCAGTTTGTATGTTCCATCTCCTAAAAGGTGGAGAGCACCAAATTTCCTTTATTTCATTTTTGTGAACCTATCCTTTGGAAAACCTTATTTCAGGTTTGTAGTCCATCATAGTCCTAGATCTAGCTTACATTAACATTGCATTATATCTTACATGAGTTAATTTGCAATTAGGGCTTCTAAATATTGCATTAGTGAAAGCGCACATTGGTTAGATTTCTGCATCTTACATCATTGAATTTAATTTGAAATATATAACTACACTTAGTCTAGACATCGTACAAACCATAAACCTTAACATTAATTCATAGTTTCCTAAATTTAGTGTCAAAATCCTAATCTAGGACTCATTCACCCCTCTAGGAAATTTAGTCCAAGTATAGGTTGTTTTTGCTACTTTCTAAGAATTATGTGTTGTGTTTTTTTCACTATTTGAACCTTCTAAAACTCCTAACTGGGAGTCATTCACCCCTCTAGGAGATTTAGTCCTAGATCAAGCCTAAAAATGCCATTTAAATCATTGAAAAATTCATTTTTGTAATTCCTAGGCTTGATGGTGAATAAGAAGATTTTGTGCTCTCAATTTTGCTTCTAGGGTTATGCAACCTAAAAGGAAAGAGGAAAAAGCTCCACTATTCACTCAAGAACAAACCCTTCAGATTTCAATGCAAAGGAGAATGAAATCTGACAAAGGGAAGGTTCTAGGGAAACAATATTAGTAAATGAGGGTTCACCATCAAATGTAAACTTGGAAAATACAAAATGTTTAAAAACATAGTGTGATATGCAAAAAGACCTAATAATGCAAGTATAATGTAGTAGAAAACTATGAAACTAGAAATGTGCACTTGGAAAAATAAAGAAGGAAGAATGGAGGTCTGGATCACAGGTATGTGCAGGATCATGATGGGCCAAAAAGTGGTAATATGATGGGTATGTGGTTGGCGACTATTTTCTTACCCAAAATTGATGAAACGAAAATGGTTTTTAAAGGAGATTCTTAGCTTTCCACCGATATAAATTATGCTTTACTTTGAATTTAATAAATAATTATTATTCATTTTCTATTCAAATTATGACTAAAGTCTTGATTGATAGGTTGATTGAAAAATATCTATAGCTTTCAAATGGTATCACATTTTTTTAATCCAAAACATGTGTCACATTCTATGCGTCACATACTATAGGATTAAAAAAAGAAAAATGGAATTTCATGATGTTTTGACCAAGTTAAGGTGGTCAGACATATGAGTTTTTATATTTTTAAAAAAAATTAATAAAAAATTCATAATTAATAATTTTCTTGGAAAAAAATTACAAAAAAAATGCATCACATTGGGGCATGAGTTCTCTACTTATATCTAAAATTTTATAAAAATATATAATCATTTTATTGTGGTTCGGGTGGCCAAACAGACACATACTTCTTATTTTTTCCCTGAAATTTAAGTACCACTACATCAAAATTTCAAATTTTCACCAAATAGATTTTTTTTTATAAACAAACCTAGTAGTTTAGAAACTACATTCAATTTTATTGCTTGCGGGATGGAAAGGAGCCTTGCTAAGTCAAGCCAGAAAACTTTAGCTCCTCAAACCCTCTCTCCAGAATCTACCTATCTATGCCCTGAGCCTATTTAAGATTCCTGCTAAATTTTTTGGTGCCATTGAAAAAATTCAAGAAAGATTTCTTTGGTCAGGTGTTGAGGAAAAAAAAAGACTTCCCTTAATTGGATGGAATTTGGTTTGTAGACCTAAAAAGGTCGGAGGACTAGGTTTAAGCAGAATCAGAACAGTAAACAAAATCCTCTTAGTTAAACAAATCTGGAGAATCTCTTCTTCTGGGGAGTGGATTGATATTTTGACTAGCAAATATTTAGAAAACAACTGCTCCTCCATTATAAAGAAGGATCCCCACCTTGTTCCCAGAGGGTCTACATGCTGGAATAATATAATCAATGGAAAAAATATTATGGATGATGGTATTGGATGGCAAGTGAGAAATGGTTATCATACTAGATTTTGGAAGTACGGATGGCTTTTTAAGGAGCCCATTATAAAAATCAACTCCTTCAATGAATGGGCATAGATTTCTAAGGTACAGTTTGGAACTTATGTGAAAGATTATAGAGAGAATGGTAATTGGGTGGACTTGTGCAGTGTTAGTCATGCTTTGGCTCCTATCCAGTCTTCTCTGTTGGTAGTTAGACTTAGTTCTGAGCAGCTTGATGATTGTGCGGTTTGGATAGATGAACCCTCTAGAAATTTTTCAATGTCATCTGCTTTTGCTAGGATTACTTCTTCTCTGGACCGTCCTCCCTTCTGGTCTAAAGCTTGGTTCAAACATTTGATAACTAAAATTAATATCTTCTTCTGGATTCTTCTCCAAAACAAGGTGCTCATGATTGATAACCTGTGTAAATGCAGATTTTAAATTCCTAATAGATGCTTTCTTTGTAAGATGGAGGTTGAATTTGTGTGTCATTTATTCCTTCATTTCTCATTTGTTGCTTCTATCTGGGAAAAAATATTAGGTTATGGCACCCTCCTTGGGTTTTCCCTTTGTCCATTGAATACTTCACTCAATGGAAAGCCCCGACAAGAAATCCTATGCTCGGGATTTTATGGGATTTATCCTTCCCTCATGTTGCTTGGGGCCTCTGGAAAGAATGCAAAAATAGAATTTATAGAGGTAAAGAAGCCTCTGTGGATATTGTCTTTGATAAAATTGTCAGATTCTTGAAGGAAAATTTCAATGCCTTGGTTTAGAAGGATAGCATGCCCATGAAAGTGGAGCATTCGCTCTATGACCTAACTATTTCTAAGGATTGGAACATAATTCTAGAATTGTCTAGAACCATAATGAAGGACAAGAAGGAAAAAGAGGGTGTTTGTTGGTCTTTTCCACCAAATGGTTGGATCAAAGCTAACTTTGATGGTGTGGCTAAAGGCAATCTGGGGATAGTGGGCTGTGGTGGAGTTATAAGGGATTCCTTTGGAAATTTCATTGGAGTGACGACCTTTCCTCTTGGTTCCCAAACAAATCATCTGGCGGAGGCTGCTGGAGATTTTTGCATCATAAATTTAGCCCAAAGTCTTAACATTAAAAATCTATGGGTTGAAGGAGATTCCAAAAACATAATTGACTGCCTCTGTAGCAAGTCTCCCCCCTCATGGACCATTAAATCATGGGTTGAGGATGCCATATTGACTTTGGCTAAATTTGATAAAGTTAAAATATCACATGCTTATAGAGAAGCCAATGTTGTCACAGATTTTTTCACTAACGAAGGAGTTACAAGTAAAGATGTGCACACCTAGCTTAATATTAGCAATCTAAACTCTAATGTATGTGCCCTATTAAATTATGATAAATCAAATGGAAAAGTGACATGTTATCCCTTTAATGAGGATAGGTTGGATCTTTCACATCACAATCATTAGAATGCACCTAGCCAAGTGGCTTAATCTGCAAGAAAGCTCTGCATGCTTTGTGGGTTCTTAGATTTGGTGGGGCCAATTTTAGTAAAGCTTTTGATTGGGTCTACCCCACTGTGTCGGCTGAAATGGGAGGATACAAAAAGTGAATTGAGCTGGACAGCTATGATGCACACATGAAAAATGCCATGGATTGGAATAAGGTTAAAAGCTGAGGGTTGCTTCCTTTCCTGGAGAAGCTCCATGGCTCTAACTAGGAGGCTACAGATCTCTTTGTTAAAAATTGGAATAATGGAAACTTGACCCTATTTGGTAGGAATGTGGAGCTTAGGGAAAATTTAATCACTGATGTTACAGGATTATCTACTAAAGGGAAGAAGTTCTTTAGGGACAGGGCTTTTTTCTGATGAACCTGTGATCAGATTTCCTAAAAAGGACAAAGGATAAGTCTGGTTAAAATTGCAAACAACTACTTCGATGTAGACACCATAAAGGCCATTTGGGGAAAGGTTATGTGGGTCATCATGGAGTACATTATGGTGGACGGGCGCTTCACCAGAATCTATGGCTACCACTTTGCTCTTCTCAACCACTGTCGCTACAAGGTTAGGGTCTCTCTCCCCTATTATCTTTTCTATTCCTTAAAAAAAAGCTTGGAGGATAATAAGAAAAACCCTAAAAGATTCCCCATCCTACACACTGGGTTAATAAGGTTGATTGTTGAACATTTCCAAAAAATGCCTACCCCTGCTATCCTGGAAAATATCCCTAATTCTGAGAGTGACGACACTGAGCCCAGTGGCTCGGAGTATCTACCTAACTCTAGTCTGGCTAGAAAATTCCTTAGCTTGCACGGTGTCCCTTATGGGAACAAAAACCCTACACCCCTTTCTAGTAAAACCCATGCTGAGCTTGAGCCTGGTAGCCCCTCCCTTTAGAATAGTTCTATTGATAAGAAACCCCAGGCCAAAATCCTTGTTTCCTACTCTGAAGAATCCTCTGAGTCATAGGAGTCTGATGCCAACAAAACTAAGCTTTGCGTTGAACCTCTGTTGGATAAACATGCTAATGATGACTCCCTTATTATTCCTAACCTTGAGAAAACTTGTCCTAATATTGGAAAAGATCCCTCTATGGATGTTCTAAACCTTGCCAAAACCAATTATGAGTCCCACTTCAAACACTTGGAATGGACTTTCATTGAAATTAATGAGTTGAAAATAAAAAATTGGGCCCTTCAAAGCAAGATTGAAGAGATAGGCGCTAAGATTGTAGAGATTGAAAAGAAAGATATGGATCACAGTAACAAAAATATAGACTCCAAGGTTGAGAACATAAGGAATACCATCAAAACCATTGCTAAGAAAAACAACTGAATGGCAAGACACAATCCCATTATCATTGACGCGATGACTGGAAAGCTAGATAAAGCCTAGTAGGGATCTCTGGTGGTGGATCTGGAGGAAACAGAGGACAAAAGCCAGGATACAGATGCGGGCATTTCCAAAAGAACTAGAGCCAATATGAAGCGCAAGGTCCCCCCTAGTTCGAAGATGATTTAAATTTTTAAAAAGGGAGTCAATGATATGCAGAATCTAGAGGCGAAGACGGACTCTATCCTCAAGACTCTAAATTAACGGCTGGGGTTTTTGGTGCTTACTTTGCTATTCCTTTTGATTTGACCTTTTTGGTCTATTTCGTTTGGTTGCTGCTATTCTTTTCTTGGGCAATTGGTCTTTTTGGTTGGACTTTTGTGTCCTCTTTTCTATTTTTTAAATGTTGTGGTTTCAAGTCCCTGTAAAACCCGTTTTACCCCTTTTATAAAAAACTACATTCAATTTGCTATAGATTCTATTGTTACATATTTTTGAAATAATATAGATAACTTATTCAAATTTTTACATCAAGTTACACTTAACTCTTATTTTTCTGAATTTTTTGCCACTTAAGGGCCTATTTTTTCCATGATGATCCCACACATACCCTCACTAAAAATTCTAATGTTGAAGTTGATTGAGACTCATACACCAGGTATGGTGAATCAGTTTAGTTTTCTAGAAAATGTGCAGGAGCAGGTTTCAGCCAAAAGGGTACTCATATCTACAAAAATCTAGTTTAGGCTTGTACAATTGGATTCATTCACCAATAGTGGTGAATTAGTCTACTTCTAGATTTCTTCAAATTCAAAACTAGATTTTGTAGCTCTTGGTCTAGTTTTCTCTTCTCGATTGGTTTCCAAATCTAAAACTACAAAATTCAGCCTATAGACCTTCTCCATGCTTCTCCAAGGGTTGATGGACAACTTGATGACCACTTTTCCAGTCTTTCTCTTTGATAAATATGCAACCTAGACCTGCAAATCACATACAAAGAGAGGACAAAAAGTTGTGGAGGTTAGTGAATAGGGGTTTGCCTTGGTCAAACCCTTTTTTGGTAATTAAGCCCTTGAAATGAAATGAAATGGAATAATTGAGAATGATTAATAAACAAATAATAATATTGCAACTCACTAAACCTTTGTGATAGAATGTTGCAAACATGTAAATGATGGCTCCAATGGATGTAGAATTGAAATCTTGCCTGATGTTGATACAATGCTTGCTTGACACACAAATCCTACACCACAATTGTTAGCTCTAAAACAATAGGATGCAAGCAATCTATGACATGATGAAAGACACTTGAAGAATGCTCTTGAATGCTTGATAATCTTCCCTTGAAATGACTTGAATGCTCAAATGCTCTTGTGAACTCTTGAATTCTAGGATCACTTGATTGCTTGTTAGGTAGCCAAGATGAAATGAGAGAAAGAATCTTGTGTTTATACTCAATTAAGCAATAATTCCTAAAATTACAACACTACAGGCCTACCCTGGATCTTCGAGAATAAAAACCTTGTAGAATTTTGAATTAAATTTGAATTTTGAGTTAAAGGGGACTCATTTCCCATAATGGTGAATGAGTCCCACCTTAAGAATTTAAGGTGGGTTTCAGGATTTTGATATTTTAAAAGATATTTATTTGATTTATTCTCAAAAATACACGTAAATAAGGCATGTAGTTGCAAAATGGGGCCAATTAAAGCATAAGAAAGCCCAGTTGTTAGTGATAAACCTAGTAAATTATGCAAGTGTGTTACAACACTTTGAAATAAGGCTTGGTAAATGATGAAAAGAGGTTATTTTATTAACAATACCTTAGAAAAGTGTAAAATTATATTACAACAATTTACAACACTTAAGTAAGGTACCATTTGAATCCTTTTAGTTCACAAGGGCCTAAGACCTAATGTGAACGTGTTATCCACATTACAACATAAAATCAAGGCAAAATTAAGCCAAAATCCATAAGGACACAAACTTGTGTGAAAAATGTCAAAGGACCCTTTTTTCGACACTACATTTATCCCCCACTTTAGTTAGAAGACGAACCTACTTTAAACTCACATGAAAGTAGACAAACATGCACCAAGAGGGGTTCCAATGAATCAATTCTAGCAAGATGAGACAACAAAAAATAAAGAGGGGTGATCAAGCCCCTAGGATCAAGATCCCATGGAAAAAAAAACATAAGGACAAAGGAACACACATAAAAATTATTTAAATAGGAAGGACAAGGCCAATCATACACTGCCAAAGGATAGGATGAAGCTTCAACCATTTTTCCATCATGATGTGAATCAGATCTAGGTTATTTGCTTGGAAAAATGCATACTCACTCTGAGGCAACAAAACTTCTGGCTATCCACTAGGTGAGAAGTCCTAAAAGGTGAGAAACATACACATGCAAGTGGCTATGGGGAAATTCATTCCTTGGATTGGGCTTCTTACTCAACAATATCAGAGTTATACCTCCTAATAACTTTAATGAGGAGCCACAAAAAGAAAATGGTCTTTTGAGCTTCATGAGACAAGCAAAGCTTTGTATACTTGGAGCTCATGAATGAACACGGTGGCTCCACAGGAATGCAAGTTGTATTATGAAAGGTGGACATATAACACAAAATGCAAAATGCAACATGCAGAGAATGTTCAAAGGATTCTTTCTTAGTTCATGTGAGGTCTTTCACTTAGGGAACATTGTGCCTAATATCTCCAAGAGAGGACCAATTAAAGAATAGAAAATTTACAACTTAGGGGATGTAGTGTTTTGTATCAAGCCACTAAGAGGAATGCAATATACTAAGAGAGATCATGCTCATGAAGGAAATTACACCCAATGTCATCCACAAAGTGACAAATGCATCGTATTAAGTAAGAAGGCCACACTAACAACCAAGAAAAAGGAAAAATGAGAAAGAATAATGCTAATGTATTCCCCCACTTAAAGGATTGTTGAACACCATAATGTGAGAAATTACTTTAAAGTAGCAAATGAAAAATCAAAACAAGAAAGAAGACATGAGAACTAACTTGGAAATACCTATCCTAAGTCATATGTTTCCAAGTAAAGATACATCATGAAAGAGAAAATGAAAAGAGAGGGGTTTCCCCCAAAATGGAAACACCAAACACATAAGGGATCTATGGATTTGGGGTTAGTATGCTCTTTTCTGGAATGTTTTTTTATTTTACTTTTATATTTTTTAGAGAGCTTGGAACTTTCATCATCCCCTAAATACAGATAGAACTAGAAGAATGACACAAAGAGAGTGATAAAAAAGAAAAACCTCTTGGGTCAACATGGAAAAGACCTAGGGTGTCTTGATTCCTTTCATCATCCCCAAAAGGAAAAAGAAAAAAAAAGAAAAAAATTAAAAAGAAAGGGTGAAAA
Organism: Sequoia sempervirens; assembly: GCA_007258455.2. Taxonomy (NCBI): domain Eukaryota; kingdom Viridiplantae; phylum Streptophyta; class Pinopsida; order Cupressales; family Cupressaceae; genus Sequoia; species Sequoia sempervirens. Next base: position 428,457,622 of record VDFB02281492.1, on the reverse strand, counting down.
AAAAAGGGAAATTCTTTTGGGCCAACATGAAGGAGACATGGATGTCTCAATTCCTTACATCATCTCCAAAAGGAAAACACAAGAAAAGTATAAAGATAAAATGAAAAGGAAAAGAAAAATAAAGCATTTTGGGTCAACATGAAGGAGACATGAATGTCTCAATGCCTTGTGTCATCCCAAAAAGGAAAACACAAGAAACAAAGATAAATATTAAAAAGTGAAAGTGATGCACGACATAGAGAAGAATGTCACAAAGAGAGAGAACATCAAACAAAACATCATAGGAGATCACATTACACACATGAAATCACACAAAATAAAAAGTAAAAAGAAAGAGAAAATGCAAAAGACTAATAAGGAAAATGTGAGTCATCCTATGGGCAAGTCATTTGACTCCCAATCTTAGTTTGTATAAGTGGAAGGTGAATGATAAACTGAAGGGACAATGAAAAATGCATTACTAGGACAAGGCTAACAATTACTTTCCCTCACTGAGTGTGAGACAAGAATGATCCAAGGTAGGTGATGGGAAAGGTCATGTAATAGTGAGAAGAGAATGTTCTACAATTATTACATGATAAAGAGTAGGAGAGTATGTTATGTGATCACTGATTTGCAATTATTGCCATCAAAGTGATACTTTCTCAATACTTCTTTCAATGCACGACATTCATCACTACTATTTCCAAGAACTTGATGATATGCACAATGTGGAACCTTTGCATCTTTAGGATATAACACAAGTTGGTTCATAGGTGGTAATAATATTAATCCTTGGTTCATAAGAATTTGTAATTTTTGTTCACCTTTCGGTGGTGTACAAGGATATTTTAGTTTCTCTAACTTTTAAGGCCTCTTGCACTTGCTAGATTCACCCTTCTCTCTAATTGAAAGAGGAGGACCTAAAGTGATCCTCTCAACCCTTTCATTGTTATTAATCAAGGTTTTCTCTATAGGAAGGACATTCAAATCAAGAGGGGAATCAAATATCACCATACCATCATCTCAAACCCTTAGATATTCTCTAGGAGGTCTTTTTTTATGAGGCAGATCTTGATATCCTAACCCCTTTGTGTTTTCATCCATTGGTTTGTGTTCTCGGAGTTGATGAATTTCATGTTCACTTGTTGTATCACATCTTTTCTTTCTTAAGATCATGAAGCCTTTTCCATATGTTTCTTCAAGGTTGACTGGAGTGTTCAGCACTTTATTATCATTAAATGGTTGAGTGTTTGCTTTTCTATAGGAACTAGGTTCACCTATTGTAGGGAACTTAGGTTCAAATTTTATTTTAGGATGTAAGTAACCAAACATATCAAGAGGTGGTATGGTAGGAAGATTTGGTTGGTTCATGGATGGATTAAAGGATGCATTAGCTTCAAATTTTTCAAGACAATCGTTTAGTAACTTATTCATGTTGTCATCATCTTCTCCAATGATGTCAATATGACGAGGAGAAAATTCATTAGGATTCAAGTAAGCTTGAGTAAGTTCAATGTCATTAGGGTCATCTCGAAAGGTACAAATTGCATATCTACTAAGGATTTTAATGATATCCAAATGGTATGTGCAGGATCATCATGAAAAAAAAGGCCCTTAAGTGGCAAACAATTTAGAAAAATCAAAGTTAGGAAAATTGACAAAAAAATATGAATAATTTATCTATATTATTTCAAAAATATGTAAGAATATAATTTGTACCAAATTTAATGTAGTTTCTAAACTCCTAGGTTAATTTAAAAATAATAATAATTATTTGGTGAAAATTTGAAATTTCAATGTAGTAGTACTTAAATTTCAGGGAATAAATAAGAAGTAGGTGTTTGTCTGACCACTCTAACAACAATAAAATGATAATATATTTTTTTTAACATTTTAGATATAAGTACAGGACTCATGTCCCAATGTGATGCATATTTTTATGTAATTTTTTTCCAAGTAAATAATTAATTATTATTTTTTATTACAAATTTCAAATAATATAAAAAACTTGTATTTCTAACCACCTTAACTTGGTAAAAAAATTTATGAAATTCATTTTTTTTTAATCCTATACTATGTGAAGCATACAATGTGACACATATTTCAGTTTCAAAAAATGTGGTACCATTTGAAACCTATAGATGTTTTTCAATCAGCCTATCAATTAAGATGTTAGTCATAATTCAAATGGAAAATGAATAATAATTATTTATTTATTTCAAAGTAAATCATAATTTACATTGGTGGAAAGTTGAGAATCTCCTCTAAAAAACCTTTTTGTTTCATTAATTATGGGTACAAAAAATTCCTCAGCCACATACCCTACACATACCCATCATATCACCAATTTTTGGCTCATCATGATCTCACACATACCCCAAAGCTTGCTAAAACACAAATCCATGATGCAAATTTTAACTGCTAAACTATGCAAAAATGAAAATTTTGATTTTAAGTAATGCACAAGATGAATGAAATTAAGCTAGATGTAATGAATTGAATGAAACAAAAAATATGCAAACTAAAACAGAGAGATAATAACATCAAACAACTTAGAAAATGAACTCTAAATGCCATAAAATGAAGTGAAAATTATGCAATGGGTCAGATTTTCCCAAGGTGGCGAATGAGTCCAACTAGTAATTTTTTGAAAAGTTTCATAATTTTGGAATTGAATTTTATGTTTTTAAATTTTTCTAATGCAACTCTGAAATGCAAATGAAAAATGCTTCTATCTTTCAAATGAAATTAAGTGCAAAAAATGCAAGTTAAATGAACTTTTTAAATAATGCAAATTTTGAAACCCTAGAATACAAATTAAACAATGCAAAACCTAATGTGATGTTAATGCAAGCTAAATATAGGATGTAAATGCACTGCAAATAAAAAATATGATACTCTATATTAGAGATAACCAAACTAAATAAAAATATTTTGTGCTCTCACATTCACTTCTAGAGTTTTGCAACCTAAAAGGAAAGAGCACAAAACTCCACTATTCACTCAAGAACAAACCCTTGAGATTTCAATGCAAAAGAGATTGAAATATGACAAAGGGGAGGTTTTATGAAAATGATATTAGCAAATGAGGGTTCACCACCAAGTGTAAACTTGGAAAATAAAAAATATTTGAAAGCATAGCGTGATATGCAAAAAGACCTAAAAATGCAAGAAGAACGGAGGAAAAAACTATGAAACTAGAAATGTGCACCTGAAAAACTAAAGAAGGCATAATGAAGGTTTGGATCACTAAAAAATTTTGATGTTGAAGCTGATTAGGAATCATATGCCAGTCTAGGAGAATTAGTCTAGTTTTTTAAAAATGTGCAAGAGTAGGTTTTAGCCAAAAGGGTACTCAGATATGCAAAAATTATATATAGGCTTGTTTAGTGGGACTCATTCACCAATAGTCATGAATCCATACAGTTTTGGATTTCTAGAAATTAAAAACTAGATTTTGTAGGTCTTGATCTACTTTTCTCTTCCCGACTGGTTTATGGATCTGAAACAACAAAAATTAGCCTATAGACCTTCTCCAAGTTTCTCCAAGGGTTGATGACAACTTTGAATTGCTTTGAAAACTTGATGACCACTTTTCCAATCTTTCTCTTTCATAAATCTACATTTTAGACTTCCAAATCACATGCAAAGAGAGGGAAAAATGTTGTGGGGGTTAGTGAATAGGGGTTTTCATTGTTCAAACCCCTTTTTGGTAAATAAACCCTTGAAATGAAATGAAATGGAATAGAGATTGATGAATGAACAAATAATGATGTTGCAACTCACCAAACCCTTGCGATAGAATGCTACAAACATGTAAATGATGGCTCCAATGGAAGTATACTTGAAATATTGCTTGATGTTGATACAATGCTTGACTCACACAAATCCTACACCACAATTGTTAGCTCTAAAACAACATGATGCAAGAAATATTTGACATGATGAAAGAAACTTGAAGAATAATCTTGAATGCTTGATAATATTCCCTTGAAATGACTCGAATTCTCGTATGAATGCTTAAATGATCTTGTGAGCTCTTGAATGCTAGGATCACTTGATTGCTTCTTAGGTAGCTAGGATGAAATGAGAGAAAGAAGCTTGTATTTATACTCAATTATGCCATAATTCTTGAGTTTACAATACTACAGGCTGACCTTGGATCTTGGAGAATAAAAACCAACAAGAATTTTGAATTAAATTTGATTTTTGAGTTAAAGAAGACACATTTTCCACCCTGGGTGAATGGGTCCCATCTAAGAGGACTCGTTCACCATAATGGTGAATGAGTCCCACCTTCAAAATTTAATGTGGATTTCAAGATTTTGATATTTTAAATGATATTTGTCAATATTATTCCAAAAAATACACATAAATAAGGCATGTAGATGCAAAATGTAGCTAGTTAAAGCATAAGATGTTAGAAACCAAGATCAGACATGCAAACCAAAAAACTTCCATAGAAGAGAAAAGAAAATAAAAGAAAATCTTTGCATAAAGATGTGCAAATTATATTAGTCAGGAATTCTTAATTACATGAGATGATTTGCTTTATAAAAGAAAATATGCATAATCCTAATCTTATCTTGAGCAACAAGATAGCTCAACAAGACAAGGATGACAACTATTAACTTAGGAATTAAAATATTACCTAAGTAAACTTATGCAATTGTAATTAAATTTAGTTACACTAACACCCCCCCATAAGTGCAACTTAGGGAGACTAAAAAAGCATTCACCTAAGACTAAGATGAATGCAAGAAATCATGAATGGGTCTTAGAAACAAAGGCCTCATCAGGTGCCAATGTAAAGATGAAATAATGAGGTAGAGAAGGAAAACCTAGTGGGAAAAACCCCCCCTACAATGAGATGATTGTTGCAAAGAAGCACTGGAATAACACTATGGAGTAACACTAGAACTAGAATATGAAAAGCAAGGAAAGATACTTTTTTCTACAAGAAACCAAATGAGAGTCACTGAAGGACTCAGACATAATCATAATAATGCAATAGCAGAACCGATGCCATAAAACACTGGAAAAATCACAAACTAGAATATGTGAAGCAACAATACATGAAATGATGATAGAATCTAGAAATCATGTATCTTGATGCCTATTCCAAACTGAGACTAAAACTCTTCCATGGGAACAAGTACCATAAAGACTATGAACATTAACCATAAAAACATGGCCCTCAAACTAATATGGATCTAAACCAATGTGGATCAATAACCATAGGCTCCTAATCTGAAGTGTGAACCTATGTGAATCTAATATGTGTCAAGATAGAGTAAGATGTGGCCAAAATAAACTAAGAAACCAGATATAACTCATGTGAGTTGTCATCAATAACAAGATGAAGATCAAAGTGAAAACTACACTCTAATCAAATTATTATTCAAGAAACCCCCCTGATGGAAATTTATCTTAGTTCATTTATTACAATATCCCAATGATTGTAAAAGGAGAGAATGTTTAACATGCATAAACAGAAAATAAAATGATGTGATACTGAAATGAAGTGCAATTATTCAAGTTTCACCCTTCTAACTGCTAAAACATCCAAGTAATCTCCAAAATACCCATTGGGACAAATCTGGAATATTGATCAACTTAGGATAGATATAGAAAAAATTACATGGACAACAACATAGAACTCCTCAATACCTTTCCAATGCTGCAAAGATGGAAAAAATTAAAGATCATGGCAAAAACTTATGAACTTAGAGGTCATAAATGAACATCTGACTTCAAATAGAAATAAATTCAGCTAAAAAAAAAGTACTAAAAAGTAAACCACGCCATAGAATAGTTCTTGGAACCATCTTTGCAATGATATCTCATTTATGAAAAAATAATATTGTATGCAAAAGTTATGCCTATTTTAGTGAAAATTGCTCTAGGAAGGCCAATCTGGCCTACAGGCCCCCCAGGGGGCTAAAAAAAATTCAGCCCCTAGTCCTATGCACAAATAGGGGCTTCGACGGAGCCCCTGGTCACTGATGTGACCATGGCGAGTGTTAGCGGGGCACTCAGGGGCTAGTCGCTCGGTGCTTGGTACTCCACATGACTGATACTGTTGTTGGAGGAGCCTGCGGGGGCTAGGATAGTCGACGGCCTTGGGGTGGCACCACTGGCCTGAGCAGCCATCAGGTGGCTGCCTGGTGGCCACACAGTGTCCACTAGGTAGTGGGAGCCAAATGAACTAGAAGCCCTGGCATGAAAACCAAGAAGGCACATTTTTTTCATTTTTCATGCCTCAGGAAGCGAGTTGGGGAGGTCGTACGACTTCCCTGGCAAAAATGTTTTTCCTTGTAGGCCAAAGTCTCCAAAATGGATGAAACAAAATGTGATCTTAGGTTTTTTGGCCACTGCAAATATGATGGTGACCTTTGTTTGCGCCCAAAATGCTCTGAAAAATTGGCTACCTCCAGAGCTTGGAAAAAATATCTGAGCTTGAAACCCTCATAGATTGGAAAATGATGACCAAAATCTATAAAATAAAAGCCAATCTTGACTTTTTCCAACACTCTGAATCCAATGATGAAGCCCCATCTGATCCAAAACACTGCATGAATGAACTCAAGTCATGAGACCCTCGAGGAATCTCAAACAAACTTTGCAATGATTTTCTCAAAAATCTGGGAAGGGGCTGCATATCAAGGCTCTGATACCATGGTAGAAACCAAGATCAGACATGCAAACAAAAAAACCTTCCACAGAAGAGAAAAGAAAATAAAAGCAAAGCTTTGGATAAAGATGTGCAAATTATATTATTTAGGAATCCTTAATTACATGAGATAATTTGCTTTATAAAAGAAAGTATGCATAACCCTAATCTTATCTTGAGCAACAAGATAGCTCAACAAGATAAGGATGACAACTATTAACTTAGGAGTTAAAATATTACCTAAGTAAACTTATGCAAGTGTAATTAAATATTAATTACACTAAAATAAGAGAGCCCATTTATTAATGAAAAATGTAGGAAAGTGTGAAAGTGTGTTATAACACATTACAACACTTTGAAATAAGTCTTGGTAAATAATGAAAGGAGGTTATTTTATTAACAATACCTTAGAAAAGTGTTATAGTATATTACAACACTTTACAAAACTTAAGTGATGTACCATTTTGAATCATTTTAGTTCACAAGGGATCAAGACCTAATGTGAATGCATTATCCACATTACAACATTAAATCATGATGACATTACGAAAAAATCCATAAGAAGGACCCAATTGAGTGCAAAAATTTTCAAAGGACCCTTTTTTTTACACTACAGCTAGTAACCTATAGTATCAATCTAGAAAGGTTTAGAAAATTTTGTTTTATGTGTCTAGGTCAAACCATCCATGTATTGTAGTCCTTTTGAAAGAATTGCAAAAATAATTTTAGTATTAAAAATTTCAGACCTGTAGGAAATTTGTGTACATTTAAGAAGCATTGTGTAATTTAGATAGCTTACTCTTTCATTTTAGCATGTTTTCTTTTGAAGCGTTTAGTGTTCATAGAGTATCACATGTCTTGTATGATTTTATTTTCCCTACTCATGACCATAATCTAGGAAAACAAAATAAAACCTTTGACAAGCATGTGGGCTACCCTCCTAGAATATATTAAATTTATAAGAATATCCTAACATATTAGGATGCAAGCATAGAAAATCATGGCAATCATAATTGTCTTCTCTCCATACCTCTCCTATTAGTGATGAAGGTATCTTGGTGAAATAGGATACAATCATTGATAATAATGAAAGTCTTGTTTGTCCCTCTCCTTATCCCCCTTTGGAAGATATTAGGAAACAAGAAGATGAGGTCATTGAAACATTTTTTAACACCTCCCATACTTATGAGAAGGATTTAGTGAAAGAGGATGTAATCATGTAAAATCATGAAAATCATATTTTTGAAGAGGATATATTGATGTTAAGAGATCCAATGATGGATAGTTAGACCATTATTTCTCTCCTTCCTAATGTCCCTAACATTTGGAAAGGACTATTTGAACAAGAGGATCCAATCATTCATAAGCATGAAAATCATAGTTGTCCTTCCCTTGATGCCTCCCCTATTTGTGATGAAGTTACTTTACAAAAATAGTCATGGAATGTTATGAACCTCTTGAAATCTCTCCTACTAGGACATGAGATAATGAGACCTTAGAGAAAAAGGATTAAATCATGGAAAACCCTAACAATCATATTTTTCCCTCTTAATATCTTTCCTTGTTGTGAAGATATTTTGGTCTTAGAGGATAAAACCAAAGAAAGTTTTGAGAATCCTTTTTTTTTCTCTCCCCCTAGGAAAAACATTATTGAAAATGAGAATTCCATCATTGATAAGCAAGAAGAGCTAAGATGAAGTGTTTTTAGAAGAACCAACCATTAAATTTCATTAACATCTAGTTTGTTTCTCTAATAAAAACTCTCCTACTAGAGAAGATATCATGGTAGAATAAAATGATAACATTGAAAAATTTCTTTCAAACAATAGTGATGTGGCTTCATTCAATAAATATGATGAAGTAACATTATACTCCCCTTAACTAACTGATCATAAGAATAAGGAGAATACTTTTGATGTTATGCACATTAGATATCCCTTGAAGCAATATCCCAAGCCTGAACTTATCATCTATCCACCCTCAAAACAACTCCAAGTTCAAAATAGACCTATCCTTATCTTAGAATTACCTAAAAGGAAACTCGATAATGATAATGTTTTTCCAGCAACCAAGTTACAATACCATTGATCATATATATAACAAAGAGTATACAACCAAGGTGAACCTTAAACCTAAAATTTGTTTGCATGTCGAGAAAGAAAAAGAAAAGAATATTGAAGAAGTAACAGAGCTATTGGAAGATGCTTGGAGTTCCTTTGATTCATACCTACATTCATGGGAGAATACAAGATCATAACAAAAAAGTCTGACAAGGGAAAAGAAAAAGTAGTAATGTCAACACAAAATTTGAAAGCATCTAACTCAACCACTTTAGAAGAAGAAGAAAATTACATTAAAAAATTTGATGAAGCTAATTATGAACAACCACGAAATTCAAAAGAAATGAAACAAATTTATGGAAGATATTATGAACTTATAAAACAACTTGTTTATAGTGGAAAAGGATGCAATGCTAGAGAACAAGGCATGTGTGTCCCTATAGAGTCACATGCCAAAAATGACTAATGGTCTTGGTTATTGTCCCTAAAAGGCAACAAACAAACCTTCACTTAATATCAAAACTCTTACAAAGGATTATTCTAAGACAACTTTAACTTTGGTGCATCCTGAATTGATAGATACTACATGTGGGAATATCTCATTAGATATGCATCAATAACAATAGGTGTTGCTCCTTTCCACGTAATAGTTGTAGGATCATAGTATACTCACTATTGCATGTTTTAAATTCATTGAAAATCATTTCCTTCTTGTAAGGAGTAGCATATCATCATTCATCTTACCTCATTCTTGTCTTGCACATGGTGGGGGAAAGAATTCAATAGGATTGACCCTAGTTCCATACTTGATGATTATCCCTTTGGCTAGTTGTCTTCCTTCTGTATATATATGTTGAACAAGATTGGGATGTGGATGATCTGGTATAGGTTGACACACATGTGCCTTACTAGTCTTTTACATTTTATTTTTTTCATGTTCCTTTGATGTGATTTCATGTGTGTAATGTGATCTCTTATACCATTTTGCTTGATTTACCTTGCTCTTTGTAACATTCCTCTACTTGCATCTACATTCTTCTATAAGTCGTAAATCATTTCCTTTATATTTCCATTGTCTCGTGTTTTCCTTTTGGGGATGACACAAGGTGTTGAGATATTTAGGTCTCTTCCATGTTGACCCAAAAATATTTCTTTGTTTTCACTCACTTTGTGTCATTCTTCCTGTTCCATGAGTATTTGGGGAATGATGACAGTTTCAAGCTCTCTAAGAAAATTGTAGTAAAGACATACTAAATCCGAATCTGTGGATTCCTTGTGTGTTATTTTTGGGTTTCTATTTTATTGGAAACCCTTTTTCATGATGTGGCTTTATTTGGAAACATATGACTTGGAATAGGGCTTTTCAAATAAGCTCTCATGTCCTTGTTATTGCTAGCATATATCATTTTCTACTTTAAATTAATTTCTTAGAGTGTGATGTTTGTTAGGACTAATAAATCCACCTATAATTTTCCACAAAATCCATCTTCCACAAAAGAATTTCATCACTTAGTCCATTATTTTGTATCTTTTATCCTTTAAAAAATTTCCATATACCCACTATCCTGATAAAATTTACACTTCACCACATACCCGCATAACACCTAAGTCATGTCATCGAGAGAATACCACATTTCATAACTCATTTCAGAGTTCCTTCAAAAGAGTGGTAGAGAAGCTTGGTGTGAATGTTATGAAAGTAATATTATGCCATCGAGGTGAGTCATCCTTATATCTCTTCGATGATCCTACTAATGTCTTATCGAAGATACCTTGGGATATCGGAAAATGGTGTCTTGGGTCTCTTCAATAACAAAAAAATGATCTACTATGAAAGAAAGAGACTTAGATTACTTTCGACACAAGTTTCAGAGAAGATATACATTATTATTCAAGAAACAAAACAACATCTCTCAGACACAATCCATCAATGTATCAAAGTAAAAAAAATGGATTGAAGGGACAAATGCTTGATTTGCATGCTTAATAAATTGGGAAGATCATATAACATTACGATGAGGGACTTATAAGTCTCCTCGATATTACAAGAATGGTAAGCTTCATCGAATAGAAAAATATGCATATAAAAAAAAAAAAAAAAAAACTTTCCTCTTTGATAAGACGATGATAGCTACCACATAAAGTAACAAAGAGTACTCAAAAAGACTCTGAAGTATCAGAGTGAGGTATTCCACAGTACCCTCAATAAAATTAAAAGGAATATCACTCAAATAAATATCAGAGACTAGGATCTATATCGGCCAGACTCCAATACCAATCCCTTCGATAACGCCAAATGACCAAGTGAACAATTAAGTAAAGTATGAAAGAGAGAAGTACAGATTGAGTAGACAATAAAAATAGTCTCTTCGATAAGAAAAGAATGATTCAGTACCTTGGCTCCAATAATGAATGAGATAAAGTAAAATATTGAAGTGAAAATAAAAAATCGAACACACATGAAGTATTTAAGAAAACATGGAATATCGGGATAAGTGAGTTGTGAGTCTCTTCTATATCATACAAGTAACAAGGCTCATCAAGGGAAAAGGTTTAGATTGTAGAAAAAAAGGACTTGGCCTCTTCGATAAAAGCAATAACTTATGTCATAAAGAGTGATAAAAAGAGATCACATGGAACATAGAAGATCAGAGTAAAATGATTATTGGTCCCGCCAACAACCAAAAAGGAAAAGATCTTATCTGGTAGAAAGATACATACCAATAAGAGCCAAACATCGTTCCATCTGATAAAGACAGAGAAGTGAGCAAGTGAAGCCATGAACTTCGTCTAAGGGATATATGAACATCGATAGAATGAGAATACTGGTCCCCTCGATTTTGCTATGAAATTTGGTACAATATATTGAGGAGCACATCAAAGTGATAAGGGGACATCGAAGAAACTATTTTCAACTAAGATCTCAATGAGATATGGTGACATTGGTATGAGGCCACATAATGTCCCCTAAAATATTTCAAAACTTATACCAGTAAAAAGATATCAGGGAAAAGAAGAGATATCAGTGAGACCTAAATGTTTTCATCTCGACGAAGAAAACACATTGACAAGACATTAGCATGACGAGGGGAAATTTTGGAAGTGTTGATAATAGATCAACAATTGATATTCAAAATAATTAATTCCTCACTTGGATGACATGAAATTTCCATAAATGAACCGGAGGCGAGAACATTAAAACAAAGTGTTGAGAACATTTAGAAATCAATTAGCAACTAGAAAATTAAGTGAAGGAGTGTAGTAGAGGATGACACAGATCCAGCCAGGGAAAGCATCCTACAAGTAAGTACCTAGAAGTTTAAAACTAAATTTTTGAATTGTATACAAGTTGGTTTAGATTATTCAAGCTTGACATAGGGTTGTTGATACTAATTTTTATAATGGTATCTACCTATGAGAACCCCAAAAACAATTGACAAAATTTAGATGAAAGACACTTGAACCAAGGATTAATTGACTAGTGCCCTGGCTCTGGGTAGAGTTCAAGAAGACATGCTCAACTAAACCCTCAGGCTAAAGTACTGGAAGATGGAAATAAGAACGTAGGTGACACATGGATTGCTATGAGAGGGTGTGATTTTTTCATATATCATTATAGGAAAATTCACAAACACATGCCAGTTTCAAACCCATAGAGGCTTAATTTAGGGAAACCGGTAGTATCCTTGGTGTGTTCATGAACATTGAATTGATCAAATTATTGACCAATAGATACAACCCTCAAATTCGTATGATTGAATTACCAAATGGATCATATTTCTTTCCAATCACTAGGAACTATATCTCTATGCTATTCCAGCTTGACACTAGTCTTGATATGAAATTAAGACATCGAGACCCCTTAAATGAATATCAAAAATTGAGCACTAGCTATAAAGATGGAGGTTGCACTTACATAAAACCCAAGAAGAATGAAATATGATCAAAGTGTTTTCAAACAAAGAAAACCCCCCATACTCTATGAATGGGTTTGAAGAATATTATCAGTATACATACTACTTTTTATGTCAAGTGTGTAGCTTAGATGCCCTAGTATTTATGGAAATAGCTTCAATGGTCATAACAATCGATATACGAAGTAAAGATGTGAGGCCCCTAGATTAAATGCATAATAATTGGTTAGTGAAATTCACAATGATCTAGTTTATGTTAAAAATAAAATTGAAGGGTCTTGGTTCAAACAATACTCATTTTTTATGCATCTCCTTATGTATGAAGGACAAAGCTTGGGAATGTGGGATGAGTGCTTAAGAATTGGAAACTTGGATGATGATGGAAATATTAGGCATGTTCAAATGTGGATAGAAATTTTGGATAGCAGGTGCATGAGATCACACTATATATACTTTGAAGAATACTTTGTAAAACCCCTTATACAAAAGGTTCAGTCACCCATGTGAATATAACTTATCACTTGAAGTAAAAAAATTTCTCAGGCTGAAATACAAAGATGAAAGAGGCAAGGTCAACCACAAATGGGGTGATTGGTATGCTTATAGTGATTGGAAAAAAATTATGGTTTATGGATATGAAGGAGCCCCATTAGTGTTACCAAATACTTGTCCAAACATGCTTTCCTTTTTGGATATTGTGAGGCAACTAGCCTATGCATATTTTATGCACCTTGAAAGAAATAGCAACCATTCCTTGATGCTCAAAACATTATGTTTTGGAGACTTTACTATAGTTTCTAAAAGAGGCTATGAGCTAATTAACAAGAAGTTGGAGCACTACAACTTTCCAAAAGGAAATAAAAGGGAAAAGTGTGACCCTAAGAATTTCAACAACAATGCCAAAACTGGCAAGAGATTAGGAGGCTATTCACATTTACCCTTTGTGGAAGATGACTTGATAAGAAATATTGATGAGCAATATGCCACCAGAAAGAGAAACCTCTACAATAGAATCATAATAGCTAAGGCATGGAAAGTGAACAATGATCCTTTGTACAAATGAGCCTTTATAGAAATTGAAGATCCTATAAGTAGATTAGAGTTACACATTTCACATGATCCAGAATTAACTAGGAACGTTCCTCCTTATCTCTTCATGAGGAAAATATTTGGGGACATTAAGGAAGTACAAGTCAAAAATAAAATTCCATTATGCCCAGCTTCTCCTCAACTTACATCTAATGTAAGTTTCTCTTGTGATACATCCATTACAAAACAAAAAGAAGCCCAAAATGATGATGAGGAAGTGAAAATTATTGAGCGTACAGTAGGTAAATATGATCCCCTGAATGAGATAACTATAGTTGTAATGGAATCACATAATGTTATCTCAAATGATATAAGGTGTAAGGCCAATAAAAATTTCATCTCTGATGATGCCTTTGTAAATACCTCTAAGTTCAAAAAATTTGTGTAATATGAATACAAGGGAAAGTTGGTCAGAGAAAGAAATAAAGATGTTATTATTGACCAAGAATAAGAGGCCTTGAAAGAATTATAGATGGTGATTGAAAAAGAAATGGAGGACATTACCCTATAGAATGGGAGATCTCTACTAGAAGAAACAAGGGTCATGTTTCTCCTAGGATGGGACATGAACTCATCTATTGTATTTTATAATTTCAGGAGGAGCTAGGACAAAAGCTTGTAATTGAGCATAGAAGGGACAGACATAGCATACACTAGATCAAGTTTTAATCTAGACAATGTAACATTGTTGATACAAGATTTATATCCACCCAAAAAAAGGACTTTGGTCATAAATGATCCCAATAAAGAATTTGGCCATCTTCTAGTGCAATTGGTAGAGGAAACTAATCCAATGGAAATAAAATATGTAAATTTTATTGTGGCCATATTCACCAAAGCACAAATTGAAAGATTAGTGAAGAATAATGAGATGTACACAATCAAGAATAAAAGTTTGAGACATGAGATTTCTAGCTACAAAGACATGTTTTCATCCTCTTCTGACACCTACTCCCCATGGTTGGAGGTAGTTACATTTTGGTAGGAGCTATTACCGAGACAATTTATTGGAATTTTTTTTTTGAATTGTCTCGAAAGAAGAATGATAAGTTATAAATTGATATGAAAAAATAATGTTCAAGATGGTGTTAGAGCTGCTAACTATGAGATTTGAGAAGATGATAGGGAAAGTTGATAATTTTTTGGTGATCCACAACAAGACATATGTTTCCTATCAGTAACATAAAAGGCTATTCCTTTGAATGATGGAGAAGAAAGAAGAGTTGATCGCCAAAGGAAATGTTGATCCTTAGGTGTTTAAAGTTTATTATGAATTTATGGAGATGCAAGAGAAATATCGCATTGTGCTAACACAACTCAATGATTTCAACCTACCCTTGACTATGGCTATCCCCAATTTCTTCTACAATGAATAAAAGTTAAAAGAAAAAAGTTTTTGGAAATATGAGATCACCCAGTATTTACCGATGACCCTTGAAATGATGAACGATGAAGCAATGGTGGTAGAAAATACTCATGTGCAATTGGAACAAAACTTTGCATTAGAATTCACCATGAAGGAAATAATCAGTAATCCAAATACACATGCTAGTCAAAATTATATCAAACATCTTTCCAAAATTCACATATTCATTGCTCGAGTAGTGTAGGGGTCGAGGTCACTAGGCATCAAGTACATTATCATGAAGGGATGGATTTGAATAGATCTTTAGTGATCACGTGTGCCTCACAAAGAGTAATGGACTGTAGTATACTTCAAATTCCAAGTGCCTCATTATTTCTTTTAATTACTTTTAGTTATGTTGACAAGAGTGCACATGAAGACACACATTTGTACATTTAGTGGCCTAAAGCTTGTATGCTTTCCATATATAAGGGAAACCAAGGCCATTTTTTATCATCATGGTAGTTATAGATATAGCAATAGGATAGATCATCAATAGCAATACCATTTTCTATAAATATATTAAAGACTTTTGCTATGTATTGAATCATCTTTTAAAGTAATATAATGGAGCAAAAAGTTTAATTCGGTGGTCTAATTTATATTGTTCAAATTTTATGTTAGTATTAATTATTATATGTTATTTGGTTATCTACAAAGTGGTCTTTCTCTATTATTCAAATTAAGTATACCAAATGTATTTAACTTGTCAGGACACATTTTTTGCACTTTTGTGATTGCCTTGTTTGGTTTATATGGGAAGAGAATTAAATTCCTTTTGAGAGATCATCTTTAATAGGTTCCTACCTAGGATTAAATTCCATTTAAAACTTATTGTCTTAATTGGTTTCCTTCACATAAGAAATAAAATCCTTTCAAAATTCATAGTAACTTAGGTGGATATCAATAGGATTTGTAATAAGAGCCCAAATAATTGACAAATTTGCATGTTTATACAAGGTATAAACATCCAAAAGTGTCGAACAGTTAGAGTTAAGCTGAGAAAGGGGATCCACATATCTTATACTTCTTGACTCCATTTACCCAATAGGATTAGGCAATAGTCACATTTAGCTTCAATAAATACATTTTATAACCTTATTCATAAATTCAACTTTCAAAACATTTACAATAGGACTAGTTGTTAGCCTCACATCTATTTCACTTCTACATGATATTGTGAATATTGTAGACATCAAAATTTGGTTTAAGCCTGCGACTTCAATATTCTTCATAATTCGTATTCTTCATGGTCATGATTAAATAATGCCAATTATTTAATTATTCTCTATAGTCTTTATTTCTTCTATGAATTAAATAATCTTAATTATTTAATTAATTCACACTTTCTTTATTCTATCTCATTAATTAAATAAATGCTTTTTATTTAATTATGTTACTAATTAAGCTTATCCTTGTTGTCAAATTAAATAAATTCTTATTTAATTTACTCTTTATCATACTTCAACTATAATTAAATAAATTCTTTATTTATTTAATTATTCATTTAAATCCCTTCATCACTTAATTAAATAAAACTTATTTATTTAATTATTCTTCAAATATTAAATCTTGAATTAAATGAATTATTTAATTCATGAATTCTATTTTAATGCATTCCTCTATATTTAGATAATTATGTGAGTTATCTAAGTATTCACTTTTAATCGATTCAAAGATCTCTACAAATCGCTCAATTAACTCTTGATTTAATGTTTGAGTGGCATTCTTGAGTAATCTCTTCATCAAATCATTCAATCATCCAATTCTAACTCATTTGTGTGTACATGCAAATTAATTAAATATTCCTATTTAATTAATTAAACCTTGTGTGTGCATTCGAACATGAGTTGCTTTAATCAATCTTTATCTTTGTCATGCAAAGATAATTCTTATGTTTTCGAATACCAAACTTGAAGATTAAATCATTTATTTAATTTTTAATTCTATTTCTAATTTATATCACTCATGTAATTACTAACTATTATGAGAATGCATGACTAATCAGTCAATCTCAACTGTCTGTTGATCTTTCAATCCTGGCATGTTGTTTGAATAATCAATTTTCTATAAATTGATCTGTTCTTCATCATTCCAATCTCTCTCAAAATCTTATGACTTTTTGAAGCAGCTATCTTGAATCTTCAATTTTTTGCTAAATCATGATCCTTAGGCTATACTTGCACAAAATTTTGAAAATCTGAGGAAAATTATACTACAACGGCAAAATGGAGAAGGCCAATTGAGATGATACATGGAATTACATACATATTGGGTGAGATTGTTCAATTTATTTATGTTTTGGCTTTCCTTTGTTCTCTGTTGCTTAGCTTAGATTGCATTAGAGTTTTAGATTGCATTGCATGTTTGCTCTCATTTGTTTCTTTCTGCATTTTTCTAGATGTTACAAATAGATTGCCCCAATTTAGAGATTACACACATAAATTTAAATCTTCTCCACTAGTTAGGTTCTCCCACCTAGGTTTAGCAGAGCCTAAAGTGCAAGGGGTTCTTAATCATATCAATTAACTGCACTCATTAGCAAAAAATATTTCCAAAGAGCTTGGTATACTCTTAAGGTTTACAACATGCTCTTTTGAGACCTAACATTGTTTAGAAATATCTTTAAAGTGTGGACATACATTGGCATTCTTTTTGCATTTTTACAACACATGTTTCATTGTGTTGTTTTATTACTTCACGCGATGCTCCTTTCTCTTTTTGGCAAGATTGGGTGTGATGTTCGTCAGCTATGTGAACTCTCTTAGCATATTATATTCCTCTTAGTGGCTTGATGTGACACACTACATCCCTTAAGTTGTGAATCTTCTATTCTTCAATTGGTCCTCTCTTGGAGACATTAGGCATGATTTTCCCCAAGTTAATACCTTACATGAACTAAGAAAAACTCCTATGAACATACCTTACATTGTTTTTACATTTACATTATCTGTTATATGGCTAGCTTCCATAACACACTTTTCTTTCCTGTGGATCGATCTTGTTTGTTCATGGGTGTCAAGCATATCGAGCTTTGCTTGTCTCATGAATACATGTTGCCATGTTGTGTGGAACCTTATCAAATTTATCAAGAGGTATAGTTATCATATGGTTAATGTGTGTGAGTTGAACTTAGGCGGGACTTTCCCATAGCCACTTGCTTTTTTGTGTGAATGCATATCGATCATGTGTGTATGTGTCTCGTTGGGGGCTCACCTAGTGGATTTCCTAAGGTTGCACTAGCTCACATGTGAGTGTGCATTTGGTTTACATAGTGGAAATCATGTTCCAATTGTAATTTTTTTTGGACAAATAGCTTAGATTTGATCTATGTATCATGTTGGATAGACAGTTGAGGCTTGATCCACCCCTATTTTGTTTATGTTTTTCTTTCCTCTTTTTTTCTTTGGTAGTGTATGTTTGTTCCTTTTCATTGCTCCTTATATTATTTACATGTGTCTTCTATTGTGCCTATGTTGTTTTTCCATAGGATCTTGATCCAGGGGGCTTGCACAACCCTCTTCATTATTGTTGTCCTATCTCACTAGCATTGGTACATTTGGACCCCTCTTGATGTGATTGTGTCTACTTTAGTGTGTGTTTGAAGAAAGTTCCTCCTATCACTAAAGTGGGGGCTAAATGTAGTGTAGGAAAATGTATCCCTCTACATTTTCAAACTTTTTTGGTCCCTCCCATCTAAGTTTGGGATTCTTTATGCCTTATTTGGTCCTATTTTGCATCCACAAGCCTTATTTAATTCATCTTTATGAGGATAGTCCTGACACATATCTAATAACCAATCATAATTTAATTTTTCTAGGTTGTGTGTTCAAATTTTAGTTATTTGGGACTCATACACTACCTTGGGCATATGGGTCCCACCTAAGTTTCGGGGCATGAACCTAAATTTGGCATAGAACTTAACATTTCTTGGAATGTGTGTCCCAAGCCTAGGCTACTAGGACTCATATGCCCCAACCAGCATATGATTCCCATTTAGCTTGGACCTATTTTAAATTAAATTCTTGGTGGGATTTTATTCTCCTAGATCTGATGTCAGCTTGTAGTGTTGTAATTTTAGGAAATTTGAAAAAAAAAAGTATAAATACAAGGTTATTTCACATAATTTCTCCTAGAAAGTTTTCAAGTCACCTAATCAAATCAATTATTCAAGAATTATAGAAAATTTGTGATCAAGAGAATTCCAGAGCATTGAAGAGTTTATTATTAAGCATTTTGTAGCTATATTAAACATTTGACAATCATGTTAAAGTCATCATTCACCATGTTTGTTTTTGAGGTAACATTTGTGATGTAGGTTCTTATGATCCATAGCATTCAAGTAAAGATCCATAACATTCAATCTAGAGTCAAGATCTATATTCATGATACACATTTCATTAAATATTACAGCCTTCATATCAAGGGTCTGGTGAGTTGAAACATAGCTTATTTGTTCATTCATCATTCCTTCATTCTATTTTAATTCATTCTAAGGTTTGATTACCAAAATGGGTTTTGACCAAGGCAAACCCCTATCCACTAACAATACAACATTTTTCCCACTTTGATGTGTGATTTATAGATTTAGGTTGAATATCCATTGAAGAGAAATATTGGAGAAAGTTGTCAAGGTTACAAAGTTGTCAAAGTTGTCATCTATCTTGCAAGATCATTGAAAGTTACCTACAAGTTAAAATTTAGAGTTTTTTCCTCAAAGATTAGAAGGGACAGAAGTTGTAAGAGAATAGTAGAGGACATCAAAGTTTTAGATCAACCCTTCTACTGGGACTAAATCACCAATTGAGGCATATGAGTCCTAGATACAATTTTTGAGACATTTTCTATAGATCCTACTTTACCAGTTACAAATTCTAGATTTAGCTTGAAACACTAAAATGGGACTAAATTTCCCCTACTAGCATATGAGTCCTAGTGTGTATTACCAATAATAATTCTAGGATTACAAACCTTGTTTAACGCATCTCTAGTTTTCTAGGTGCACCTTTGCTTGTTTTCAGCTCATTATTCTTGTGGACACAAAAAAAGTAACCCTTCTACTTTTTATTGTTTTTCCCCTCCTTGTACTTATTTGGCCTTATTTTTCATTGATTTAATGTTGCAATGTGTCCCACACATTCACATTAGGTCTGGAATCTTTATGAATCATTAAGACTTTATGATGTCTTGTAAAGTTGTTGTGAAGTGTTGTGACACATTTGCATGCTTTTCTAGACTCTTCTTATTATAATTCACCTACATACCCTCTTTTTATAACTTACCAAGTCTTATTTTAAAGTGTTACAAATTTTTTTAACAAAATTTCATGATTTTCTTGAATTGTCATGAACAAATACACATTTCTTATGCTTTATTTGGCCCCTTTATGCACTTACAAGCCTTAGTTAAGTGTATTTTTTAATGTAAACCTGGCAAACATCATTTAATAAAATATAATTTCCAACACCCATTCACATGCCTTGAGGGGGGCCCATTCACCACAAGGGATGAATGAGTACCTCTTACAACAAAAGTCAAAATTAAATTAAATTACTGATGGGTTTTTATTCAAAAATACACTTAATTAAGGCTTGTAAGTGCATAAAGGGGCCAAATAAAGCATAGGAAAGGTGTATTATTTGATGGGAAGTGTAGAAAAGCATAAAATTTTGTGACAACACTTTACAACACTTTAAAATAAGACTTGGAAAGCTATGAAAATAGGGTATGTAGGTGAATTATAATAAGAGTCTAGAAAAGTGTGAAAATTTGTCACAACATTTCACAACACCTTTACAAGACATCATAAAGTCTTAATGATTCATAAAGATTCAAGACCTAATGTGAATATGTGTGCCACATTGCAACATTAAATCAATGAAAAATAAAGCCAAATAATCAAAAGGAGTGACAAAACAAGAAAAAGTAATAGGGTTACTTTTTCCATGTCCACAATTCTAATTTGAAGTTTAATATTCTAGATTACATTATTAGATTTTCATATCATTTACATTTATTTCCTTCTAAGCCTTTTCTTAGTGGTTAACCCCCTTTAGTCTTTAATCACACCCAAGGAGACCTTATAGCAACCCCATTCTCTCAATTCAACCATTGGATTGAGATATCTAGGGTTTCTTTAAATGAACTAGAGTGAAATAGAAGGAAGGGACCCTTTCCCCTTTTGTGTGTTCCATCTCCTAAAAGGTGGAGCAAACCTTATTTCCTTTATTTCAATTATAAGGAACAATTGCATCATCTCAAAATGCTTGATGAATAGTGCATCAATGCTCTTGGGAACCTCCAAGATTACTATTGACGAATACAATGTACTTACAATGATCATGTCATCCCTCATTTATTTAATAAAGGTGACTTGGTGTTATTTGAGAATAAATGTAAGGTCAATGCTACCCTAACTAGAAAGGGAAAATTTATCCTTAATTGGTTAGGGGCTTACATAATTTATGAAAGTTATGGGTTTGGTGCATACACGTTAACAAAAAGGGATTGTACACCTATTAAAGAGCCTATGAATGCTGCACATTTGCATCAGTACTATGTCTAAACTTCCTTCTTCAATAGTGTGTATATTGCAATAGTGATGTTAGAGTTAGTATATAGTATTCTATTCTCTATCACATTGCTTCATTCTTGACGAATAATTATTCATGTGTCTTGAATATTAAGGTAATTATTCAAACTAACTTTGGATTGTTACTTTAGGTTTTATACTATTCAAGTTAATCTTGTATGTTGTCTTAGAGTAGATCCTTATATGCATTTAATGTTCTATAATTAGATCATACTTTCATTTAGTTTAGAATAACATTATCAATAATAATGTTGTATCTTAGAAATACTAAAATAGTTTTAATTAGATCACATAAAACATGTTAGATCATGAAGATATTTATTAAATAGTCTTACAAATATTATTTGATAAATCGCATTTCCATCTAACTAAAATAGATAAACATAAATGATCATATATAAAAATCTCTAAGTACATATCCTTAATTATATAATGCTACTATGGCTTGTGACTACCATACCCCTCAAGACCTAGTGATTTCCTCTATCAAGAGATAGTAGTACGTGATCCTAATCTACTCATGGATCCTAGTTCCTCTTGTAGGCCCTTAGCTCTTCCAATAGCCCTAGCCTCCCATACAAAAGTCTCCATGTTCTCTTGATCTATGTGGTCTCTCTCTTCCTACAACCTAATAACGTCTACATGTAGTCTCTTGAGCACTGCTACATCTCAAGATGATCGAAGCTTATCATAGGAATCCTACAGTGTTGATAGCTCACCCATGGCTCAATCGATGTGCATGGTAGCACTCACATATGATCCTCTCAACCTTGCAAAATTCTTGAGAAGATCTAGATGTTTCTCTATGATCAGTTGCAACATGCACTCTCTGGCGATAATCTTTTCTATAGGTAGAGGAGGGACTATCTATGTAGTAGCCCATGAATAGAGATCTTGCAACTCTTTCACAGATCCTGCAAGATGGAAATCATAAAAATAATTAGTACACATCATAACATATATGTATATATAAATAATAAACATAAATAATGTGTCATCACCTAGGTCTCTTGCTTCTTGTGTAAAAACAACTCCATCCTGTGTAGGAGGTATAGATGACCTACTACCCTCACCATGCTCATAAGTGTTGGAATGTATTGCATCTAATGACTGTGATTTGGTAACCCAGGTGGGAATTGAATCTCTTCACTCAGAGGAAACTAGATCCTCACCTACTATATCATTTTCATCACACATTAGTTGGCTCTCCTCCTCCTCCTCACCATAGTCATCCTTATCCTCCTCTTTCTCCTCCTCCTCATAGTCTAAGTCCTCCTCATCCACAAATATTTTTGTAGCCCTAACCTCCTCGCTTGTCTCTTCCTTATAATCTCTATGATCTTGTAGAGGTCCTACATATCCTATTGGTTGATCCATATGAAAGACTGAAGATGGTCATGTTGCATCCCACCACTCCTTATAAGCATCTATAGTGATGAGTTACATTTTTTCATCCATTTTAGTTTGAGTTCACTTAGCTTTGTGTCCATATTAAGCTTACCTTTTTTCTCTTTTTCCCTTAAATCGCCATGATATTTGTGAAAGATTAAAGTTAATTAAAATGAATAGATGGATGCAAAACATTTGGAAATTAACCGATCTTGAATACTAATTTCTTTGGGAATTGTGAATAGGGGTGTTTGGAGGTTGAAGGAACACATAATGGAGACTACCTGAAGGATCTTTATGAGGATTTCATGGTCCCTTTGTTATTTTCTTCTAGTTTTTGTTTAATTAATGGTCTAGTACTTAGGTTTTTTAGTCTATTTTGGAATGTTTGGAAAATAGTAGGCCATAGGGAAGATTACTATTTTCCTAAAATGATCAAGTAATTCTAGTTATACACTTGTAATTGGTGGACATATTTCTATTTTAATATTCTATTTTGTATTAAGACTTATATTTATGCTCTCTTTCAAGCATGGAAATAATCTTAGTTTTCATTCTAAAATTGAAATTAATATAAGATTATTAAAGTGATGAATCTGCATGTGATATGAACATTCTTCTCCATTCAAATGGTTCAGAGAAAGGGCTCGCTCTTTAGCCAGCATTTGGATTTCATTTTCTATTATTGTATGTGATGCATGATTTATATTTTCTCAATGATTTTGTATGTTTGTGATTTAATTAAGATTAGTAATCCCACACATATGTTATTTTGTTAATTTCTATCACTATGATTGTAGTCATTTAAAGTGTGAATTAATTTCTACATTGGAAAGACTGTTAATGCTTGGGCCAAGGGCAGACTACAAGGATAATGTGTATTAGTGAACTAGTGAAGTACCTTTTTTTTCAAAATACTAAAATAGTCTACCCAACTTTACTAGATCCTACCACTAGGATACACAGGTCTTGTCGCTCAAGTTGTTTAGCTTCTATCACCCGCACTATTTTAATACATCTTTAGCATTATATTATTTCTTTCATTTTTGCTAATTTTTGTTATTAAGGTTTGAAAGCATTTTTTAATTTTTAGACATTTATTCTAAGAGTGTGCAATCCCAATTTATTGATTATAGTTTAATTGTGAATTCTAGAATATATGTGTTGGAGTGAAATAGGAAGATAGTGATTAAGAATTGGATTTCATTCGTTTTCATACTGGAAAGTGTGCTTTTAATTCTAGATTAAAAGATGTAATTTAATTGAATTTATCAATGCATCCACCCCCCTTAATTCATTAGTTTCAGCCGTTAGGAAGATTTCCACAAAACCCTTCACAATTTTACAACTCCTAGATTGAAAAATAAGGGATAAACTAAGGAAATTACCATAAAATACTGAAGGAACAATCTGAACACATGTACCAAATTAATAAGGTCACAAGAGAAATTTATCAATGTACAGTTTAATCCAATTAGTTTGGCACCATTGTCGGGGAATGGTGTTAAAGGCCTATTAGCCTAGTGAACTAAGTTAGGAGCATTACACTAAGGAGAAAATATACAAGACAATCAACCTAATTTGGATAACTACGCTTAGTTTTTTTTGTTGTAAGTTATATAGGTACATGAATCATAGTAGCAATAGTAGAGGGAGATTTATTGAAATGGATAAGGGGAGTAATACTCAACCAAAATAATTAGAAAAAAAATCAAAATCATTAATTAAGGGAAGCAACTCACAACAAAAATAAAACAAAAAACCAAATTACAACCATTAGTTGTGGATACATCACCTGAGAAAGAGTTATGTGAACTAGATATCAGAAAGTGTGTTATTGAGTCCACCATTGTTGAGACTCCTTCTAGTATCCATCCATAGTCTTTTGAGGAATTAAAAGAGAGGCATTTTAAGAATCTTAGAATTCTAGGGCCAATCCATCCCTAGGAAATCAAAGGCCATTGAAAAAATTCTTCACCTGTTGGGCATCTCAAGTCATGGATGATATCAACAACAATAATAATAAAAATGAAGGGAATTGGCCAATAATAATCCGATCACCTTTGAGTTTCCAATTTCACATTCTAAAGAAGATGCCACTATGAAAAAAATTCCTCATTCTACTTTTCCTATCTTTCATTGTATTTCTATTGAGGATCCTGATATGATCTTATTTAAGTTTTATGTGTTGTGCCACAACTATGATTATTAAAGCAATGCGCAGAAGCTCAATTTGTTCCTATCCCCATTAAAAGATGCAAAACTATATTGGTTTATAAACCTCAAGAATATCAAAACATAGGAAATGAAGGAATTAGTTTTGACCAAATACCAAGAGTATTGTAAAAGAAAAGAGGTTTGGGATGAAATATTTTGTATGAAACAAAAACAAGATTAGTTTGTGGAAGACTACCTCGAATGCTTCATGTTCAACTTTCAATGATCATGACAACTAGGGACAACTCTTGATACCATTAAAATATTGTTTCTTAGGGTAATAAGGGATGATACTATGGATGCCTTAAATTTAATAAGAAAAGGTAATTTCTATAAATGGATCTTTGACAATATTTGTGACATTTGTAGGAATTACTTGAGATCTCAACATTCAGGGAGGAATTATGGAAGCAATTTCTCTTCCTCAGGAAATACAATAGGAATAACAAAGCATGAGATAGGTAATCTACTTGAAGACCTCAAGATCAATTTGTTAAGTCACATGGGTAAATAGGTAGACACCTTGTACACATGTAGAAAGTAGGAGGAGGCTTAAAAAGCCTTAGTTGTCTTTTTTCTTGTTT